>JANAVB010003400.1:33729311-33905871 GCA_029216955.1 Iris pallida | reverse complement strand
GGAGATCATCCAGCTTTTGCCTACTTGTACTTTCCTGGAGCAAGGCAAGTACATTCTATGGTTTTGATCAGTGCATTTTCTTGTTTTTTATTGCTGACACACTGCGACACGTTCATGATCTTTTCTGGCTTGTTCTTTCATGATCTTACTTGTATCTTGGGGTGGGGGAAATACTAGATATGTGACCAAACCCGGATACTTATTCATGATCTTTAGCTTAGGCCTCGCACAGTGCACGCGGGTCCTAAGCCGTACCTTATATGATCTTTCAGGATCTTTTCATGCTCTTTCATGGTCTTACCCAAACCTGTCACATATCATAGAAGTATTTCAAATCTATAACACATGTTCAGGATTTTGTTCTTACATTAGTTTCCTATGATCCTGATCTTGATTTTAGCTATAGTCGTGATCTTTCCTCAATCTTTATATAGTCGTGATCTTTCATGTATCTTTATAGCAGTAGTCCATGTTCTTCCTTTTCTTTACATATCTTGTTCTTCTTGTTTTCAGCATTTACTTTCCATATCATGATATTATTGTTCATTACCTAGAACTGTACTTTGCTCCGCTCCTGAATAGATATGTTGCAGGTGAGATGGAGGCCTTGTGCGACACTTACTATGGCCAGGATATTGCTTTCCCTGCTGAGCCAGCTGGAGCTGCTTGTGACCTAGTGGCTGCAGAAGCCTAGTGCTTCTTTAGTATTTCCTATTATCTTTCCATGTATTGAGACTAGCAGACTCTTTCATTAGTTGAATGTAATAATTTTAGATATTGTATTTTACTCTGGTTGGGACACATTTATATAGATGCTGTGATTTCATTCATGTTCATATTATCTGGTCAGTTTCCCTAGAATGGTACAACTTACTTTGTTGTGTCTAACAACAAAGGCTGGGCGTGTCCGACTCATATCCGGTTATTCGGGAGCGGGTCGTGACAACACATCTCATATTACCCTAGCATTCCCTACACACATGACCTAACATTTCCTAAACTCATCTATGTACCCATTTATGTATTACACACGTATCAGCATATAACCTACACTCATATGTTTCCTCATTCCAACAATTACCTACTTTAACTCATTACCTATACACATGCCCATACCCATGCCCATGTGTATTTCTTAAATCAAATGCCCATACATTGGTAATAACTTGTCTAGGCACTTACCTACACTAACATGGGCTTTTCCTAACTAATTACCTATGTACTAGCCTAACCATTACCTAAAAACAACCCAATTGTTGCTACAAAATAGGCCCTCTCCTTCTCTACTTTACCCTACTGCACAACCCCAACTGCTATAGCTTGCTCTGCACATATGAGTCCTGCAGGTAAAGCCTGAACACATTAGTGCACAAGCCACTGCTCCCTAATCCTCCGCTCTAATCCTTGCTTGCTACTGTTGCAATCAGGGCAAACCAAGCCTGCAGCAAGCAACTACACCATACCAATTGTGTTGCTAATGAGTTACTGCTCTGTGCAGGTTCACAAAGCCCTGCATTTGGCTCCTCTTCTTACTGGTATAACAGGTGCAGCTGCCAAATGTGCACCTGTGTGTACATGCCTGCACTTCCCTTCACTACCCACACAAGCTAAACTATTGTTGCTCTCTACCTCTCCTTGCATTACACACACATTCAATCAAAAACCTTCACACACACACACAAGCAGAACACTCTGCCTATGCACCACAATGTTGTGCACCTAGTGCACCGGTCAATACCACAAGCAGCAAGCATGCTGCTGTGCAAAACAGCAAGCACTAGGTGTTGCTGCTACCACCTATGTAGGGATGGCCTGCTCTGTCCTGCAATACACTTCCCTTTTAGCTGTTGTTGTGCAAAAAATAGGATGCACACACACTCAGTGGCTTCAACATGATGTTGTTGTGCACAAAGAACCCCTTAGCATCTGCCTAAACTTCCTACCTATGCATCTATACACTACACCATATACAATAGATACACTCACATACCAAATGATATACTTGTCTACCTCCTACCTTATCCAACTGCTAAAACACACACAAGCATAACCTTCACACATAGTATATCCATAGGAGACACACACTATGTTAGAGACACACACATCTATACACTTCCCTTTTAGCTGTTGTTGTGCAAAAAATAGGATGCACACACACGGTGGCTTCAACATGATGTTGTTGTGCACAAAGAACCCCCTAGCATCTGCCTAAACTTCCTACCTATGCATCTATACACTACACCATATACAATAGATACACTCACATACCAAATGATATACTCTGCCTACCTTATCCAACTGCTAAAAACACACAAGCATAACCTTCACACATAGTATATCCATAGGAGACACACACTATGTTAGAGACACACACATCTACATTTATAACCATATGCATATGTGTATATGCATACACTTGCTATATATGAAAACACACAAGACACGTGCACATATGCAAATACACAAACACTTGGTGCATCACACCCGTATCGCACTAGTCTACGATACGCTTTTGATACGCCCAAGATACCTATACCAAACCTTATCCGATTTATATCAAACCACATGAGCATGCCTAAAATAATTAGAAGCAAATTAGCACAATGCATAGCCAGTGTCTAGTGCCATGTGAAATATGGCATGTGTGTGACAAGTATAGGATGACAAAACCCCCCAAATCAATTACCTGTCCTAGAGAATCATGACACAACCTTCTCGTATCCATTTATGGACACGTATCTAGCCACACACAACAATCACAAGCACATTAAGCCTATCAAACCAAATGACAAACACTTGGTGCACCATTCTCGAATTTTCCCAAAAATGGCACAAAAAGTATATGTAACTTCTACTAAAATGGTCATTAGAGCCTAGTTTATCGTCCTATAGATACCTCTAGTCCATGGGTGGGTTTCCTAATGATCCAGTACATGTATTAGAGTCTAACATGAGAGCAAAGTTAGATGTACACCTATTGGGAGATGGATTCCCAATGTAGCACCACCAATTGACACAAATAAGAAGTTGGTCACGATCCTCAAGCCAAATAGTCTCCTATTCTAGTGCTCCTTGGCTCCCAAGCTTCTTGGCTCCTTGGATGAAGAGTAGGAGAGGATTGGGAATGATTGGGTAGGAATTTGATGGAGGAATAAAAGGGGTTTTTCGGAAGAGCACCAACCTAGATTTTTGTGCTCAAAATGAGGAATGGAATGAATGCCCACACTTTCTCTCTTGGCCGGCCATAAGAAGCCCTAATTATGCCTATGGGTAATATCCACAATGCCCTCTTATGTTGTCATGATGATTTGGCTAATCTATGGAAGCTTCTAACCTAATTTGGTAATTAAACCTAATACCTATTCATGACATGTTATTACTTAAAATGAGTTTAATGAGGTTAGCCCTAAATTTTGGTCCAACTGGCATGACAAGTCTAATCGGATTCAATAACAAAGGGTCCAATAAATAAGCTAGTCCACTAATAAATGCAACCATCACCATAATTAACTAAATAAATATACACACTATAAATAATGTAAAATGACAAAAATAACCCTTTATAGGATTATGGTAGTGACAAATCAACCCTCCTAAAAAATAATTTTGTCCTCAAAATTTAAAAAAATAAAACTAGCACAAGAAAGCAATGGAAGAACAAGAAGAACAATACCTCAAGGCTCGAAGAGATAAGGGTATCGCTCGCGCATGTAGTTCTCCCTCTCCCAGGTAGACTCGCCCGGAGAGTGATACCTCCATGCGACGCAAACCAACGAGATAACCTGGTTCCGGAGCACCTTTTTTTGACGATCTTCATTAGCTGCTTTGGATAGCTGAGAGTCGGCCCTACCTCTATTTCAGAGTGATCCAATACGTGACTATGATCTGTCATGTATCGTCTCAACTGCGACACATGGAACATGTTGTGAACTCCCTCAAGTGTAGACAACAAGTCTAGTTGATAGGCTACTGCACTGGCCCTCTAAAAAATGGTAAAAGGTCCAAAGAATCATCAACTAAGCTTCCTGCCTCCACCAAAGCGAATCGTGCCCCGTGTCAGAGAAATCCTCAGGAACACCAGATCACCAATCTATCACAAAATAAGACCTCAACACAATTTTTAAAGCAAGAATCACAAGCAAGCACAATCTAAAGAACTAAAGTTATACCTCAAACTCCAACAGCCTCCGGTGGCTATCGGCCCAATGCGGTAGTCTGTCCTGCGCCACCCGAAGTCTATCTCTAACAAGCCTGACCTTCTTCGCTGCATCCACAATCATCTTCGAGCCAAGTAAAGCTCTCTCTCCAATATCATCCCAAGACAAGGGAGTGCGACACCTCCGACTGTATATAGCCTAAAATAGTGACATCTTTATACTGGCCTGGTAGCTGTTGTTGTAAGCAAACTCTACTAGATGGAGATGGACATCCCAAGATCCCCTAAAATCTAGCATATGTGAGAAGCATATCCTCGAGAGTCTAATAGTCCTTCTGACTACCCATCCGTCTGAGGGTGATATGCGATACTGAACTTGAGCTGAGTGCCAAGCTAGCCTACAAACTCCTCCAGAAGTGAGAAGTGAAGCGACTATCCCGATCCGAGACTATGCTCATAGGAACCCGTGCAACCTGACGATCTATCATATACATCTTGGTCAGCTTCTCCGTAGATAAATCTACCTTGAAAGGCAAAAAGTGGGCCGATTTGTTCAACCTATCAACGATGACCCAAATCACGTCTTTTCCTCCTAGAGATTGTGGAAATCCAGACACAAAATCAATGGCAATGTGTTCCCACTTCCACTCTGGAATGGGTAATGGCTGAAGAAGACCACCTGGCCTCTGCCTTTCTACTATCACGTGCTAGCACATTAAGCAGCTGGATATAAACTATGCCACGTTTCGCTTTATGCAATACCAACACACGTGCTCTCTCAGATCCCTATGCATCTTGTTGGCACTAGGATGCATAGAGTACTAAGAATGATGCGCTTCATGATGAACCTTCTCTCGCAGCTCTCCACTAGGCATGCACAATCTAGTACCGTGCCTAACGACCCATCCTCGGTAATAGAGAAATCCTCCAACAATCCTGTATGAACCTTCTCTATGATGCTCCTCAGAGTCACATCATCAAACTATGTTGACGTGATCCTATCAATCAACTTAGACTGAATCTATAAGCCCCACATATGCATCTCCATCCCAGGAACTACTGTTTACAAGACAAAAATATGTCTTTATTACAAACATAGAAAAGTGAGTATAAGAGTACAATTGATTTTTGGGGAAGTACAACTATAGGAATCTGATCAAAAGATGATCACTTTATCCCTTGGACAATGTGATATCGAAGACACGAGCCTCTGGAGGATGCAACAATACTTTAGCAGGAGATTATGATCATTCTTGATGCTTTGAGATTGTTTTGAAACTCTATTTATAGAGTTCTTGAAATAACTGTTTAGCAGTTATTCTGGGTTGCGCACATTTCAGGTTGCGTGCCTCCTGTTCACTTGTGCGAACGGTTGTACTAACTATTATGGACGCATGGCATTGTTTGATTGAGATGCGCGTGGTCGTAGGTAATGTAGTGGGCACGTTCTGCAAAGTTAGTGGCTTGCGTGCCATGTCACTCTGTTCTGAACACTGTTTGGTCACTTTGCGCGTGCTTCACCAGGTTGCACGTGGCATAATGTAGCAACTTGCGTGAGAGGTTATACCAACTGTTGTGGACGTGTGGCATCGTTTGATTGAGATACGCATGGTCATGGGCAGTGTAGTGGGCATACTCTGCGAAGTTGGTGACTTGCGCACCACGTCACCCTGCTTTAAACTAAGAGTTGATCAAGTGGCGCCAACTAGCCAGGCTGCGCATGGGCGCAACTCAACAACTGGCACCTTTGACTAGGTCTTCTGTGCTGTACTGATTAATTCTCGTGTGACACAGTAACTTGTGCGAACCAGCTGTCAGCATTAATTACATGCTGACAAAATCTTCTCGAGTGCCGTATTGCGCCAGATTCGAAGATTTTCCTTGATCTCCGTGCTGTCAACTATCAGGCAATGATGATGCCGTTACAGCTTCTCGAGGAAGTGCACCACATGGCGCTTGCGCAACCTCACTCCTGCGTAATCAGACGTTGGCACAATGTGATGCTGCGTAACTTGATGCTTTGGCGCAATGTAATGTTTTGGCTCCATCTGATGATCGAACACTTTAATAGGTAGCGTAGCTAATTTTTAGCCTCTACAAGAACCCCTTTAAAGTTTTTGAAACTTGAAAATACTTCAAAGTTTTGAAACACTTTGAATTATGTTAGTTTTGTTTGGATTGCGCCAGTTTACTGTCTGTGTTGCACCAGTCAACTCGAGCCGATTCTTCAGCATGGATTGCGTAACTGTTTGGGCTATAAATAGCCGTACACTCTGTGCCTATCATTTTTCACTAACGTGACTTTCTCGAAACCCTACATCCTTTTCTTCATAATCTCCTTTGACCACTTTGTCTCTTCTTTCCGATTCAGAAATGGCGCCCAGGAAATTCGAGTTTAAGAAAAAAAGGGCTTCACCGAGCCTTCATCTCGTGCTCCATCATGCAAAACGCAACGACATGTGTATCAATACATTCCGTCTTCGTCAAAACAAGAGACTGTCAACCCGGCCATTGAGGGTAAGCTCTTGATCATAGACCCGATCATCGATCACCTCATTTAGGGTTTGGCCAGCTCCTGACATCGTATACCCACTCTTTTTAGAGTGGGGCACAACTCATAACTTGCGACCCATGTTGGGCGACGCTTCAAAATCTGTATTGTATTTTGGACACAATTTTGATGCATTGTGCGGCAAGATGCGGCATAATCATGATTGTTGCGCAACCTGATGGCTGGGCATTCTGAGTGCGGCACAATGTGAGTGTCGCGCAACTTGACTAAAAAGAGTATTAAATACTCGGTTCATTCCCAACGATGAACCTATTTATGGGGCGCTCTTTTTTGAAACATCGTTTTCTTTTCTTCCTCGTTAAATGATACGTGCCCATTTATTGGGAAGACGAAGAGTCAGTGGGAACCGACCTTCACTGTATATATATATATATATATAGGTATGAGGTTGCAATCCTTCATCTTCATTTACTACTCGCATGGCGCCCAAGGAGAGGATGAAGAAGAAGGAGAACCTTACTGCTGATGGCGAGGCTTCTGAAGAGAAGTCGAATTCTGCACCTATGACGTATCTGCTGGAAGCCGACCCATCCCTGAGGGCGGAGAACTTCCTAAACTGCTTTGGCCTGACCCCAGCAGTCTTCGCTCGTTCCCAAGGTGGGCCATCGTCTTCCGAAGATCGTGGCACACTGGAACAGAGGGAAGGATTTCTCTGTCTTATGTATTACTCGGGGATCCACAATATAGAGGAGTTGAGCGCTACATTGCGCCAGGCTGATGGCGGGAAGAAGAAATGACATGACGTAAGATCGTCATTTCTACATAATGGCAATAGTGCCTTTTAGTGTATGTCTTTTTCTTTTCATTATGAAATGAAAAACAGTTTAACTTTATAAATCCTGGCACATTTGAACTTTTGTCGCATAACTGTGTTGACACGTCTTGATTTTGGGCATATGTGAGCTTTGTTTTGTTACTGTCTTGATATATGTCGCACTTTTTTGGTTCTGAGAACATCAACTTTCGAATATCATATGGTGCTTTTTTTTCGAAATATGCGCCTATAGACGCGCATAATGTTTCAACTTCAATTGCACATGAATAGTTGCGATAAGAAAAGAATATTACTGAATTCTTTTCCTCTTTTGGATGTTTGTAGGGGACCAACTGACGAAAATTCCGGAACTGACATCGGTGATCTTGGATGCTATAAAGTTGAACCACTTTGACACACACATCAGAGAGCTCAGAACTCTTCAAGCTTAAAAGGGCTTCCTCGAGATGGTAGGAAGGCCCTTTATACACGAGAGTTGGACGGTGGAGACACATAATTAGGAATCGTATCACAAGGGTGATCTCATTCCTACTTCTCATGAAGGGTCGTCTTTTCTCCACCAGTTGTATTGATAGGAACTTTTCTTCGTGCTGCTACACTCTGTCGTTCTCCTCTCGTCTTTTTGAGAGAGAAGACCAAAGTTGATTCCGTTGCCTGGCTCGCTGCTTCAGGTTAGTTGACAAGGAACTGGCACCAACAAGAAAATCCAAAGATGTAACAAACCTTCATTTGTTGTATCAGAATGAAAATCCGAGATGTAATAGATTTCCATTAAGATGTATCTATTTTTAAAGAAAGAATAAAGAATTATTCTCTCTTCTTTATGATTTGATTTGATGTGATCATATAGAGAATAGAATCCAGAGGTAATGTGGACGTGAACTCATTTTTTCTATAAATGATCTTCAAGTCCGCTGGGACATGAAGACAAAATATCCTGTCTAAAAAGACAATATCTGTGATAATACGGATTTATCATAAAGAAAAGACAACTTTTAAAACACCTGGGTTTCAAAATACGGAATTGATGATTCGAATAGACTCCACGGAGATTTTGAGTATTTATTATCTTGTGGCTTTATTTATGAAAAAGTAAATAAATGATAATAAATGCAGGCCCATTCATGAAATGAAGTAGAGATGAAAGACTGGTGAATAAGCATGCCTTTTCAAGGAAAGGTCGCTTCAATTCTCGAGATAGACAATAAACGGAGACCTCTTTACGAGATGAAAGGAGATGAATGAATGAACATGCCTTTTCGAGGAAAGGTTGTTTCGATTCCTGAGACATACTTTTTCGTCTATAAATAGTGTAGAACTTTTCTGAGAACATCATTCACCCCTTTTCTCTCATTTGCAAATGTCTTCAGAAGATATGCCTAAGGAGACGGAAGTCATTCCGAAGATCGAAGATGCTCTCGACACTCCTTCCGATGAGCCTCCGCCGCCTACTCAGCCAGAAGTCAGAGAAAGCTCGGTTGTCCCTGGACAGAAGCAGGATATTCTCGCCAAACTGGTGGAGCCCGGGAGTACTGCTGAGGAAGAAGATCTGAGGAAAGCTGTATGAGAATTATTGGTGTCGTCCAACAATAATGTATTCGAGCTCCTTGCAAAATTTGTCTTCGATCAGGACGGCTCTGGTCCTCGTTAATTTTATGTATTTCCTTCGTCTGAATTATGCAGTAAAAGAAATTTTATTTACATTCTGAGTCTCTGTGTTGACATCTCTTTGTCTTTAAACATAATATTTCTTGAAAAACTTGCCATCGATAGGCATCATGGCGACTCGACCATCCATACCAGTCAATTGATAAGCTCCGTTAGAAAAAACTTTCCTTACAATGTTGGGTCCTTTCCACTTCGTTTCAAATTTGCCTTTGCTCATATGCGTCATAGTCATAGGACGTCTGACGGTTAGAACTAGTTCTCCTTTCTGAAATGTTCGGACTTTGACTTTACGGTTGAAGGGTTTTGATAGACGAGCTTGGTATAACTCAATATGTTGTTGAGCTAGGAGCCGTTTCTCGTCAAGCGCTTCAAGCTCCTGAAGTCTCAGACGATCATTATTTTCGGTTGTGAGTTCATTGGCAATGGCAATCCTTAGGAAAGGATCTGGATTTCCAATGGTAAGACGGCCTCGCATCCATATACCAAAGAGAAAGGTATGCAGCCTATAGAAGTACGTATAATAGTACGGTAAGCCCACAGACACTCTCCAAGCTTCTCACTCCAGTTCCGTTTGTTGGTAGAAACAAACTTCTTGAGGAGTTTGATGATGGTCTTGTTAAATGCTTCTGCCAACTCGTTAGCTGCAGGATTGTAAGATATAGAAGCAATATTATTGATCCTGTTGTCATCGCACAATCGAGTGAACTACTGACTGATGAATTGTGGTCCATTATCATGAATGATTCGCCGAGGAACACCGAATCTATAGATCACATGATGCTTAATAAAATTAATAACGTTGCTTGTCTTGACCTCAATTAGAGGTATAGCTTTAGCCCACTTTGAGAAATAATCAGTTATGGCTAATATGAACCGATGGCCTTGAGACGAGGGGGGTTGATAGGATCGACGACATCCATGCCCCAAGCTTCAAAGGGCTAAGATGCTGCCGTCGGGTGAAGAAATTTTGATGGTTGATGGATGAAGTCAGCATGGATTTGACATGCTTGGCACTTCCTTGCATACTCGATTGCATCAGATATCATCGAGGGCCAATAGTAGCCCATACGACGAATACGATCCTGTAATTTTGGACCAGGTTGATGTGCGCCACAAACACCGTCATGAGCTTCACAAAGTATTTGTTTTTTTTCTTCTCCCGCAAGACAACGTAGGAGTAAACCGTCAAACGTTCGTTG
Organism: Iris pallida; assembly: GCA_029216955.1. NCBI lineage: Eukaryota > Viridiplantae > Streptophyta > Magnoliopsida > Asparagales > Iridaceae > Iris > Iris pallida. The sequence goes on along the minus strand of JANAVB010003400.1, from coordinate 33,895,501 downwards.
GTAGAGTGTCTTTGATTATAATAAAATCTGAGTGACCGTCGACGAATTGTTGTAGCCTCCTTAGGATCTTCGGGTAAGATATCATGGACCACAAAGTCTATGAAAGGAGTCTTCTAGTCTTCACTGATGGCACAAATTTCAACTGAATTGTTGAATTCCATGTTTGGGTTGTTAACTTCAATATTTAAGTTATTCTCGACACAAAATAACTCTCTATTAGTGATGACGATCATTTGTTGCCTTCTTATGGGAATTGCTAACACTGCTACAAGATTAGTGAGTGCATCAGCTTTCGTGTTACACGCTCGGCGTACATGCTCGATGAAGAAGCCTTTGAATGAAGTAGCCATCCTGATCGCTGCATCATGATATGGAACTAGATCTTGATGTCGAACTTCGTATGTGCCTCTAACTTGATTGACAATCAGTTTGGAGTCTCGGTAAACTTTAAGATACTCAATATCTAATTGTTTAGCCAATTGGAGACCAATAAGTAGAGCGTTGTATTCAGCCACATTATTGGAACACGACTAATCTAAAGAATAAGCTCTTTGAATAGCTAACCCTTCTGGTGAGACGAGGACGATTCCAACTCCAGCAACAATAGCACCTTTTGGTCCAATTCTGGATGCACCATCAAAGAAAAGAGGCCATGTAAGAGTTTCTTCTGAAATCATGTTGGACTCTAAAGTTTCATCTGGAATCTTGTCGTAGAGTTTAGACGTTTCGGAAATTGGATGAGCTGCGAGAAAGTCAGCAAGGGCTTGACCTTTAACAGACTTTTGAGGAACATAAACCATATCATATTGTGCTAACAATATGGCCCATATTGCAAGCCTGGAATTGAGTGTACTGGGCTTTTTCATCAGGACCCGGAGAGGGTTAACTCTAGAAATAACATGAATAGTTTGGCCAGTGATATAATGTCTCGTCTTTTGAACAACAAACATCAAAGCTAGACATTCTTTTTCCACTGGAGTGTACCGATGCTCAGCTCGATCATTGTACGCCTAAGGTAATAGATAGCCTGTTCATGACTTTCTTTATTCTTCTGAGCTAATAAAGCACCTAGGGAATGGTACATTGCTCCAACATACATCAGAAAGGGTATTCCTGGCACTGGAGGCACTAGAACTGGAGGGTTCATCAAGTACCGCTTTATGTCTTCAAATGCTTGTTGATATTCTTTAGTCTAAATAAAAGACACACCTTTCTTCATAAGTTGAGTAAACGGTCTACATCATCCAAAGAGATTTGAGATGAATCTTCCGATATACGCAAGCCGTCCCTGGAATCCTCATAGCTCTTTTAGGTTGCGTAGAGGATGCATCTCTTGAATGGCTTTGATTTTCTTAGGGTCAACGTGTATACCTTTAGAGGTAATAACGTATCCAAAAAATTTGCCACTAGAGACTCCCAGGAATAACTTGGTGGGATTCATCTTGAGTTGATGCTGGCACATTAGATCGAAAATAGTTCTCAAGTCTTGAATATGGTCTTATTTTAGACGACTTTTGACAGCAATATTGTCAACTTAACATTCAACAGTCTTTCGTAAATGATCACGAAAGATGGTACTCATGGCCCGTTGATAAGTTGCACCAGCGTTCTTAAGACCAAATGGCATGACAGTGTAGCAATAGACTCCAAGAGGAGTACGAAAAGATGTATGTTTCTCATCTTCCGGATACATCTTGATTTGATTATATCCTGAAAATCCATCCATAAAGGACATACGTTCAAATTCGCAAGTATTGTCGATCATGACATCAGTGATTGGAAGAGGGAATTCGTCTTTGGGACAAGCTTCATTAAGGTCTCTGAAGTCGATGCAGACCCGAACTTTCCCTGTTTTCTTCAAAATTGGGACAACATTAGCCATCCAGTCCGGATGTTGTTCTTCTCTGACGAAACTGCAAGTGATGAGTTTTTTGACTTCAGCTTCTATGGCATCCATCATGTCAGGTCGAAACCGACGTTGTTGCTGTTTGACTGGCTTCGCATTTGGCAGAATGTTAAGCTTGTGGCTAGCGATCTGAGGATCCAATCCCGACATGTCTTCATAGCTCCAAGCGAATACATCAATGTGTTCCCTAATGAGTTAGATCAGTTCTTGTTTATCCGTTTCAGGGAGGCTTTTACTGACAAATATTTATTTTGGAGAAGTTTCATCTCCAACATTGACTTGAACCAACTGACCTTCACTAGGTGGCTCACGTTGTTCAAAGAGAAGCTCCCATGGAGTATCCATCCTTTGTGCCCATGGATCAGATTCAGAGGCTTCGGCAAAGTCTTCGTCATCTTCCGAGAACTCGACAGTTACCATATTGGAAGATAGAGTCACACGATGGACGTGCCATACGCTGGTGTCTGAATCCCATGAGATAGAATCAGAAGAGTCAGATCATTCTTCTTTCTCGGATTCGGAGGCTTCTGGAGTCGGAATTGGTGAAGTTTAACCTAATCCCCGCTTTGTTTTGCTGTAGTATTGTTGTGATTTTTCTTTCGGAGTAGGAATACGAGTAGGAGTTCGCCTTCCTTTGTCGCCAATGAGACCAGCTTTAAAATTATAGCCCATCTTTTAAATGATATCTTTTGATTGCTGACTATAACGACGTAGTTGAGGTCTTCCATTATCGTGATTTTCTTCTTCACTATCGGGCGTGATCTTCTGTTCCGTTCCTTTACTAAAAAGTATAGGAAGTTCACCTTTCTTCTTGGAAGGAACTAAGCAGAAGGAGCCTATGGTAAGTGGTTCGAAGTTATCTAACATTTTTAAATAACATCGAGTATAATAAAGAACATCAGTATATTGTAAAGGAGATGCTACTTTATTGATTTGTACATCATCATTTACAACATGATTCTTAGCCTTAACAGAAGGCTTAGTAAGGTTGATAACCAGAGGAGGAGCAAAAGAAGGAGAAGGTTTGTTACAACGATGGTCGATAACAAGAGGCTCAAAAGAGGTGAGCTCCCTTTGTTCCCTTTCTACAGCAGGAGGATGTTTGTTATGAGAGGAAAGATGTATAGTCAACGTCTGAAAAAAAGAGGGACAAGTAGCACGTCCTTTGACGGGGATCATGAGAACATCTTTTGAAGTATGTATCTAATCTTCCTCACTATCCATCGCCAATACAACTTTCATGAACTCCTCCTTGTACATCCGAGAGTCCGTAAAATACGCTTCAATGCCCCTGAAAGGATTTAGGTCGGCTACTTCCTTTTGGACTTCTCCATTGACGTCCAGATATTTGAAGCATTGATGTAAAGTGGATGGTACATGGTTATGCTCATGCAGAAAGAGTCTTCCCAGAAAAGCATTGTAAGGCCGTGATTATCGATCACGTAGAAAGTAACATTTGTACGAAGATTGCCTATTTGAACTTTCAGGCGGATCTTTCCCAAAGGTTCACTTCTTCCATAATTGAATCCCAAGATTGTCGTGATGGATGTTGAAAGATTGTGTACATGAATATTCAATGCATCTAGTAGAGTCTTTGGCATGATGCTAAGTGCAGACCCAGGATCGATCAAAATGCGATCAACCTTCATGGTATCGACATATCCCGTGAAGTAGAAAGGTCGGTCACGACGATTATCTTCCAACATCATATCATCTTGTGTAAAGGTGATGTTTGGCATCAGCTCCATCACACTATGACAATGATGGCATGTTATAGGCTCTCCTCTGGCTTTTTGAGGAATATTAGACAAGTATCAGCATGCATCAAAGCTTCACTCAACGTTTTCCGAGTTTCCTTCGAAAGACGAAGTAGCTCAAAAATTAACAATCTTGGCGGGGTATTAGCCAGCTGAGCCAGTATATCAAAGTTATACGGCTTCTCAAGTCCCAAAATTTGAGCCTTCTTCAATACTTTATCAAAACGGACATGCTGTTTTCCTTTGTCAGTTGTCGTCGGTTTGGGAAGAGCGGTTTGGGAAGAGTTGGCTCTATTGGAGGTGATGAAGCTGATGGACTATTGACAGCAGGAGAAGATGGTGCTTGAGGAGCCTCCAGAGCTGGAGTAGGGTTTTCTTGACCTTCTGAATAGTCTCTTAGGTAAGGTTTCCCAGACCTGGTACCAGTTAAGACTTCTTCTTCGGATACAGGCTCAAAGGACACCATATTGCAACTTTTTGCCTGGATCTTGTTTCTGGAAGGTTTTTTTTGGCAAGATGGAGAGTTTGTCCAATATCCCAAACCAACCCGAGATTGGTTGTGAGAAAGACATAGGAAAAGAGGTACAGGAGATCCCCTTTCCATGGTTCAAACCAGAAGCCTTTTGTAGATCATATCCTATTTTCGTCATTAGATCATAAGACTATGGACTATACAGATAGAAAGCTGGTTGGTATTTGGCTTCTGATTTTGACAATATTGTCTCAGCAGGGGAAGAAGAAGAAGGATTATCTGCTGTCGAGATGAAGTAGCGGTTAGAGGTGGTAGACAATGCTCACCGAATGAAATCATATGACATGATTTATTTTTAGTAGCCTTCTTAGACTTGGTAGAAGAAGATGGTGTTTCGAAGTCCGCCACTAAATCTGGATGGATCCATATAATTTTCCTTTTCAGTAGACAGAGGAACAAGACCATCAGTTCGTATAGGTGGAAGATTAACAAACTCCAGAGTAGTTCTCGGGATGGGGATGACACCGTCCTGCACAAGTTGAGCTGGAAAATCTCCAAACTGTAAAGAGATGACATTAGCCGTTACAGTTTTCTCGTCTTGTTGGAGAGTAATTGCACCGGAATTGACCATCTCCTAAATTTTACCCTTGAGCACATAGCACGCTCGAGTTGGATGTCCAATAAACCTGTGGTAAACACAATATTTAGGATGGTCAGTCTTACCAACTTCATCTGGCCGTTTTGGTTCTGATAGTTAAAGTTTATTGGTCTTGATTGTCACGCCCCGCTCCCGTAGGAGCGATCGTCCTCACTAAGGCGTGATGCCGCACGAGCCTAGATTGCGCTCGTGCAAGGCGGGTTCCATAATAGCCGATTACAGCGGCTGCGACAGGGTCGTCGCACAGAAGTCCCATACAGAGACATTGAATATGCCAGCAGAAATTTATAACAAAATATAAGTTATTCAAAAGATGCATTTTATTGATATTGAAATAAGGATTACAATAGGGCGCAAGGCCAAGATTACAAGTCACTCAAGCTCACTCTTCTCACATTACAAGTCACTCAGCTCTTCTCATCTCTCTATACAAGTCTCGAGCCAACGGATGCTTCAAAAAGCGACGTCCACACATTATATCCCGTATAAGTCTTGACTCCACGCGGACACACGCTACGAATTTCCAAGGAACTCTGTGCCTTGATGCATCCAAGCGAGCTCCGCACTACGAGCTTCTACCTGTGCCTGCACATGAAAACTGTGTGGGTGTCAGTACTCAACTGTACTGGTGGAATGAGCTCCTCGCCCACCCATACAAAATCGACACGTTCATTTACTTTGTGCAATATAACCCTTTTGATTGTCTTTCTTCTCTTGTCTTAGGATCAGTTTTATGACCGACGCCTTGGCCTATTTTGTGTCTCTAGACCATCCTGTGCTTGCAATAATAACGTTAACCTATCAAGTCGTATTTTTCTTACGGCCCAAAATCAGAGATGCGACTACGCGATAGTACCCAATTTTCTTGTGACCGTGCTACAAGTCCAATGTGTCGTGCCTCGCAACTCAGTGTGACTTAACCATATTGCCGTCTCGCGGCCCTTGCTACTTTAATCACCAACTGACCCAATCAAGACTTGTGGGTTAAGTGTCACTCGACCGACTTTGTCTTACGGCGTTTTCCGACTTAAACTCAAGATGACTCAAATAACTTGTGCTACTTATATGCCAACACTTGAGACTCGACGCCACAATTCGTGCCGAAGCACGTCGCTTACGTTGACACCAAATCTTAGGTCCTAACATTGTGTTCTAACTTTACACACATTCAACTGACTCAATCCAAAGGCACACACGCGGATTGTCGCCCGTGCCGACCCATCTATATGAATTGGTCACTAACATCACAAGCTATCATGGACTATAGCCTTGCTATTCGGCGACCCTTTCAACGCAAGTAGCTAGCCCTGCTGAAAGTTCCCGAATAACCCGAGCGGTTCATCCAGCTACGGCTATACCATATTTCCCTCCAGGATGACGTGGTCCCATGGCACCCAGGGTTGCCGCTCGTAGAACCTCTTCCTTGTCGACAAGTTGTCTAATGACCATGCAAGACTCGACTCGAACTGACATCACACAGTCATTCTTCTTCTAGTGTTACCATTTCTTTCAGGGCCAAGTTCAATACTTCTTACATCTAAGACTGCCTCGACGATCCATGGTCGCGAGCATTCTTCTTCTTTGCACTATCATTCCATACAGTTTAGGAATGCCTATTTGAAATCCTTTTTTTCCAAACTCAATAAATCAACCGTGGCTCGTGCCTTAGAAACACTAAGTCCGTGACATCATGCCTTATGCCAATTGATGTTATGAGTGAAACTATCGTCTAAGACACTTTATACGACGGGCCTTAAGGTTGTGAAACCAAGTAATTTCGACAACCGCAGAATACGCGGGACAGTGCTTAGAATGACTTTGATAGCCTAACAAAACTTATACTAAATCAATCGCACAACAACTCGACAAGCAAAAGCTGCGTCAAGCATCGCATCGCGGAAACGTACCGTGCATGTGTTCGACTTTTGAACGACCAAGTCATTTGGGTGTCTAGACTTATGTCACAAGCCGTGCAACGCAACTTAACTCATGGGGCAAGCCAAGGCTATGCCAAGCCTTGGACGATGGGACCGTGCATGCTTTATGAAGCATTTATGCGGGTGACGCCTATGACTTAGGCTAACTCTTAGCTTTGCGGCAAATACCAACTTTCTTTCTCCTAAGCCACGGGATGATGGATTGAGTGTCATTTTCAAAGTACGTCGTGCACCAACTCTAAGTCGACCATTGGACCTTTCCATATTCTAACTCAATTCGAACCGTCGAGATTATTTCCTTATCTATGTGGATTCGTCTCTTTTATTTATCAAGCCTACTTGTGTAAGTTGAAAACATGCGATTTATTATGTGAAGGCTAAGATGAGGCGAGTTCACCGAAACTACCCCACCTGAGCGAGGAGTCGCCTCGACCGAACGATGTCTTCGAGTTGCCGTTGCAAGGCTAAGTCCGAACGTCGTCGACGTTCCGATTCCTCCGATTGACTGAACGGGATGGGGCACTACATCATACCACTCAAAAAAAGTTTCGTCCTCGAAACTAACTGAGTACACTTATCGACTTATAACTTGATTCAATATTCAAGGACTCTCGCACACACTACTCCTATGCGTTTCTTTAACTCGAGCTACGCTCGTGCTATGGTTATCTTTCTCCTCGAACAACTATATCTCAACTTAGGTAACTTACTCTCATCGTACACACGGACAACTTAGTTCTAGGCAAACCATCCAATCACCAATATTCAAGTTTGTCTCAATCTAATGATCGCATTACCACCAATCTTTTCCTTGAAATACGACTTCAAAATCTTCGATCCTTTTCCATTCCTCTAGTCTACTTGATTCAACGTATCACTTAGTTGGATTGTGCACATATTCTAGGCGTCCCCAAAATACTTACATTTCAGCCAAGCCTCGTGATAGAGAATCCGCCATCACCACTCGATTCAGATCGTGTACATATTCGGGCGTCCCTAATATACGTACATGTCAACTGAGCCTTGTGAGCGGTGCCTCCACGATTCCTATCTCTTTGCGTCGGGACGTCTGCCTAACTGCTAGGCTATGTCTTTTTCTAAAGTCATCCGTCATTATTGGAATCATAGTTCCCAAACAACAATATCAACACTGACCCCATCCTAAGGACAAACCAAATTGATAGTACGGGGTTTTTCTACCCAAGCTTGCATCACTCCGATTTCTAAACTTCGAGCATAGATTTTCTACACACATCCTAACATTCGTCGCATGGGGTCCGAGTCATTCAGCAAAGCCATCCTATCGTAAGTTCACTCAACCAAATCTTCGATATATCAATATCGCTCGTCCAACAAGCCAGTTCGCATAGTCTCTCTTCGAACACGTTAGACATAATCGCCTATCAATTCTTCCAAGTCAAACACGCTATGACATGATTCATCGCTAAACCATAATTCACATTCATACCCCCTAAGTCATTTACCCAATTCACGTAATCGATCACAAGGTCGTCTGACTTAATAATATGTTTGCCCCGATCTCACGCGAGTCAGATTATCCACGGTGGGTATGAATCAACATGCACGCTCCCGCGGGATAATCAACCTTATCGGGACGTAATTCTTGTTTTGCGTCTAGACTAATTCATTCTCGATACATAGATTGGATCTATTCAAACCTCAAGTTTACTCAATCATCAATCGCAAGTCCAAACATCCTCGAATTTTTCTTCGCATCAAACCAACAATTCGAAGCAATCTAAATTGCCATGTCCCGATTTTTTGAGTTCGATCATTCCCGCGACATGAATCACCATGTCAGCGCTCACGCAGAACGATCACCCCATATCCGATATAACGCATGTGCGAGGCTGGAGTTGCGCTCGCACAAGACAAGATCGTCGACGTTGTGGTTATCAACGCAATCATCAAGACACGATTGTGTTCATCCAACATTCATTTCAACCAAAGTCCTAATTATTGAAACCATCAGAACGATAACACTTGCACTATCGTAATTTACCGAGTCAGAGTACTCCCGAGTTATCGCATATCGATCTTTGATACGCCTCAAAACCATCGATCACATGCGTAACCTAACGATCTTCTTTTGCAACGAATTTCGAGTCCTGCGAATGATGCTAGCGTTCGACTGAATAATCCCGACATTTAAATTCAAGTTCGATCATTATCTCTCGAATCATTCATAACGTAAATATACTCAAACCCAAATTTGCGTATTGTTCATTCGTCTATCTTAAGTCATTGACCAACGTATTTCCTCAATTTGTATCATTCCTTGCTAACTCAAATCATCTAGCAACATCCATCTTGATTCCTTAATGTTATTCTTAAATATTTGAATCAATTCCAAGCATGCTATCATCCAATCGTGCTAACTTTTCGTATACCATATTATCGATTTCCTCGATCGAGTCATCCGTTCGCACACCTTAATATTTCTTCGATTCAGTTTCACCTTGTCACGACCCGTACCAGCTTTTCGGATGCAAGCACGTGAGCAAGTCAGCTACGTATTGAGCGGACTCCAGCCTATCTAGAATACGTAAACGCTGTCAAGGCTATGGTATATTGCCAAATCATGGCAATGCAATCTATATCTCAATCCACAATAAGATTATAAAGCATGAATGAACACTATGGGTCGTGGTCGTAGCCCACTGGCATATATGTCCGATAAGACTCCAAAAAATATAACAAGAGTCTCTAAACTGAATCAATAAGCAGGATATCTCATGATAAGGAATGTAAAGCACAAAAGGATAACAATGTAATATCACTGACAAATACCTGAATCTCGCAAGCAATATCGTAATCATCGAAAATCCACAAGTGTCATAATCACCCGCCATCCAGAACTGCTAAATAACTCCTTGCAATCGCTAAACCTGAAGAGATCATTAGGTCCTCAGGGGACATAGCAAGATACATAAAAATATGCCTATCTAGCAGTTTAATCATGCATAAACTATAAACATGATATAAGCAAGGAACGAGACATACACATGGCAAGAAACAACGACCAAAACTGCTAACAAGTGACTATCGACAAGTGGCTACTGACAGGTGACAATGAACTGGAATATAAGAACAACTGCACGTAACTGAACTGTTGGATGAACAAGTGAACTCGATATCAATGGAATACCAAACCCTCGCCTCGAGTGGACTCGCAGGTTTGAACTAATCACTAACCCTCGTCCCGAGTATGGACTCTCTTGTTAGTTCAAGGCAAGGCACCCTTGTCCCGAGTGTGGACTCTCAGGTGCAAATAAACGACATTCTCGTCCCGAGTGTGGACTCACGAATGTAAACAGATCAAGACAAACACCCTCGTCCTGAGTGTGGACTCTCTGGTGCAACTGGTCAACCCTCGTCCCGAGTGTGGACTCTCTAGTTGAGGAACGATAACAGGAAGTTGCAGTTCAATTTCACGTACTCGTTCCAAGACACGAATCAGTCGAGGCACAGGTAAGACCAGGTATAACTTATTTCAAGACACGGGTAAGGACAACTCTAGCATGAACTATAAAGTAAACAAGCCTGGTGTAATACACTATCTAATCATGAAGTTGATATACAAGCAAGATGATAATCTAGTAAAACATGGAACACAAGAAACACATAGATAAACTCACATCAACTAGAGAATAAGATGATAACATATGAAATAGGAAATACAATAAGCATGAAAATAAACTGTAGGGGGAGGCAAGGTATACTTGCCTGGTGGTAGCACGACCATGAATATACCGTCAACTTGTAAGCCATAAAGTCCAATCTCACATCTGTCTCCAAAAGCTGAAATAGATATTACCAACGTGTTCAGATTAGTCAAATTAGCTAGAATTGCCTCTCCTTAAGTCCAATTCTGGACATAGGGGTAAAACGGTAATTTTGAACTAAAACGATGTCCGTCGTTGGACCCGTTTTGTACCAAAAACGTGCCAAAGTCAGTGGTCCCTAAAGTCATCAAACTATATGTCTACGGATTTGTTTTGATGATACGAACCCAATGGTATGTCCAATTTTGGATTCCGATGGACCGTGCACAAAATTGCCCGTTGAATCGGATCGGGGGCCCACAAAACGGTAATCCGATCAACTGTCTCAGAATCGGACCAAACTTGGCATACAGGACCAAAAAAATGATACAGTCTTGTTGGCGCAAGTTTCGTCTCGAGCTGACAAACGTGCATGAAGTAATTGGGAAATTTGTAAAGAGACCGATACGGTAAATTTCGACGGATACACATCAAATTCGTCGTGCACACGCAACCAATTTGAATTCCGTCAAAGCTCACACGTCCACGAAGCCGATACGCACCATTCGATGCTTTTGGTTCGTGACCACGTCGTCCTGTTTGGCGGGACGCACGTAGTATCGGAGGAATTTTTTATATTTTAATATTTTAAAACAGTTTTTGCCAATCTTTGGAATCTGATTTCTTAGCACACAGTTGTCGGAATCGACTTCTATAAGAAAGGTTTCATCGCCCTATATATTACCTAAGACTCTTTCAAAATAGTTTGGATAATTTCTAGTGGTTGGTTCGTAATCTTCCTTCCACACTAGAGGTTGGGGATGAATCATTGTCCTGTTAATGTGCAGACTTTTGCTCAACTTTGAGTCAAGATCACGGACAGCAGGGTGCGTCTAAATATGAATTGTTTGAAGGAACTTAAAGGTGTATAAGTTGTCTTCGTACCTGAGAAACCGTTCGTGAAACGGGATGAACGAGGCAGGAGAAACATCAGCACGAAGTAGGCATGTGCTACACGCAACTGCTGCTGTCGCTGTTCCTCGGTTCGCGGTTGCTGTGCCATCCTTGGCCGGCCGATGACTGACTTGGTCGGCGCACGGCGTGCTGGTGGCGCACGCGGCCGTAGTCACCACGGGGGCGTGAGTTTAGGGTTTAGGTTTCTTTTCCTCCCGTTCCCTCGATCGATCTCTCTATATATATATATATATATATATATATATATATATATATATATATATATATATATATATATATATATATATATATATATATATCTTGGGCTGGGCTTGCTGGGTTTTAAGGTTGCTAGGCCGGGCTGGGCTTGGGAAGGGTTGCGGGTTGGGTTTTTATTATTTTTCTTTATTTACTAAAGCTTGTATATATATTTTATATATATATATTATATATATATATATTTGAGTGCATATATATAGAAGATACATGTATGATATGTATATAGTGAACGTATATATATATATCAGATATATATATATATATTATATATATATAATAATAGATATATATATTATTTTATATATATATTATATATTTTATATATATATATAAAAAAAAAAATATATATATATAATTATAGATATATTTTATATAATATTATATATATATATATATATAATATATATAAATATATATATAATATATATATTTATATATATATTTTATATATATATATATATATATATTATATATATATATATATATTAATATATATATATATATATATATATATATACTTCCAAATTTAATAAAACTAGAAATGTTTTAATAAAAATGCTACACTTCTATAATATTTACATCATAATATTATCATTGTATATATATATATTATATATATATATAGATATAATAATATATATATATATATATATATATATATATATTATCATTGTGTGTATATATAATAATATATATATAGATATATATATATATATATATATAGATATATATACTTCCAAATTTAATAAAACTAGAAAATGTTTTTAATAAAAATGCTATAACACTTCTATAATATTTACATCATAATATTATCATTGTATATATAATATATATATTATATATATATATATATATATATATATATATATATATATATATATATATATATATATATATATATATATATATATATATATTATATACATGTATACATACATACCAATATGACTTATGTAATATATTAAACTAGAAAACAGTGCATATTATAATCATATACAATTTATATAAATTACTCAAAACTATAGCAGGGACTATCAATATAAAAATACACATATTGTTCCAGTTAAAGATCCCAATTCTAAAAGTGGTATTTCTAGCAATATTATCACATTTCGAAAACTAATAAAAATATATATATATAATGATAGAAAACAATACATTAAATATCATGTTTAAAAGTCACTCACTTAATTATAAAATGTGCTATGGTTAAATACCATCTATATCCACATGGACACCGTTGGTTGCACTACACGACCACATGGCCTTGGACTCGTTTCGGGTCCAGTCCGGGCTAGAATGGTACAGTCGGGTCTCCTAATAGTCAATAATCTAATAATAAATAGTTAAATATTTATAGGGGTTAAGTCACAACTTGGCTTGGTTTTCCTAGTTAGAACACATTTATGGCTTAGCATTCCCCTACCATGGCTAAGCCTAGTCAAAGCACGCGACTACACTATCCGTGCCATAGTTTTTGGTCATCTTGTACTCAAATTCCAAACCATGACTAAAGTCATCTACCGTAATAATTAACTAATTAATTATTTATAAATTCTAAAATTTACCATTTAAATCAAATAAGTAATAATAATAAAAATATTTAAAATTTCCGGGAAGAGGAGTTACACGCCTACTCAATTATTTTCGGATTTTATGCTCGCACAATCCTCAATTTCGTGCAGGTTCCATGCACGTCATTCTATTCTAATTTGTTCAAATCCACTTATCAAACTTCAAGACAACAACTCACCTCACGCACTCGATCCAAGGCTTTGCATACGTGTGACGCTTTCTTTTAGACTCATCGACACCCCGTATCCTCATCGATCGATCGACATTCCTGAGGCTATCGCATACAACACTTAGGGAGAAGTCATTCGACACATCCTCAAACTATCATTCGAATCAAAAAAATTGACTTCTTCAAATTTTTTGTTCAACCTTCCTCGAATTTCAAGCATTCTTTATATCGCATTGACGATAACATCGTCGTTCGATAGCACCCCTATCGATAATCATCTCACTTTACTCAATCGGTCCAAATCATTCTCGTCTGACACAATTCGAATCCCGCACTCAACTTTTCTAAGTCGAGCACTTTGGTGTATATGCCCAACCCGACGTAGCTAACTGTGCTACGCAAACCATCTTTTGTTTTGTCAAAAATTGTTCTCCTACGTTTGCAAAATAGATAGACTAGCATGGACATCCCATGGAACATTTGAGAGAGAGCGCACCAATGATATCCACTTTGCGGAAGCAACACTTCAAGGTTTGCGAAAACAACGGAGTTTAAGAATTCAATCGATAGTCCAAGGACGTAAAGCCGTGCTCTGATACCATTATGTTACCCCCACTCTCGTAGAGCGATCGTCCGCCACTAAGGCGTGATGCCGTACGAGCCTAGATTATGCTCGTGCAAGACGGGTTCCATAACGGCCGATTACAGCGGCTGCGATAGGGTCGTCGTACTGAAGTCCCATGCAGAGACATTGAATATACCAGCAAAAATTTAGAAAAACCAAGTTATCAAAAGGTGCATTTTATTGATATTGAAACAGAATTACAATAGGCGCAAGGCCAGAATACAAGTCACTCAAGCTCACTATTTTCATATTATAAGTCACTCAGCTCTCTCTCATCTCTCCATACAAGTCTCGAGCCAGCGGATGCTTCAGAAAGCGACGTTCATACATTATGTCCCGTATAAGTCTTGACTCCACCCGCCGATGCTACGAATCGCCAAGGAACTCCGTGCCTCGACGCATCCAAGCGAGCTCCGCACCACGAGCTTCTACATGTGCCTGCACTAAAAACTGTGTGGGTGTCAGTACTCAACATACTGGTGGAATGAGCTCCTCGCCCACCCCACAAAATCGACACGTTCATTTACTTTGTGCAACATAACCCTTTTGATTATCTTTCTACTCTTGTCTTAGGATCTATTTATGACCGATGCCTTGGCCTATTTTGTGTCTCTAGACCATCCCGTGCTTGCAACAATAACGTTAGCCTATGTCATGACCCGCACCCCTTTTCGGACGCGAGCTCGTGAGCAAGCCAGCTACGTATCGACGGCTCCAGCCCGACTCGAGTACGTATAAGCTGTCTAGAGTATCATGTCTTATCTAAACTATTTCTCAATCCACATGAATCATATGAAACAAGAATGAACAGTATGGGTCATGGTCTGCAGTCCATTAGCATATTGTCCGATTAGACTCTCTATATGAGTCTATAAAACTAAGCTGATAAGCGGGATATGTCATAAAATCACGAGAAAGAAGGTAAATCAATAACATAACAAAATACCTGAATCATGTAGATGAAGTCAACTACCACATGCTCAGCTAACTAACTCTGTGCAATCAGCTACCTGAAGAGATCATCAGGTCCTCAGAGGACTAGAAAGATACATAAAACATGCTACTAATATGACAGTTAATATATATATGGAGGATAAGAACTCTGCAAGAAGAACATCTAAGGAGGACGAGTCGTGTGGAATGTAATACTAGACTTGGCTACCAATCAATCGATTAACCTCTATCGCTTGTAGTACAATGCAAGATAATTCCAGTCAAGATTAGCCAATTCTAGTATCGCTCTCTCCTAAGGATACAAAGTCAAGCAGACTCCTAAATCGTAGTACAATGCAAGATACTCCCAATTTATTGCCGCAATCTAGAACAATAAGGCAATCAGGACGAATCAATCACAATATGGAATCATGTGACAATATGAAATGGAATAAAATAAGGAAGAGAAACCATGCAAACTGTATAGTTCGGCAAGGTACTTGCCTGGGGGTTGCACGGAACCAGCAATGTATCGCCAATCAACAAGTCAGAAAGTCCAAGTCATCACAACTATCTCTGAAAGCTAAAATAAACGTTACCAACATTCTCAGAATAGTCAAATTAGCTAGAATTGCCTATCCTTAAGTTCAATTCTGGACACAGGGCAAAACGATAAATTCGGGCAAAACGATTCCGCCGTTGGATCCGCTTTGCACCGAAAAGTGTGCCAGAGCCAATGGTATCTAAAGTCATCAAACTATGTCATAGGTTCGGTTTTTTTTGATACGAACCCAACCGTATGTCCAAAGTTGGATTTCGGCGGGCCATGCACAAATCACCCGTTGAGTCGGATCGTGGGGCCCGCAAAACGGCGATCCGATCAACTGTCTCAGAATTGGACCAAACTTGGCATACAGGAAAAGAAAAACGATACGGTCCTGTTGGCACAAGTTTTGTCTCGATCTGATGAGCGTGCACAAAGTAATTGGAGAATTTGCACAGAGGCTGATACGGTAAATTTTGACGGATACCATCAAATTCGTCGCGCACACGCGCCAATTGAATTCCGTCAAAGTCCCACACGACCACGAAGCCGTTATGCACCTTTCATTCTTTGGGTTCGCGACCACGTCGCCCGGATTGGCGGGACGCACGTCGTATCGGAGGGTTTTTATTATTTTTAAAACAGGTTTTCTCTTGATTTTAACCATGATAATTTCCAATAATACCTTAAAAATAATTCTACGAAAAGGAGTTTGATCTCGTATAGGTTGTCTATAGGTCTGTTTAAATGGATTTTCGAAAAGGGTATTGGGTTAACGAGGATTCAGTCGTGAACATGGGTACTTGACAGTTTCTAAACTGTTTATAGAACAGTTTTTCCCCCCTCGATCTTTTGCGTCGATTCTTGGCAGTGTAATCAACCTTATCGGAAAATAATTGGGGACTAAGGTTGGATAGGTTATGATCTCACCAGCAAGTAGATCAAAAAAGATACATCGTGCGATGAGAATCAGGTCCTGAACTTGGACCCGGCGCGGCGTGTTGCTGCTGCTGTCCTCTGTTCCCGAGCGCAGCGCGTGTGGCCTCCGGTGACCCGTCGCCGGCCGACGGCCCCCACGGCAGGGCTGGCGCGTGCGCGGGGCGCCTGTTGGCCGTCAGTGGTTGTGGGAAGGCGCCGCGAGATTAGGGTTTGGGTGTTTCGCCATCCCTTCCCTCTCGTTCTCTTCACGGATATACATAGTACGGGGGGGTCGGTGTAGCGCTCGGTTGAGGCTCAGCTTTATTTTGCGGGCTGATGGGTTTGCTTAGGATGATGGGTGCTCCGGCTTGGCCCGGGGGACTGTGGGTTTTTTTCATTTGTTTTTTCTTTGTTTTTCTTTTCTTTTTTTTTTACACCACTAATATTATAGATATTATATATATATATTTTTTATTATTATTATGATAACATAAATACACATGTAATATATATATATATATATTAGATATAATATATCTATATAGAATATATATATAATTATATATATATATTATATATATATATTTTAAATACACATGTATATACACAGTATAGATAATATACCTATATATATATAGAAATATATAACATATATACATATATATATAATAATATTATATATAAATACACATATCATATAATATATTAATAATATCTATATTATATATAGATATATATCTATATATATAATATTATTATTTATTATATATATATATATATACATAAATAGATATATATATAATATATATATATATATTATCTATATATATATATATATATAGATATATATAATATAATAATATATATATATATATATATATTTTTACACCTGTATATATATCCTATAGATATATAGAAATATATAACATATACAATTATATTTTATATACATACACACTCACAATTATATATATACATAACTTATATATAATCTTGTACACACACACAAATACATTTATGTATTTATATAAATACACCTACACCCATATACATATATATTTATATAAATACACATACACACATATATTTATTCTTTTGTTAAAGAATAAACTAATAATAATAAATAGTTTATTTTAATAACCAAAATAATAATAATAATTCCACTAGTAATTAAAATAATTTAATAATAGCTCCTGGATGGGCATATCATATACTCCCATTACTGGGCCCCAGAAAATCGTACAAATATTCTAAAATGCTATTAATATTAATAATACCTATATTCTACCCATAACTAATGTTAAGAAAATAATTGCCAATTCCTAAAAATATACAAAATATTTTTATTTACCAAACATGTCTACAAGGTTACTTGGTCCCACTACATGCCTACATGGACTTGGATTTGACTTGGGCCCAATCTGGACAGGTTCGGTACAACCGGGTTTCCTAAAACTCAATAATATAATTAAATAATAAATAAAATCTTCGGTAAGGGTTAAGTCGCAACTTGGCCTGGTTTTTCTAGTTGGGACGTCACTATGGCTCGGCCTTCCCTAGCATGGCTAATACACTAGTCAAGGCACGCCACTGCACTATCCGTGCCATGATTCCTAGTCGTTTGGTACTTTGAAACTCGACTATGGCTAAGGTCATCTACCATAATAATTAACTAAATAAACATTTATAAAATTCTAAATCACTATTTAAATCAAGTAAATAAAAAAAAAATTTGAAAAAAATTCTCTGGGAAGGGAAGCTACAAATCTACCCACCTTAAAAATAATTTCGTCTTCGAAATTCCAATTCATGACTACTCCTTAAAATTCAAAGTCTACTATTACCTTAATCTCCTCAATTTTTATTCCTCAAAATTTTTTTATAAACTCCTCCTAATCATTTTGTAACTACGAATCCTCGAGGACTTCTACCCACCTTTGGTCACACTACTCCTCCAAATACAGTCACTAAAGTCTTCTAATTAGTTGCTAACAGGTCTATCAACTTATATCTAGGGCGTATGGCATCTATAATCCCTCCTATCTATAAAACAACCAAATATTCAAAATCAAGCAATATTATACAATAACTTAAGAATTTCTGGTGAATTCTAGACAGCACGATCATTCCTCACCCCGAAATAGGAAGAGACGGGAATCAATGGTACGAAAAGCAAGGAAATATATTCGAGAGCAAATATGGAGTTTCAAGGACGTAGATAATTTCTAGGAGAATTTTCAAGGCAGTGTAGATTGAGATTTCTAATATTTAGTCAAGGTCGCAGGCTCGTACCAGTACAGTTACGTAATCGGTACAATATGCTTTGACCTGCATGGGCCACCACAAAAACTTGTCCCGACCCGCACCCGCTTTTCGGATGCGAGCTCGTGAGAAAGCCAGCTACGTATCGAGCGGACTCCAGCCCGACTCGAGTACGTATAAGCTGTCCAGAGTAGGGTATCATGTCTAATCTAAACTATATCTCAATCCACAGGAATCATATGAAACAAGAATGAACAATTATGGGTCATGGTCTGCAGCCCATTAGCATATTGTCCGATTAGACTCTAATAATGATATGAGTCTATAAAACTAAGCTGATAAGCGGGATATGTCATAAAAGCACGAGAAAGAAGGTAAATCAATAACATTAACAAAATACCTGAATCATGTAGATGAAGTCAACTACCACATGCTCAGCTAACTAACTCCGTGCAATCAGCTACCTGAAGAGATCATCAGGTCCTCAGAGGACTAACAAGATACATAAAAACATACCTACTAATATGACAGCAAATAACATGTATGGAGGATAAGAACTCTGCAAGAAGAACATCTAAGGACGACGAGTCGTGTGGAAATATAATACTAGACTTGGCTACCAATCAATCGATTAACCTCTATAGCTTGTAGTACAATGCAAGATAATCCCAGTCAAGATTAGCCAATTCTAGTATCGATCTCCTCTCCTAAGGATACAAAGTCAAGTAGACTCCATAAATCGTAGTACATGCAAGATACTCCCAATTTATAGTATCGTAAGTCAAGTCAATCAATCAATTATATATGCTATAGGTCGTAGTACAATGTAAGATACTCCCAATCTATGGCATGTCTCAAGTCAAGTCAATCAAGTGATATCAATGTAGAAGAATCGACTATTGGTCGTAGTACAATGTAAGATACTCCCAATCTATAGTATGTCTCAACTGTAGTACAATGCAAGATACTTCCAGTCAAGATTAGTCAAGTCAAGAACAGATACAGAAACTGACAACTCAATCGCAAAGCAAGGTAACATGATAAGACCAATAATCTAGCAATGTCAAATACCCTATACGGGCACGTAATCTAGAACAAGTAAGGCAATCAAGGACGAATCAATCACAATATGGAATCATGGGACAATATGAAAATGAATACAATAAAGGAAGAGAAACCATGTAAATACTGTATATGTTCGGCAAGGTATACTTGCCTAGGGGTTGCACGGAGAACCAACAATGTATCGCCAATCAACAAGTCAGAAAGTCCAAGTCATCACAACTGTCTCCGAAAGCTGAAATAAATGTTACCAACATTCTCAGAATAGTCAAATTAGCTAGAATTGCCTGTCCTTAAGTCCAATTTTGGACACAGGGCAAAACGATAAATTCGGACAAAACTATGTCCGCCGTTGGACCCGCTTTGCACCGAAAAACGTGCCAGAGCCAATGGTCTCTAAAGTCGTCAAACTATATGTCAATAGGTTCGGTTTTTTGATTCGAACCCAACCGTATGTCCAAAATTGGATTTCGGCGGGCCGTGCACAAAATCACCCGTTGAGTCGGATCGTGGGGCCCGTAAACGGCGATCCGATCAACTGTCTCAGAATTGGACCAACCTTGGCATACAGGTCCAGAAAACGATACGGTCCTGTTGGCGCAAGTTTCGTCTCGATCTGACGAGCGTGCACAAAGTAATTAGAGAATTTGCACAGAGGCCGATACGGTAAATTTCGACGGATACGCATCAAATTCGTCGCGCACACGTGACCAATTTGAATTTCATCAAAGCCCACACGACCACGAAGTTGTTACGAACCTTTCGATGCTTTGGGTTCGCGACCACGTCGCCCGGATTGGCGGGACGCACGTCGTATCGGAGGGTTTTTATTGTTTTTAAAACAGGTTTTCTCTTGATTTTATCCATGAATAATTTCCAGTATAATACCTTAAAAATAATTCTACGAAAAGGAGTTTGATCTCGTATAGGTTTCCTACAGGTCTGTTTAAATGGATTTTCGAAAAGGGTATTGGGTTAACGAGGATTCAGTTGTGAATAGGGGTACTTGACAGTTTCTAAACTGTTTATAGAACAGTTTTTCCCTCGATCTTTTGCGTCGATTCTTGGACAATGTAATCAATCTTATCGAAAAATAATTGATGGGACTAAGAGTTGGATAGGTTATGATCTCACCTGAGCAAGTAGATCAAAAAAAGATACATCGTACGATGAGAATTCAGGTCCTGAACTTGGACCGGCACGACATGTTGCTGCTGCTGTCTCTGTTCCCGAGCGCGCGCATGTGGCCTCCGGTGACTCCGTCGCCAGCCGACGGCCGCCCACGGCGGGGCTGGCGCGTGTGTAATGCCAGTGGTTCGTATTACGTATTTTTGGAATACGTGTACGTATTTTATCTGTATTGTATGATTCCCTGCTTAGTTTTCTTCATGGCTTGGTTTAATTCTTGGCTCGGGTTGGTTTGGTTTGGTTCGGTTTTCTTTGGTTTATCATGGACCAAGGGTGAACCCCCTACCTACCACCACCACTACCATTTATTAACCATTTCTTCTTTCTCTCTCTTCATTACTCTTCTTCTTCTTCCATTTACTTCTTCACCTACCAGAGAGAGAGAGGTCTAGGCAAGTGCAACTTGCTTCATGAAGAAACTCTAATTTTATTGCTTCATTCTCTTCCTTACAATATTTTAACTTACTTTAGTACTTGACATTTCCTCTTTTCATGGCTAGATTCTTGTAGATCTAAGTTTATTTTATTTTCGGAAATCTTGGATTTTGATCTACTAAATCTTGTTATTTCTGAGTTTTGATAGTTCCATGTTGTAGAGGCTTTCGTTCTACCATATTTTGACCTATGGAAGTTCGGATTGGGCTCCGGATGATGGAGTTATGGAGCTTGAGAACTTGGCTCTCATGGTGTTCTTCTCTCGGGATTTTGGAGAAGATGAACTGTGCTTGACTTGACTGCATGAATAATTCATGCAGCAAGTGTTCTCTTCAGCCGCATGGCAGGAAGTACTTGAGCCGCATGAGGGCCGAACTCATCTAGCCGCATAACTCGCTCAATTTCCAGCCGCATATACTCTGCACTCCTTCAGCCGCATGAGACGTTACTCGTTTAGCCGCATGCGTCCTCCCTGACCGCATGAGGACCCCGCTCCTTCCAGTCGCATGAATGCTCTGACTTAGTCTCATGCGCCCTCTCTTCCCGCTGATCGCATGGGACCTTACTTGACCAAGCCGCTTGAGAACTTCTTTCCGAGCCGCATGAACTTGGTCCACTTGTAGCCTCATAGGCGCATGACCCCGCTAACCGCATAAGCGCATGGCTTCGCTCCTGTCCCTGCCGCATAGATTCTCTCCTTGGCCGCATGGACCCTATTCATCCTAGCCGCATGGACCCTATTCATCCTAGCCGCATGGACCCAATTCATATCAGTCACATACGCCATCTCTTCCCGCTGGTCGCATGAGGACTGATATCCTTAGCCGTATGGGCTTTCCTTTATCAAGCCGCATGCGCCTGACCCTATTCAGCCGCATGGGCTGCTCTCCTCCCAGCCGCATGAGATTATTCCTGAATCGCATGACACGACAGTGACCCGTAGTGGTGCACTCCTGACAAGTAAACATGACATGACCGGATAGTGGCCCGTCGTGGCGCACTCTTGACCAGTACACTTGACATAAAAAACCTGACATGATATATCTGATAAGCTGTTGACGGCTGCCTGATATGACATGACCTGTATAATTAACCCAGACACCGTGGGCGATTGTGCTTGTACAAATAATACAGTCATGTCTTGCATCATGTCTAGAAAGGGACTCCTGAGTACCACGGTCAGGAGAACCTACTGAAATGGACTAAGGCTAAATAACTAGATTAATACATTAGTCATAAAGAGATCTTCCAGCTACAGGCAATCCCGTTACCTGGGCACGCCTTGGGATCTGTAGCCTGCCGTCGAGTAGGGCACATTTCCAGCACACTGTCATGTGTTGCACCCTTCAAGCTACGTAAGGGCACATACGTTTCCCGGACGATGTACCCACCTAAATTCAACCCTAATCTTTCAATCCGGGTAACCTGGATGGTCTGCAGGGCTTGTGGCTATGGAAGATTCTCATTGCATCTTGCTAGTAACTAGGCTGTGATAACCCTAGTTAGTTAAAGTATCAAGCCGTAGTTCTTGTTTGGCCGTGAATGATTGGATGGAGTCTAACCAGTATAGTCTTGTCCTGATTCTATTCCAAATTACTGCATGACCTGAATGCCTGTATTTATTTTATCGATAAATGGTGAGAATTCCAAGTTCTGTTCAGACGAAGGGTTACAACCCCGGTCCTTGTTTGGTCTACGGGTTGTAACCTAGCTATCTGAATAGTTCTATGGTTATCTCGTCGTATATCATCCTGATGTATTTCTTTATTTCCAGTTCTTACCTTATTTATACTTTGTGCTGATTGCTGGTTTTAGTTCCTAAGTGAAACTTCCTTTATGGCACTTGTTTTTTCTGGAATTTGACCCAGCTGGTTTTGTATGGCCAAATTTCGGAGCAGCTCCAGAGGATCTACTGCTTTTCCAGCCCGATGGTGAACACCAGGCGTAACCAGGGCAACGAGTGGGTTATTTTTGGCTCTCCCACTCTATTTTAAAAATTCTTTTGAGGCGTTTAGCCGACGAGCACCTGTTTAGCTCGATTGCACTTACTTACTGTCTGCCTACAGGCTGTAACATAATTGACAGATCCTAGGGTTGATCATGTATGACTAAACTCTTGCTAGTCCTAACATTTTGTAACGACTAGCTTCATGATCAGCTGAATATGTAATATTTGGGATGCCTTACTCTTGTATATTTAAGGATCATACATCTTGTAACACTTACTTGCTTGTGATTGAGACACTAGGCTTGTTCATGACCTTAGGAGACTGTTGGCTTGTAGTAAACCCTCATGTATCTAGACAGCCGTGACCGTATAGCGAGATGGAGTCCATTTCATATACGTAGCTGGCTATGTCTGCCCCCGCTCTCCAGTATTCTGGTTCTGGGGCGTGACAGCGTGCGCGGGGTACCTGGTGGCTGTCAGGGAGTTGGAGAGGCGCCGCGTGATTAGGGTTTGGGTGTTTCGACCATCCCTTCCCTCTCGATTCTCATTCACTGTTATACATAGTACGGGGGGTCGGGTTTAGCGCTCGGTTGGGGCTCAGGCTTTATTTTGCGGGCTGATGGGTTTGCTTAGGCTGATGGGTGCTCCGGCTTGGCCCGGGTGGGACTGTGGGTTTATTTCATTTGTTTTTCTTTTTTTTTTCTTTTTTTTATTACACACTAATACATACATACATACATACATATATATATATATATATATATATATATATATATATATATATATATATATATATATACACATAAATATATATATATATATATATATATATATATATATATTATATATATATATACACATAAATATATATATATATATATATATATATATATATATATATATATATATATATACACACATAAATACACATGTATATATACGTATATATATTTTTTTTTGTATATATACGTATATATATATATATATATATATATATATATATATATATATATATATAGAAATATATACACATACATACATATATATATAATATATTTATATATAAATACACATATACACATATACAATATATATATTTATATATATTTATATATACATGCACACTCACAATTATATATATACATAACTTATATATATCTTGTACACACACACAAATACATTTATGTATTTATATATAAATACACCTACGCCCATATACATATATATATTTTATATAAATACACATACACACATATATTTATTCTTTTGTTAAAGAATAAACTAATAATAACTAATAATAATAAATAGTTTATTTTCAATAACCAAAATAATAATATTATTAATAATAATAATTCCACTAGTAATTAAAATAATTTAATAATAGCTCCTGGATGGGCATATCATATACTCCCATTACTGGGCCCCAGAAAATCGTACAAATATTCTAAAATGCTATTTAATATTAATAATACCTATATTCTACCCATAACTAATGTTTAGAAAATAATTGCCAATTCCTAAAAATATATACAAAATATTTGTATTTACCAAACATGTCTACAAGGCCGTATTTGGTCCCACTACATGCCGACATGGGCTTGGATTTGACTTGGGCCCAATCTGGACAGGTTCGGTACAACCGGATTCCCTAAAACTCAATAATATAATTAAATAATAAATAAAATCTTCGGTAAGGGTTAAGTCGCAACTTGGCCTGGTTTTCCTAGTTAGGACGTCACTATGGCTCGGCCTTCCTTGGCAAGGCTAATACACTAGTCAAGGTACGCCACTGCACTATCCGTGCCATGATTCCTAGTCGTCTGGTACTTCGAAACTCAACTATGGCTAAGGTCATCTACCATAATAATTAACTAAATAAACATTTATAAAATTCTAAAATCACTATTTAAATCATGTAAATAATAAAAAAATAATTTGAAAAAAATTCTCCGGGAAGGGAAGCTACAACCTATCAAGTCGTATTTGCCTTATGGCCCAAAATCAGAGACGCGACTACGCGATAGTACCTAATTTCTTGTGACCGTGCTACAAGTCTAATGTGCTGTGCCTCACAACTCAGTATGACTTAACCATATCGCCGCCTTGCAGCCCTTGCTACATTAATCACCAACTGACCCTGTCACGACCCGCATCCACTTTTTTGGATACGAGACGTGTCCAAGCCAGCCTATGCCACAGAGTCGGCGGTAGAACGCTGTCACGACCAAGATGCTTAAAATCACAAAATAACTTTATTGCTCATTCACATATCTAAATTTATTTACAACATTTATTTGAAAGAAAATATAAAAATTCTTACACATATTTGAAATAGCTTCAACATCTATCTAAAGTCTAACTTTTGGCCTGCAAGTACACCCATGTCTTCCAATGCTAAGAGAAGCCACAGCTAACCTGAGAAATGTTGGTTTCTAGTCAGGAATGGAACAAGCACACAAACTGACGACTATGCGAAACACAATAGAATTCACAAGACATGAAAATAACATATGTGAGATAGAAACTATAAAGTAACTGATGTCATGGCAAGTGGTGAAGAAAATAAGGAAACAAATAAAAGATAACTATCTATGTGATTTGAAATATTAGTTTCGACATGTGAACGGCTAGGGGATAAATCCGGCACCCTGCATGTGTCGTGTGCAGCTACTATTCTCCACGAAAGACACGGGGGATATTTTTGGGTAGTTCACATGTCTACTAAGATATTTCTTCTCCCGACTACTACTCATGGACTCGAACAAGTCACGAAACACGAAACACGAAAACACGACAATCAAGAATTAATGTATGTAGAGATCCATGACACTAATCCGTGTAACAATGTGTCAACAAGCAAGATAGAATATGTATAAACATGAAATGGAAAGACTACTATGAATCAAAAAGCAATCAGAAAGTGCACTTGCCTGAGGTCATTTGCTGGTGAAACCGATAATACTACACTACTTAGTGAGCCACAACAGTCAAACTCGTACAACAGTCTCCAGATGCTGAAATAGATATTACCAACATTTTTAGAATAGTCAAATTAGCTAGGATTGCCTGTCCTTAAGTCCAATTCTGGACGCAGGGGCAAAACAGTAATTTTAGGCCAAAATGATGTCCGTCGTTGGATTCGCTTTGCACCGAAAAGTGTGCCAAAGTCTATGGTCTCTAAAGTTGTCAAACTATATGTCAATAGGTCCAGTTTTCAGATACGAACCCAACCGTATGTCCAAAGTTCAATTCCGACGGGCTGTACACAAAATCGTCCGTTGAGTCGGATCGTGGGGCCCGCAAAATGGCGATCCGGGCAACTGTCTGAGAATCGGACAAACTTGGCATACTGGACCAGAAAAATGATACGGCATGTTGGCGCAAGTTTTGTCTCGATCTGACGAACGTGCACAAAGTAATTAGAAAATTTGCAAAGAGGTCGATACGGTAAATTTTGACGGATACGCATCAAATTCGTCGCGCACACGCAACCAATTTGAATTCCTTCAAAGCCCACACGTCCATGAAGCCGATACGAACCTTTTTATTCTTTCGGTTCGTGACCATGTCGCCCACATTGGCGGGACGCACGTCGTATCAGAGGTTTTTAATGTTTTGAAAATAGTTTTTTGATAAACTTTGGGATCCGATTTCTCGGCACGTAGTCGATGAAATCAACTTCTGCATGGGTTATGGAGTCCTATAGGTTGGCTATAAACCTTTTTAAGCACATTTTTGAGACAGTCAAAGGATTGGCAATTTGTCGCCTTCCAAAACTAGGTATGCACTATTCTTATGCCCTGTTTCGATATTCGAAACAGTAGTTTTTTTCCAGGTTTTGTGCGATAATTTACTCAAGAATTTGAAGTCTTGGTACGAGACTAAATTACAAGGATCTAAAGAGGGTTATATTAAATCGATTTGAGAATCGATCGAGCGATGTGGAAGAATTTTTGCCATAAAGATGCCCTAAAAACTGGCATTGTGCTGCTGTGTATCCCCTTTGCGGCTGCTCTCGGCCTGCTGCTGGCTGACGATCGACCCCCGGCCAGCCTGCGGCTGCACGCGCGCAGAGGAGGGGCGTGTGTGGGTAGGGTGGCGTAGGAGTTAGGGTTTTCTCGATTTTCTCTCTCTCGGTCTCTCTCGATATGTATATATGTATACGCGAGTTCGGCTTTATGTTGGCTGTGGGGGGAGAAAGGTCGGGCCCGGGCCTGGTGAGGTTGCTGGGCCCTTGGCTAGGCCGGGCTGTGCTTAGGAAGGTTGGGGTTTTTTTTTTCTTTTTATTTATTATCACTCTCTATATTTATATATACATATACATATGTGTGTATATATATATATATATATAAAATATATATATATATATATATATATATATATATATATATATATATATATATATATATATATATATATATATATATATATATATATATAAATTCATATGAATATATATACCTAAATTGTATTTACGGTATACGTGCACCTATCACATTATATATATATTCATATGAATTTATATATAATGTGATATATATATATATATATATATATATATATATATATATATATATATATATATATATATATATATATACAAAGCCTAATATGTACGTGCCACTTATACATACAAGTATTCAGAGTATAAAAATCTCGAAACTAAAATTTCATTCTGAAGAAATCATTATCCTATTTTCTAAGTAAAATATCATTTAAATAGAAATACTATCTTTAATATATTTAAACATTATATTAAAATATACTCTCTAGACCAAAATATAAATACCAATATAATTGTAGTTAATATATACATCTGTATGGACGTCTTTGGACGCATTACCTGTCCACATGGGTTTATGCTTGGTTTGGGGTCAGTCTGGGCCAACTTGGTTCAACCGGGTCACTTAAACGTCAAACAATATTAATAATGAATAATTAAACTAGTTATAATGGTCGTGTCATAACTTGGCCTGGTTTTTCTAATTAGGACACACTTATAGACAGGTCTCCCTTACCATAGCTAAAACACTAGTCGAAGTACGCCACTGCACTATCCGTGCCACAATTTCTAGTCATCTTGTATTTCAATCCCTAACCATGACTAAAGTCACCTACCGTAATAATTAACTAATTAATTATTTATAAAATTCTAAAAATCACCATTTAAATCAAATAAATAAATCAAAATATTTCAAAAAAATTCGGGAAGGGGAGCTACAAATCTACCCACCTTAAAAATAATTTTGTCCTCGAAATTCTAATTCATAACTATTCCTAAAAATTCCAAAAAAAAAGTCTACCTTAACCTTAATCTCCTTAAATTCTAATTCCTCAAAATAGTTTATATCCTCCTCCTAGCCATTTTGTAACTACATAACCTCTAGGACTTCTACCCACCTTTGGTCACACTACTTCTCAAAACTAAAATCTGATAATCTTCTAACTAGT
The DNA here is from genome assembly GCA_029216955.1 of Iris pallida. Lineage (NCBI taxonomy): Eukaryota > Viridiplantae > Streptophyta > Magnoliopsida > Asparagales > Iridaceae > Iris > Iris pallida. The sequence goes on along the minus strand of JANAVB010003400.1, from coordinate 33,866,643 downwards.
TGCTAACAATCCTACCAACAAATATCTACTGCATAAGGCATCTATAATCCTCTCCTATCTATCAAGCAACCCAAAATTTAACAAGCAACAAATTTACACAAGTAGCTAAGAAATATTGATAAATTCTAATAAGCATGGCCATTCATCGCTCTAAAATAGGAAGGACATGGAGATAAGGAAGAATAATCGAGAGCAAATACGAAGTTTCAAGAGGGGCTTGCAATTCGTGCAATACAGAAGTTCCGTTCTCGAAATTAATCTAAACAAGGTTCCATAATAGAACGAAATTTGAGAAATCAAGATTGTGATCTATCTGTGGTTATCTAAACACACGAGCAAGGGATATAAATGTAATACAAGATCGTTTTGCAACTTCCAGGTAGATGGAATAAGGGTTACGAATGACTTCACATTCTAAAAGGTAGAGACTACATAATAGGTAGAAGGACATATTTTAAATAGTTTGGTTTTATAGTCCAAATATGGTGGTATGCACGGATGACTTTTACTGGGTCTTAATGGGTTCCCTGATTGGACATCAATCGTTGGTTGGATAAACCTTGGATTTCAATCTATATTGACTAGACAAGATCCCAATGATAAAACTATTTCTACTAGGTTAGGGTAACCTAGAATAGGTTTTCACCCAAATGGTTGTGCTATTTATCAGTCGGATGGGTTAAGTGAGTTTCTTAACCCCAAAATGCGTCTTCTATGACTTTTGTGTTTAAGTAGCACATGAGACCTCAATTGGGTGGCACACTAGTAGCATGTGTGTAGTGGGCTTCAATTAGATCACAACCATATATTGGGTCGAATGAATTGAGTCAAGGTTGAGGCTCTAGTGGAGGTCGAGAAGTATACCGTATTATGGTGTCACTACCACATTTCTAGCTTGAGGGTATTTTGGTCATTTGGTGATTTTTTTGAATTTAATTTAAAATAATATATTGGTGATTCCTATCTTTGACTTTGACTTATTGAGACTTGGTAGACTAGCCTAGAAGTTAACCCTAGCTATGGTGACCCTAGTCTAACTTAAGTTAACCTCTATTTAGTCATTAGAAACTAGTTTTAAATAGGAGGATTAAGATTAAGTGAAATGACTTATGACTTGTGACTTAATTCCATGACTTGTGACTTAAGCCCATAGGCCCATAACTTGAAGCCCTAAACCTAACCAACCCATTAGTGGCCGGCCAACTAGGGTTTCCCACTCCCCCTTTCATTGTTCTTGCATCTTTTGTGCTCTACCAAGGTTTTAGAAGGAAAGGTAAATCCCATCTTTCTTAAATTTATAGTAAATCCATTTTTAATCTTTTTTGACCCAAATCTTTTGCATATGATTCTAATCAACCTCTACTTGCTGATTTTGAGGAGTAATTTCAGTTTTAGAGCAATTTGGAGGATTTGGCTAGCAACGGGAACCGTTTGATTTGGGGCTTTTTCTTGAACCTTACAACCTATAGGTAAACCCCTCAAATTCTATTTTAATTCTGATTTTATTGCATGGTAGCCTAGATCTAGGTCTCCCTAGTTGTAGTGAAGGATTTGTGTCGTTTGCATTAGGTTTTGTGTCCGTATCGGACACGTATCAAATCCCTAGTCTAGGTGTTTGTGGAAATGCCACAACCAATTTTTTTTCTGTTTTTGCAAATGTTTTTGAAAGAATTCCTAGATCTAGAGTTTGCTTATTGATTCGTGTCCTTGGCCTGTGAATTTGCAGTCGTGTTGTGTCCACACGAGGACGCGAACACGCTGTGTCAGGACCCGTGTGCACTGGCCTGCTATTCGGGCCGTAGTGCTCGCTATACAGGACACGAGGACATGCCATTTTTGGGGAGAATGTCGAGGCAATGACTGACATTGGTCTCCCAAAAATTGGGCACGAGTGGTTGTGTATTCGAGGAGTTATCCTCCCCGTACTGGTTGCAGGAACAGGCTGTACACGCACGATTTTTGCCACTGATACGTGGCTAGACACGGCACGACACGTGTTGTGGACACCGGGCAGGGTGTCAGTGAGGTATCCCTACCCTAGGCGAACACCTAGGCTTGTACACGTGACACTTGGTGCACTGTGTCGTGTCCTAGACACGTGTGCTCGCGTGCACGAGGCAGTGCACTGCGTGTGTGCTCGTGTGGTGTGTTTTGGTATCGTGGACACGGTTGTGTCCACTTGGTTGGACACAGACCCTATGTGAGACACGTGCACATGTGGGGTATGGTTTACCAACCCTTAGATTGAGTTTACATTGTATTTTCGAGTTCGATTTGGGTTTTCCCTTTTTTTTCCTGATACATAACTTGACTGATTTCTAATTTCTGAGTTTTAATTGTATTTTAACTGTTTGTAATAATTTAACTGTCATGATTAGTTCAGTTATGCATGAAGGGTTTGTGAACATTTTAGGTTGGGATGTTATCAAGGGATATTGGACTTCGAAATGGTTTTGGGGCTGATAATGTGTAAACTGTCATTTTACTTAAACCTGAGAACCTATTTTGACACATTGATTGTTGCATTTATTCAATATCCTGTAAACATACTCCCTACCTAGGATTCTTGCAACACTTAGACACCCTACTGATTTGAACTCATATTATTCCTGTACACACACATGTTAGCTCTGTACTCCCTCACATGCACTCACATTATACTGTTAACTGTCAATGCACTATTATACACATCATTGTCTCCTACTTGACACACACTCCCTAGCTAAACCTGAGAACACTACACACCCTACCCAACTGTCAACTGATTTCAGTTCCTATTGACACACTAATTGACACTTATTACATGTACACACCCACACATTGGCTGTCACATTATGTTACACACATACACACACATTCCCTTATAAATTCTGTCATATGTACACTCACATTCATTTCTGAACACACATTGACACCTTGACACATTGCATTGGTATCAGTCTTCCTGTATACACACACATCTCACTGATTTCCTATTACATTCTACTGTCATATTATATCACATATGCACACACACACAAGTTAGTTGTAAATACACACACATGTCTATCCCTATATGTATATATATGTTAATAGCCTATATGTATATATAAATATATATATTCTATATGCTTGATAAATAGTAATGTGGTATAAACATATATATGTTTATGATAATTTATATTAAATTAAATATATATATATATATTTATATATATATATATATATATATATATATATATATATATATATATATATATATATAATGTGTGGGAATATGTGATATAGACCATATGGCCTATAGGATATATATATATGGTACATAGCCTATGTGTATGGCATAAATTCCCAGTGAATGTGTGTTGTTGGCTTGTGTGGCCTTGTATTGTGTGTGGATGCTAGGATAGACGTGGCTAGACTTAGTGAGACTTGTTTGGGTTAGGCTTGACCTAGTTGACCTAGTTTGACTAGTGTAGTTAACTAGAGTTGACCAAGAGTTGACTTTAGCCTAAATTGACCCTAAACATCATGTAGATGCATTATAGCAGTCTATTTTACTATTTTAGACATGTAGTGACTTGTGTTGTTCTATAGGAGACAGACACCACTCCTCGGACAGTATATTCTCTTCGGATATTCAGGATACCATGCGAGTACATTCTCTGATCATTTCATATCTTGTTTAGGATTATGTTTCCTACTTTAGATTACTTTACTTGATGCTGACACATTGGTAACACGGATTAGTACTATATGGATCTTGTCGTGCGATGTTATCCCCTTAGCAGATACATCGGGTATTTTATGTTCGTGTACTTTATCATGAGCATCTTGTACTCCTTGTATTCGTATTATTTGTGTACAAATCGTGTGAAATTGTCTATACTCATGTGCTCACATGATCATCGTGTACAACTATACTTCGTGTGCAATAACATAACTTAACTGGATCCTTGTGTATTGATTGGGGCGGGGGAGTAGAAGTGGTTATGTATTCAATCTTGTAGATTACTCGTGTACAACCCCTGTAGATTACTCGTGTACAACATCGTGCCGTTTATATAACCATCTTGTACTCTGAATCACTAGCACTAATAGTTCTCTTATATATTGTAGCTATTTACTTATAGTCTCTCTTTTACATCATGTTGTTCTTTCAGTTTCAAGTATCTTACTCTCTAGCATGATTATATTTTCTAACCTGTTATAACTTGTTGAGATGTATTGTGCTCGCTCCTGTCCTGACTAGACCTGTTGAAAATATTACAGAGGATGAGGCTGAGGCGTTCTGTTCCACATATTACGGGACTACCCTAGAGGACTGTTGTGACCTGGACCAGCAGCAGGACCCCTTAGCAGTGGATGACACTCATTTAGTCTAGGATGTCTTTTATTGCATTTACATTCTCTGGATTACTGTATCTGGGATTTTGAGATGTTATCTGGATTTGTGTTATGTTAGACACTTAGACTTCTATCTGGTTGTACCTCTATGGATTTAATTTCATTTCATATCTATCTATCCTTTATCGTATTCTACCATAGACGTGATTGAGACTGTATTTGCTATGTCACCTCCATTCGGAGTGTATATACTGTACAGGTACCTTATATATTGTTAGATGATTAACCTAGGATAGTATTTTGCCGCCGACACTGCGGCGTAGGCTGGATGTACCCACTTCTCGTGTCCTTACTCTAGGGTGCGGGTCGTGACATATGATGAGGGTTATAGCTAGTCCTTTTGACCTGAAAGTTGTACCACAAAAATAGAGTACAAGGGAACGGGTTTGAGTGGGACATGATATACCTAGATGAAGGTGGACTCATCTAGATCTTGCATATAAAATTTGTTGGAAGGTAACATCTGGTCCCGTGCTCCGAATATTAATGACACGGTCGGGGACACAAAATGATCTAAATGGAAAGTGGGAGTCCATGGGGCACTAATTATCATTTTAATGGAAATTATTCAATCACTAATCCTCGTATATCCCAAAATTTTAGAAGGCTTACAGTCTAGTCATCTTAGAAGCTAGGATATGATTTTAGGAATAATGAGGTTAGAAGAATTTCAAAGTCCGGATATTGTACCTCGACTCTTGTTAATAAAGAATAAGGCACGGCGTAACGGGATACGATGGATATAAGTCAAGTCAAGGATCGTTCCTCAATAAATGGAAAATGAGTGTGTACAATAACACATGGTCGATAAAATAAAATGATCTACTCATCCGTAGTATACAAGAGTTATCGATGGGGTAACCAACTCTAAGGCACATCATATGTAAAGATTTCTAACAACTGAGTCATGAATTTCTATTTGTGTCAAGCTTGGCAGACTATTGTCACAAGGGCTCTAGTGGTAGGGGCTGTAGTGATCATGTATTGCTGTTGATAACTTGTAAATCATAATATGACAAGGTATTTAAGCTATGGTATTGGCTAAGCTAGTGACTGTGGTGTTCCAATACTAGTTAGGTCTTAATAATAAAATTTACATAACTAGGATAATATTTGTTAGAAACCAATCTCGGGATGGGTGTCTACCATAGTCATGGTAAACGATTGTCCTTACCTTTGTCTATTCACCTCATGTCTAAACTGTGGGCTTTGGTCGAGGGAAGGTTGGATTAAGGCTTAAGGGTTGCTAGTTAAAGCAAGCTTTAAGCAAATAATTAGAGACTCACAACAATTGGTTTCTTGAGGATAGATACTCTCCTAGGTTGGCATTTTGACTAAGGGTAAAACCCTAATCATTCTCAAATTCAGATGGCTAGAAGGTCCCAATAGTAGTTTAAGTGTCGAGAGGAGAATGAGTAACTAAAGGCAAGGTTCTAGTCACATGGCTCGTCGATGGTAGCTATACTTGTGTATACAACTATCATAGCCATGGGGGATACTCTGTATCTATCTACCAATTACGAGCTTTTGTCTTTCCAAATCAGTGAAAGACAAAAACAATAAAGAGTTCAAGAAAGATGTCACTGAATACAATTATGTGATTCAAAGACGAATGTATAATTCAAGAGAATTGTCAATGAAGTCGCGAATAAGATCCTAGATACCTCGATATCTCAATCCACACGGGTTAATCAAAGAGAGAGCGAACCGAGTGCACTAAGGTTGATCAGACCGTAATACTTCGATTCTGATTAGACAATATGTTAGTAGGCGTCCCTAATAAACATATTTCTTGAATCAAGCTCGATAAAAGAGTAAGCTTGCAAAACTAGGCTGTAATAGCAGCATTGGTCAAGATAGTCAAAATACAAGTATGCGAGATTTTTGAAAAGAGGCACAAGTAGTTCGAGTTTTATGAGAATCAAAACCTTACCTGGTGTTATTGTTTATACAGTCGTCCTACTATCTTCTTATCCATAAGGCCTTGGTCGACTAATGGGTTATGGATCTCTAAATTATATATTCTAGGTAAACCTATTAGAGTTAGTCAATTACCTCGTCGATAGATTACAAGGACCACAGAATGTTAGGTTGGGAGACATGCTACTCAACTTACAGAACTTTCAATAGTATTGGCTTTGGATCTTATAGGACACATCGGACATTTTTCTATCCTCTATAGTATCATAAACTTGTAATCATGTCTGAAGTCACTTTATCGAGAATTATGCCTCGCCCGTATACTCTGGCTGTGGTAAACCCTTGGTTCCGTGATTCAGATGTGATATGCCATCAGATACTCTACCTTTATTGACACAAGGTCTAAAGAGGTCAACAAAGATATAGTTTTAGCATTGTTTTATAACCTATGACTTCTTGAAATAGTTTCAACTCTATGGGTGTTGCCTCGCCAGTGCGATGCTGTCTAGCCATCGCAGTCGTTAAATTACTCCAACTATATTCCTAAGAACTTCGAGGAGCTGCTAGAGATTCAAACTAGTTGACTATAATAGAAAGCGTAAACATCTACCTATAAGTCTCAATCCTTAAAGTAAAAGATTGACCGGGGAGGAAATAACTGAAGATAAGAAAAGTAAGAACATCCTAATCTTTATTTCATATGTATTTCAATTGGCTGAGGGAAAACTTTGAATCAAATCTACCTCAAGATTCGTATATGAATAACAGAATCTGGAATTATAAACTAATTTCTTATAGCAAAATAGGATTTTAAATAGACAATTCTAACTTATGATATAAGGTTTATATCTAATAGAGCAAAAAAAATTGAATAGTTTAACAAGATTAGAGCCATAGCTCTAGGAAAGCCTAACTTACCAATTGATTAGTATATCCACATTGGATCATATCGTCATATCAAAAGTAATAGTGTATTTATAGAGATCTGGCAAGCTATCTAAATTTAATGATTCCTTATCTAAATTGCATGGCCTATCTGACAACCTTAACTACCCAACGGTCAATTTGGACAAAGGACTCCTAGTCCTAGTCATTCTCTTAAATCAATTTAACTCTAAGTTGTGAATGAGCATTTTCCAGTCGCAGGCTCACAATAGTCCGACTAACTTAATTACCATCACGAGTTCGCATATTTTGCAAAAACGGACCTGCATGGGCCACCACAAAAACTTGTCACGACCCGTACCTGCTTTTTCAGATACGAGATGTGTCCAAGCCAGCCTACGCCGCAGAGTCGGCGGTAGAACGCTGTCACGGCCAAGATGCTCAAAATCACAAAATAACTTTATTGCTCATTCACATATCTAAATTTATTTACAACATTTATATTTGAAAGAAAATACAAAAAATCTTACACATATTTGAAATGGCTACAACATCTATCTAAAGTCTAAGTTTTGGCCTGTAAGTACACCCGTGTCTCACAATGCTAAAAGAAGCCACAGCTAACCTGAAAAATGTTGGTTTCCAGTCATGAATGGAACAAGGACACAAACTGACGACAATGCAAAACCCAATAGAATTCACAAGACATGAAAATAACACATGTGAGATGAAAACTGGAAAGTAACTGATGTCATGGCGAGTGGTAAAGAAAATAAGGAAAACAAATAAAAGACAACTATCTATGTGATTTGAAATATCAGTTTCGACATGTGAACGGCTAGGGGGTAAATCCGGCACCCTGTACGTGTCGTGTGCTGCTGCTATTCTCCATAAAAGACACGGGGGATAGTTCTGGGTAGTCCACATGTCTACTAAGATATTTCTTCTCCCGACTACTACTCATGGACTCGAACAAGTCACGAAACACGAAAACACTGTTAGGGTTATATACTAAAAGCATCACTTTTGTAGTAACCTTATTTTCTTAAATTTTGAATGAGAATCATATGGGAAAATGTTTGCATATTGTATTTGTTGCAAGTGTTAATGCAAATGTCTGATATTCTAAATTGTAGATAATATAGTGTGTGGTGTCACACAGAAGATCATATTATCAGTTTCCTATGGAGTATATAAATAGTTCACAACCTAGATGGACTTGGACAATTTATTGGAAAGGTTGTAGTGTAATATGGTATTAGTCTATCTTGACTATAGGTTTACACTAGTACACTTTGTGTGTATTGAACATGACCACTTGAGGTTGTTCTCTTTGTACTGACTACATAAGAGAACAAACACCTCTGTTATTATGGATGCTTGTGCTCTTAATCCGGATATAATAATGGACATGTATATGCAGTGTGCATTACTTTGACTCATAAAAGAGTGAGATTCATTATGGATCAACAACCTCTATGAATTGGGTAATAACATTGTATGTATGATGGACTGTTGATTATAAATGGAATCCATGTCCCGATACATCTGGTTGATGATGTCCTCTTAAGGAGCTCATAAGGATTGTCATGTAAACCCTGCAGGTGAATTATATCTGACATGACAAATAAAGTTGAGCGGTACTACTTAAGGATAAAAGATGTCGAATCAATATAGTTGTCAGTAACTTAATTTGATCGACGGACATACGATATCTTAACATGGGGAGCCAAACGAGCATATAATAAAAGGAGCCCACAAACATAATTTGGGATTTGGGAGGTAGTGCAACAATAGCTCATTAGTGGACCGAGCTATTATTAATGGGCCTGAATTGTGTGTTCGGGCTGAACACGGGATATCCAGATCCATTAGGAGGCCTAACCCTAATTTCTCCTCATGGTCCCTGCCGTAGCCTATATATATCCTCTATTCTCTGGCCGCCAGACTACGGATCAGAAATCTGAAATTTTCTCTAAATTCGTGATTCACGTAAGGAGAGAAAGAGAGGGCTGCCAAGGAGAAGAAAAGGTTGGGAGATCGTCGCCCACACGACGTCCAACTCGAGGAAGGAATACGTGCAGAAGATCTTGGGGTCGTCCGCTCGAGATTGCCAGGAATTACTTGTCTCTTTTCTGCCGCAGGTATAATTCGTGAACCCTATTTTCTGCCTATGAAGGGTTAGAACACGTATTAGATCTGTTTAGCTTTCTATCGATCAATATACACACCAAAGGAAGGGTCCTGGGAATCTCCAGTTCCATCAATTGGTATCAGAGCCACTTTGGATCTACGTATTGATTGATACGTCCATGTTGTCCAATAAAACATGTGATGTGTAATAGTCGGTAGATGTAGATCTGTTCTAACTCGGTTTTGCAGGAATCTTAGATCCAACTATTATGGTCCAATGCATGTTTTTTGATTGTGTTGTTTAAACTACAGACATGTCGTGGATGTTGTTGTTGCTGTGGATGTAATTAAAATCACGGGGGTTGATCGTGCTTATTATTTTAATTTTTCAATCTAGATTATGTGTGAACTCCTTCGGGAGGCATAGGATTGATGTAATTTTAATTATTTTTGATCAATTGTGATGGCGGTGGTGGCTGTTTCTGACGCCGGACGAGATGCTGGTTTTAAGCCGTCTAGAGGCAGACAGATGATTTTCGATGAAGGAATCGACAGCCAAAACCTTTAAAAAAAAATCGGGGCCCTGCCCCGAACCCCGCGACCGGACCGGGCAGGTCGAACCCCAAATAGATCTGTGCAGCGCCAGATTTTGGATTCGGATAGTTGAGGACGGAACAGCAAAGATGACCATAATAGTTGGATATTTTCTCTTATTTTTGTCATTTTGCTTTTTCTGATTATGCATGTTTATTATTGTGTGGTTTTTTTTGAAAAACCAAGCCTACATTAATAATTGACAACATGGACATAATATCAACTAGTAGAAAAACTCTCATTGTTAAATAACTAAATGGGAGAGGATTTTTATTTAGTATAAATCCTATGGTCTCCATTACTGGTTTCTAGGTGATGTAATAATACTTGCGTGTTGGCTTTAGTACTTTCCTCCATATCGGATGAGTATAATTATGGATCACCAGTACAAACTTCCTTTGGGATAATTGTAGAAAGTTACCTAGTATGTGTTCACTTCTCCATATGAAGGAACTCATTACAAGGTAATGGACTTAGTATTAAGTAATGGTATACACTTAGATACAAATAATGGTATCCACCCCATCGGAGTCACTGCTATTATTTGTATGACCAGAGCAAGACCAGCATATTAATTTTATTTGTCATAAAGTTATATTGACATGATAGTAAAATTAATAAGAAAAATCTACTTGAAAAAGTTGAATTTGTATACGTCCACACTATCGTGGCATGCTAAATTCATGGTGTTCAAGGTGTTGGTGAATTTCTTATTATTGTTTTGAGGGAATCAATATTTAGTTAATTCAAAAAAAAATTTTGCCCTACATAATTTTATTTATGTGATTCTCAGGATTTCAAAATTGGGTTCTTTTAGTCCACTTATGGTGATTCTTAAAGAAAACAAACTTACTGGACCTAATTATATTGACTGGAAATGTAATTTGGACATTGTTCTGACTGCTGAGGAGTACAAATATGTACTTGTTGAGGAATGCCCATCTAAGCCTGATGTTAACTCTGATGAAGAGGTCAAAGAGGCTTATAAGAAGTAAAAAAAGGCAGATGAGATGGCGCGATGTTACATTCTGGCATCTATGTCAAATGTACTGCAACATCAGCATCAGGCCATGGCCATAGCTTATGACATGATGTATAACCTCAAGGAACTCTTCGGACATCAGAGTAGAGCAGCTAGGCAGTTTGCCATGAAATATTTGATGAATACAAAAATGGCTGAGGGTACACCAGTAAGGGATCATGTTCTCAAGATGATGGGTCATCTGAATGAGATGGAGATCCTTGGAGCTGAAATCGATGGGGAATCCCAGGTCAATATCATTCTTGGGACTCTGCCTAAAAGTTTTGATAATTTCTGTCTTAATTACAACATGAACAAAAGGTTGTATAGTTTGGCAGAAGTTGCAAAAGAGCTACAGGATGCTGAATCTCTCTTTAGGCAGAGTGGACATGTTTTTGCTTCTGAAAAGGCTTCTACTTCTAAGCCAAAAGGCGGTAAGAAGAAGAATTACATTCAGAAACAGGAAAACTCAGCAAAGAAGGGCATGGGACCTCAAGGCGCGGTGAAAAAGTAGAAAGGCAAATATTTCAAGTGCAAAGGGTCAGGACATTGGAAGACTGATTGTCCACTTCTCAAACAAGGGAACAAAGAAGGTATATCTCATTTACTAGTAGTTGAAACATGTTTAGCGGTGTTATCTACCGGCACCTGGTGTGTAGATACAAGAGCCACTAATCATGTCTGCAATACATTGCAGGGGTTCCAGGAAACCAGACGGCTCAGTGATGGAGAGATATGCTTGTTCATGGGTGATGCTACAAAAGTATCGGTCGTTGCATTAGGAGATGTTACTTTATCTTTTGGTAGAAATAAGTCTTTGACATTGAGAGATTGTCTTTATGCACCTTCACTTAGAAGGAATTTAGTTTCTGTTTCTATGTTAGTTAAGGATGGATATTCAGTTTATTTTAATGACAATATTGTTATTAGAAAGAATAAACATTTTATCTGTTCTGGTGCATTGGTTGATAATTTGTATGTCATTAATCATATTTCGCCCACAATGCAACTTATGGAAATGAATAATATATCATCTAACTTAAATAAGAGAAAAGAACCTTCTTGTATGAACCAAACATATCTTTGGCACTTGCGATTGGGGCATATTAACCTACGAAGGATTCAAAGACTGGTTGAAGATGGACCTTTGAGTTCATTGGAAGTGGAGGCACTACCAGTCTGTGAATCCTGCTTGGAAGGTAAAATGACCAAAAGGCCTTTTACGGCAAAGGGGTATAGGGCCAAAGATGTGTTGGAATTGGTTCATTCTGATTTGTGTGGACCCATGACTATCCAAGCTAGAGGTGGCATTGAATATTTTGTCACATTTATTGATGATTATTCAAGGTATGAATACATTTATTTGATGTGCCATAAGTCTGAGTGCTTTGAGAAATTCAAAGAGTACAAGGCTAAAACGGAGAAACGTTATGGAAAATGTATCAAGTCATTACGATCAGATCGTGGTGGCGAGTAACTCTTTGGAGAGTTTAGGGATTATTTATCAGAGGCTGGGATTGCATCCCAATTGACTGCACCTGGAACACCCCAACAGAATGGTGTAGCCGAAAGAAGGAATAGAACTCTTATGGAGATGGTTAGATCAATGATGAGTTATTCGGATTTGCCAGATTCGTTTTGGGGATATGCCTTAGAGACTGCAGCTTATATTTTGAACTTGGTTCCTTCTAAGTCAGTACCTCTTACTCCCACAGAGCTGTGGATTGGGCGTAAGCCTAGTCTGAAACAAGTTCGCATTTGGGGTAGTCCAGCACATGTGCTGAATGGGAAAGCAGATAAGTTGGAATCTCGTACAGAAGTACGCTTGTTTGTAGGCTATCCAAGAGGAACGAAAGGAGGTTTATTTTATAGTCCTAAGGACCAGAAGGTCATTGTTAGCACCAATGTCCGATTCTTAGAGGAAGACTATGTGATGAACCATAAACCCACAAGTAGAGTTGTTCTAGAAGAACTGAGACGTGAGACACCAAGTACTTCAGTACCAACAGTACAAGAGGATGAACCAGAAATAACTGCACAACCTGTCACAAATGTTACACCACAACCGATAGTGCCTCGTCGTAGTGGGAGGGTTGTGATACAACCTGATAGATATATGTTCTTGGGAGAGTCGTCAGACTTCGTCCCTGAGGAACAAGATTATGATCCCTGTACCTACAATGAAGCACTCCAAGATAAAGATGCAGAGTCTTGGCAAAAAGCAATGGTATCTGAAATAGAATATATGGATTCTAATCAGGTCTGGGAGCTTGTAGAACCACCCGTTGGTGTAAAAGCCATTGGATGCAAGTGGGTCTATAAGAGAAAAAGAGGATCAGACAGTAAGGTTGAAACCTTTAAAGCTGTAAACCCCCAATATTTTTAAATTATTTTAGTGCCTTAAAAATTATTTTTTTATTAGAATTTATTTGGTATATGTACGTAAATATAAATGCATTATTTGTATGATTGTTAGTATTCTTATTAAATTTGGAATAATATAAATTCTAGGATTTTTATAAATTATTTGTAAATTTTTAGGAATTTTTAGTAGCCTAATATATTTATACTTATATATATATATATATATATTTTATATATATATATATAATAGTTGTAAAAAAAACGATTGGGGTGGTCGGTCCCAGACCGACCACAGTACCATAGTATAAGGAAAAGAATAAAGAAAGGAGGAGAAAAGGAAAAAAATATTAAAACCAACTAACCCACCCCCATGTGGGCGGGTCCCACGCCCCCTAAGCCCCTGCTGCGTGCAGCAGCAACACACTCGACGAAACCCAAAATTCGTGGGTTCACAAATCCAAACCCTATTAGTTTTAGGTTTTGTGGAAAGTTGTTATAAATATAACTTTTTCTACAAGCCTCAAAACCCTAATCTTCCAAAACGAAAGTTGAAGCTGATTATACCCCCTTCGTCCACGACTTCGTTTCACCAGCGACGGAGCTTTGTGTGCGACGAACGGAGCATCGGAAGTCAGCCCCGCGTCACCCACGGAGCAGTTTTCCCACTCAAGGTACCCTACTTCTCTACGATGTAACTTTTTACTCGTAGCACCGATTTTCGATCCATAGATTTTCTGGAAAGTAGACTTGACCCTATTCAAGGTCCTCCGGATGGATTTCGAAACAACCCATCGACTTGCTCGAAAAATCGAGACGAAGTTGAACAAAAATCTGTTTTCTGTAATGCTAAAAACTGTTTTAAAATGACAACTTGTTGGCCAATTTTCTTGCTGTACAGTAAAGTACTGTAGGAAATAATTGAAAACCGTAAAAGACAATATAACTGAGATCGCAACACATCTTCTGGATCGTCGTTTCGATTTGCGTGTAAAAAGTAGATTGATATTGAAGTTGAGGAAAAACCTGTGCTTAGTTATATTAATTTTTAGATTTTTGTCCGATACGACGTACGCCCCGACAAACCGGGCGACGTGGTCGTGCGCTATACGCATCGAAAGGCGTGCATGGACGTTGCAGACATGTGGGAACTGACGGAACTCAGTTTCGTCGCGTGTGCGCGACGAAATCAACGCGTATCCGTCAAGATACCCCCGTATCGACGTTTTGCAAACTTGCCCATAACTTCGTGTACAGTCGTCGGATAGGACGAAACTTACGCCAACAGGTCTGGATCGAAATTCTGGTCCTGTATGCCAAATTTGGTTCGATTCTGAGAAGGTCAAATCGGAACCCATTTTTGGCGGGCCCGCGACCCACTCAAACGGGCGATTTTGTACACGGCTCCTCGGAATCCAAAACTGGACATACCGTTGAGTTACTCTCCTCAAACTGAAACCATAAACAGGTAGTTTGACAAATTTAGAGACTGTAGACTTTGGCACGCATTTCGGTGCAAAAGCGGGTCCAACGGCGGACATCGTTTTGACCCAAAATTATGATTTTGCCCCTATTCCAGAATTTGACTTTTGGATAGGCGTTTCCTAGGTATATCTACTTTACCGAGATCATTTTTGATATTTGTTTCAGTGTTTGGAGTCATCTGTGATTTGTGAGTTTTGGTGCGGACACTTGCTACTCTTGGACTTGCCACTTTGCACCACCAGGCAAGATACCTTGTCACCCTACTCTGTGATTATTATATTCTTATTTTCAGTTGTTATTTTCAGCATTTTATTTCGTGATATTTAAACTGTGCGTCCAAGTCACACTTGGGTACAAGCGACTATATCGGTCGTTTTTCTTGCTTTATTTATTCTCTTGCATTGACTTAGTTTATGGACCACCCACTGATGTTGAGGTATTGGTATATCTCATATGGCCTTGACACTTGTTATATCACGTGATGTGAGTCACATGTAGGACACGTTTCGGCGTAGTTGGCTGGCCACTGATACGTATGGAGCGTGCGACGGATAGGAGTAACTGCCAATAGTATTGCATGTTAGAAGACTTGGCGGTTACTAGAGGTTCATATCAGTCATGGAGATGATGATACTAGGCATTGGGTGGGGAGAACAATACCTGACGTATGGGCTTCTTTACACTTCCATGATTACCTGTGCGCTCCTCTGGAGACGCAGGCTCCAGGTGCCCTCTGACGTTTCCCAGAGCGTTATGGACGTAGCCCTTCACATGGTGCCCTCTGACGTTTCCCGAGCGTTATGGACGTAGGCCCCTGGTACCCTCTATGGGAACTATGCCGATCCTATTTTCAGCCAGGGTTCATGCGTCGAAGGATTGTATCTCAACTGCATATTCACAGTAGAATGGTCAGGAACCCGATTGCTTGCATACCTTTTCTCTTATTATATTATCACAGTTTATATGGCATGGTATTTTCTTGTATCTTGCTATGTCCCCTGAGGACCTGGTTATCTCTCCAGGTTTAGACGAGATTCCACAGGAGTATGGAGCGGCATTGGAGCTATCCTACATTGATGACGAGGCAGTGCCTTATGATTCCTAGTCTATTTCTTATCTGAGACAGTTGTAGACATTATTTTACATCTCTTTCTTTCTATTTTGCGGAGGTCGGACTCCGATCTTGTGAGACTATTTTTCATAGCTGTTTGGAGTGAGTATGTTCACCCGGCTATCTTTTGATACTCTTATTTATTTATTTGGACTTCATTATCTTCTGTGTTGAGCTGTGATGAGATTAGATATGTTATTCTGGCTTGTGATTATTTATTTACAGCTTATGTGCATATGCGAGGATTCTATATATTGGAGTATTCTTCGTATATGTGCAGCTGGCATGTTCACGTGCTTGGTCCTACGTATTTTGGGACTGGGGCGTTACAAAAGCTCGGCTTGTAGCAAAAGGTTTTACTCAAAGAGAGGATATCGATTATGAGGAAACCTTTTCGCCTGTAGCCATGCTTAAGTCTATTCGGATTCTTTTATCTATTGCAGCTCATCTCGATTATGAGATTTGGCAAATGGATGTCAAGACAGCTTTCACTACAAAAAAAGTCACCTTTTAGGACAACAAAAATCGTTCTAAAAAGTGGTTTTACCGTCCTAAATATTATTTGGGACGACAGTTGGGACGGATTCAAACGGTGCTATTAGGGTGGCGTGGCAAAAGCTTAAGGGACGAATTTTGCCGTCCTAAATACTGTTAAGGGACTGATAAAATAGGTATTTGTAACGGATAGTGTCCGTCCTAATAATTTAGGCAAATGTCCCAAAAGAATATAGTTCACTTTTAGTACAGTACAACAGATCCGTCCCAAAAAATTATAGCAGTTCTAGTTCTTATGGAATTATTGAATCCTTGATGTGCATACAAAACATACACTCAAAAAATTATAACAGTTGTTCCGGTTCTTATGGAATTATTGATTCCTGCTGTGCATACAAAACATACACTGAAAATAAAAAATTACAACAGTTGTTCCAATTCTCATACATATATAACAAAAACCATATATAATTATTTAAGCTCAAATGCATATTGTATTCTATGGAAGGCATTAACAAAAAAATGTTTTCATACAACATCATTACATGCTATATCACATTGTTTACAAAATGAACACAAAGCATCTTACATCATTTAGATGTCCTCCCATGATTCACAAAATGAACACAAAATTGGAGAAATCATTAAGTGTTCATCTCCATCATTTACAAAACAAAGTCTAGAACTTTTCACATCATTAAGCATTATCTACCAAAAAGAACCCAAAATGATTTTCCATTAAGTGGCATCTCCCATCTTTTGTAAAATCAGCTAAACTCATTTGATGGACCTGCAAAAAGAAGTAAGAAAACTAGTCATAGTTCAAAGTGACGTTATAATTTTCGCTCATTCAAATTTATAATTCAAAGTGATGTTATAACAGAAGAAAAAAAATCAACAGAAGAAAAAAAAAACTCAAATTTCCAATATAGTTTCATGATGAACACTGACTCATGGCAACACTCAAAACTGCAAAGCCGATATTACATCAGTTCAAGCATTTGAGCACCAAGATTCAGGCACTGGACTAATAAAATAAGGTACATATGCCTCCCATAAGATGATTACATACTGGAAAAAAAAATAATACAAGATTGTATATTGAGAATCTAGCATAACATATTGATGTGGACATGTCAAAATTAGATTGCAAATATCAAATAGCTATATGACCAGATGTTATTCTAGACAAGTATACCCAAGAGAGACAACACAATTATAGGAAACTATACACTCAAAAAGAAAGTGTAGACGAGAGACTAACCTTATCTTTCTTAATGAGCATATACCCTTCAATAGCACCACAACTTTAGGAGACCTCAAGAAGAAGAGCAAATGTGACTTGGAGATGGATGTTGCCTACATACCTGCATTTACCCAAAAGTAATAAAAATTGGAACAACAAGAATGATCACCAGTACCAAAGAGGATATTGTTCAAATACTTCAACAGATCAACCACCAATTCATCAGCTATGGTATTATCTTGCTTGGATGACAAACTTGAGATAACAAAGGAAACCCTGTGTAGTGATACAATAACAAAGGAAACCCTGCGGAGTGATTCTCTTTCTTAGCTAACTGTGTTAACAGTAGCCTATATAAATGGCTAGGAGAAACCCATATTACCTAATTCATAGGTAAAAAACTACTATGTAGATTATTCAAAGAAAAATGTGCTATATAAATGGTCCTGTATGACATATAGATAAGCATGTCCACGAGTTCGCTTACAAGACACAAATTTGAGTTTCAGAAAGATTATTCATGGCAAAAGTATTTGGGGCCATGATGCAATAAATAGAAAAGGTAAAACGGGAATGCAAGTTATTGCCAATCCTTCCATCGTTAATTATCTTAATTATTTTATGATCACGAGCCTATCAAATATTATGCAACAATAGATTTTAAAATTTTACCTTCAATTCTCATAAAGTAGCGAACATTTTTCTGTAGATCATTAAACTTGTCACTGGAGTTCTCTTGTCTATCAAGTGAAGATGGTAAAGATTTCTCAGGATTCAAGAAACAATCATTGCCTAGCTGTGCATCAAGAGTAGACTACATGTCAGCATGTCTTCATTAAAGAATGATATAATATAATAATAAAGAGTGAAAAGTAATATAGCAAGCAATGTACAATTTTTTTTACTCACAATTTTGTATTCCTGGTATAAGGCATCAATCTCTTTATGGAACTGACCATCCAAGAGCATCTTCAGTTCGGATATCAAAATCTTTTCAAGAAAAAATACACTTTTGAACATTCCTAATACAAGTATCGCATAAAATAGATTAGAAGAGGGGAAGCATACATTGAAAGTAAAGTCTGGTGACACATTATGCTCAATCAGTTTTTAAGCTTGCCACAGATGACATATAACCTGCATAAGAAAACCACCATCAATTTCTTGATTCATCCCTTAAGTCAATGAAAAGAAAACAAAAGCAATCTTGGCAACAGTTTTTTAGAGCCAACCATAGACATAGACAGTTCCACAAACAGTTAGCACAAGATTTATGCAAGGACGAGAGTACTTACTGCATTGGGCTTTGTTCATTCACAATGCTTTTAGCTATGTTAGCAATTTTATCTTCCATCCTGTCAAGACAACCTGGTCTGCCATAAATGGGTGACTGCAATTCAAGTTAAATAAACCACATTAGATTCTAAGAAGCCGATAAGTTTCAGTTACAAAGAGGAAAATAGAAGGAACAAAATATGTAGTTCAT
Source organism: Iris pallida (assembly GCA_029216955.1). Lineage (NCBI taxonomy): Eukaryota > Viridiplantae > Streptophyta > Magnoliopsida > Asparagales > Iridaceae > Iris > Iris pallida. The sequence continues at coordinate 33,847,523 of JANAVB010003400.1, read as the reverse complement.
ACTCTAATCTGAAGTTCCACAATGTACTATATAATTTTTTTAGTTACATGCACGTTGCTACCAGGTCCAGATGCAGATCCAGCCTCCGAGTCACCCTCAACTTAGTCCCTTGCTCGGAAGGCAGCAAGATGGGCATAATAAGCAGGTGGAACTGTACAAACATCGTAAAGATAACATTTAACACACCTATAAAAAATTTAAGACGATGCAAATGTAGGAAACAACATTCAAGAAAACCTACCAATAGAAACGGAACGAGTGCAACGAGCATATCTGCGCAGTTGGCAAAGAGTCATAATAAGCCAAATAGAAGAATTATATGGAATTCATAATTCATAAGGTTTCTGAATTTTCAAATTTTCAACTTACGTATAACACAAATTGTTTGTTAGAGTCTGAAGTCCATCCGCACTGAAATTGTTTTCATCCCATAGGACATGGTAATGTGTGGGCCGACCGGTTCCCTGCAAGATTCATTTTGGGTAAATTGACAACTAAACTGGTAGAGAAGTAAAATTTGATCATAACAACAAACCACCACATTTTACCTGAATGCCGGCATGGCTACACAAGTAGAAATCAAACTCAGTTGGGTGGCAAATTTTCCTGTCCACCACCGTTCCTGAGAACGGTACAAAATCTGTTATCATCTATTGCTATGTCCATGAAAATACAACACACTATGAAAGAATACAAACCTGGTAATATGTTTCCACTCCTGTCAGTTTGTTGATTATGAACATTAGGGAAAAGTCTCGTGTGATGTCTCTTTTGCACAACCACAAATGTTATGGGAGGAAGATAACCTTCCTCTAACGAAGCACATGCCTGGTATACATAACAAAGAAGAGATGAATCATTGATTTTTTACAACATTCAATTACCATGGAAAAAGTACTGATCACAACCAAAACATATAGACAACTTACCTTTCTAATTGCATCAATCTCATATAACAGGACATCATTAAATTGACCTTCACTTACACACACACACACACACACACACACATATATATATATATATATATATATATATATATATATATATATATATATATATATATATATATATATAAACAAGTAAACCAAAAGTACTTACAGATTATATTATTTTGTTAAGAAACATACACAAACCTGTAGAATATGATTCTACTGGGTTTTTGATTCGTTGATCTTCGGAAGGCAATTAATAGTTCTCTGAGGAAAAAAGAAAAACTAAACTTAAGACAAATGTTCCTTATTAACACAAGAAATGTCCTTCAGTTAAGTATGCGGAGTGTTACAACTTACCTAATCATTCCTCCATTCACAGTACCCTTCTGAGGATCCTGGGTAGTAGTGAAGAGGCCGTTTATTATCTCTCTCCTTAGTTGGGATTGGGCAGAAATAAGTGCTCTGCTATCAGTACTCCTCGACAATTTTACACACCTAAAGTACAAGATTTATACAAAATATTAAAGGTTACAAATATGCCACATAGGTTAAACTATGTAAAGGAAGCTTTAGACAAAACATGAAGATTGCATTCAATCTCAAAACTGGAATTGTAGAGCAAACCTCCATCGGAAGGTAAATGGGCCTGCTATCACTACCAGCTTGTAGGCATGGCCATGAAACATGCCTACATCGAAACTGGTACTTCTCCTCGAAGTATCTTGTTACATGCATTTTGTCTCCGCTCTCATCGATAGGAAACCTATAAAATGAAGCATTGATTGGTATACAGCTTCTACCATAATTTTAGTGACCGCCAAGTAGAATTACATAGCAGATTTGAGAAGTCTTACGTTAACTCCCTGAGAGGGGCAGAGGTTACTCCTGTAATCTTATAGCGGCGGCGATAGTCGCCCATGTGAGTAACCTCTACTTTTAATGCTCTTAAAGCTTTCTTTAGCTGCCAATTTTCCAATAAAAGAATTAATATATCTAAGAAAACTTTGATATATGATTCATTCATGTGAAAATGAATGAATTTTAACTGTCACATTAGAAGTTCGAAATAACAAATAAAACTAAAAAAATAGTAACCAAGGGAACCAACAATATGCATGGCATTGAAAGTGAGATAAGTAAGAAACCACTTTTAAATATACATACACTGATCTCTGTCGATTAAGGCCCTATTTAGGTCACGAATGTTAAGGTATTGTCTTGCAAAGTCCATAACTTGTAAAGGCTCACAAAATGATGTTGCAGAAATATCTGCACATTAAGAATAAAAAATCAGCAACCTGGTGGGAAAAAAATACAAATAGATAGGAAATAAAAAATTGGAAAATCAAACAAAAGTGTACAGATATTAGACAAACATGATACCTATATTCAGCGAGAGACCCATCTGAGTAGGACGTATACTCTGATAATATCCCCTCCAACACTCAATCCCACTACCGATACTTACCCTGCTTCCAAAAACTGGCGAGAAGAATGATCGCGACACGTTGACATAACTGGAATAGTAAAAGATGGGCAAGTTATAACATGATGAATGTGTAAAAGTAAAAGTTGAACATATTTATAGACAAACAAGGTCATTACTTTGTAGAGGGAGTTTCCCTCAATACGACATCAAGAACTTGAATGGTGTCTTGAGGAGTATCATGTTGCCTCCCTTGTAAGAACTGTTTCAGAAGATGCAAATCAGCTCATCCAGCAAGTTTAAGAACCACGTCGTACTATTTCAGACCACTACAAAATTACATGATTATAAGACAAACATCAGCATATTAAGCTGATCATGCAATTAAAGGAAGAGGAATGATGTAATGCTCTTACCGCTCTCCTGTCAACTTGATCTTAAATGTTTTAGAAGTGAATGGCAGCTTCCCAGCAGTATAAAGGCTCTTCCTACCATCATAGGCATGAATATGCATTCCTAAATGGCTTTCCTTGTAGAGAGTTACAAGTTGACTAATAATAGTGCGGCACACAGATTTCGATATAACTTCGGGAGTTATATCAACCTATTAAGAAGAATCATGTCATTGATACTAAAATGAAATATGTCACCCAAGTCAAAAAAAGAGACAAAACAATAATGTAGTCATTGCTTGTATTTGCTCATCAGCCTTGTGTGCACGTCCCTTCTTCTCTTGGAACGCAGATTTGCTCAGTTTCCATATCTCTCTGTAGCATACCAATGTACTATATAAGTATCATCCTTTTTTGCAAGAAATTACATAGCAATTGTATAGACTGGCCAATCTTTTACTTCTACATCAGGAAATAGTACATTAGGTGCATGATGATGAACTTAACTATAGAATATGATTAGGAAGACAAATTTGTACTGGACAGAGATAGTAACTCTCTATTGCACAATTGCTTAGTCGAAGTTGACTGACACACACATATAGCCTTCGAATATACTTAGATACGTCATCCAGTAAAATATTGGAATTGAAAGAAAACTTGTAATATTGGCCGATACCGATCCGCTATATAAAAAATTTGAACTTCCCCAAGTTTCTACTTAATTATTTTATTAGGTGTAGGAGACACTTCAGCATCATTAGTTTGTTTGGACACGGACACGGATGCGGCACGACACGGTTCGACACGACATGACATTTTTCAGAGCATTGGCAATAGGTGGTCGAATTAAACATAAAGATCTAACGAGCTCGGTCTACAATGGAGGAGAGCAATTACCATCTCTTTACAGTTGACACGGGCATCACGGGTGCCCTTGGCAGAGTTTACGGGCTTTGTGACGCATCCCCCTTTTCTGTACCACACAAAGAAACATGGCCGTTACCAAACTAATCAATCAGCACTAAGCAACTAAATCACTTTAAAAAGATAAAGAAAGAGAAAAAGGAAGTGATGAAATTTGGAAGCACGCACCATTAAGAGAGGAGTTCCTGTGGGGGTTCCTTGCTGCTTTCGATGCGATACGGCTCTTGTAGGCCTTGTTCACCTGCGAGCGAGAGCCTCCCATCGTCGTCATCTTCTTCCTCCGCAGCTCTCAGTCGCCACTTCCAATTAGGGTTTTTTTCAGAAGGGGAGGAGGAGGAAGAATAAAAAAAGAGGAGGGGGAGAGAGCTCCGGCGGTGAGGAGGCTTACATCGGTGCAAAGGCGAAGCGGCTCTGGCCAGCCCGAATGTTCCTGAAGGGGCGGATGCGACTGCAAAAACTGATGGAGGCACTAGGGGCCAACTGGCGACGCTTGGCGTTGGCGCGACGTCCGTGCAGGTCGACAGAGGCTCTATTTGCCAGAAGCGGTCGGTGGCCCGGTTCGGCGAGGTGGTCCGCGCCCGAGTCGAGGCTTCTCCGAAGCACCCAGATTTGAGGAAATATGAGAGAAAAAAGAGGAAGAAAGAGTAGAAAAATGGGAAAAGTAGGACATGAGAAGGGATTTATCAGACTGTAGCACCCAAATTATAAGAAAGAGCGGTAAAATAAAAAAAGTTTGGGAAATAAAATTTGGGACAACACTTTAAAAATGTTGTGTTTAGTATATAATAATATATGACATTTTATATGGTCTTAAAAGTCTTGTTGAATTTATATTTACGACACTTTTAAAAAGGTGTCATAGATGATAATAAATATTTAATTATAACGACATGTTTTAGTAGAGTGTCATCACTAAAACAAAATAATGACACTTATTTAAAAAGTGTCAGTAAAGAAAATGTCATTATTAGCATATTTTGTTGTAGTGAAAATATATATGGATGAACGGTGTAGATTCATTCTGGAGATCCAATGGTTAGGAGTAAGGGAAAAAAGATTTCCAAAAAATTTGGTTTAGGCCGCCAAATAATTGTCATTCCCGCTGATATTATTTGAGACGGTCTCAAAATTTATTTGGAACGAAAAATATTAATAGTCCCAAATAAGAGGTCCATCTTCCAATCTGTCACCAATAAATTTATTTTTTGTTACAAAAAAATATAGCAGTCCCAAATAATATTTTTTTAGGACGTTTAAAACTAGCGTTCCTAAAGTGTTGTCCCAAAAGCCAACTTTTTTTGTAGTGTTTCCTTAATGGAAGTCTTGAGGAAGACATCTATATGAAGCAACCAGACGGGTTCATTGAAAAGGGCTAGGAGCATCTTGTTTGTAAGCTCAAGAAGTCCATTTATGGACTTAAGCAAGCTTCAAGATATTGGAACATATGTTTTGATCAGGTGATAAAATCCTATGGATTTGATCAATGTCAGGATGAATCATGTGTATACAGAAAGTGTGACGGAAATATGGTGGTGTTCCTAGTACTTTATGTGGATGACATCTTGCTCATTGAAAACAATGTGAAGGTAATATCTGATGTAAGGGTATGGTTATCCAAACAGTTTGATATGAAGGACTTGGGAGAAGTAGGACACATCCTTGGGATCAAAGTTCTACGAGATCGCAAGAAAAGGATGTTGGGCTTATCCCAAGCTTCCTATATCGATACTGTACTAACTCATTTTAGTATACAAAATTCAAAGAAAGGTTTCTTACCTTTTAGACATGGAATTGCTCTATCAAAGGAGCAGTGTCCAAGGACACCTAAAGAGATAGAGAACATGAAGGCAGTTCCTTATGCTTCAGCAGTAGGAAGCTTAATGTATGCAATGCTATGTACGAGACCAGACATCTACTTTGCCGTAGGCTTGGTCAGCAGATATCAGTCTAACCCAGGACAAGAGCATTGGACTGCCGTAAAGCATATTTTGAAGTACCTAAAAAGGACTAAAGAGTATATGTTAGTTTACCAGGCAGATAGTTTAGTTCCCTTGGGGTATACAGACTCAAATTTTCAGTCAGATAGGGATTCCAGGAAATCTACCTCAGGTTATGTGTTCACTTTGGGAGGTGGAGCCATTGTGTGGAGAAGTATCAAGCAAAAATGTATTGCTGATTCTACCATGGAAGCCGAGTATGTGGCAGCCTCTGAGGCAGCCAAAGAAGCGGTTTGGCTCATAAACTTTCTGTTGGACTTGGATGTGGTACATAGTTTGCCTAAGTCTATTACACTTTATTGTGATAATAGTGGTGCAGTTGCAAACTCGAAGGAACCACGAGACCATAAGACAGGCAAACACATTGAGCACAAGTATCACCTGATACGAGATTTCGTAAAGAAAGGAAAAGTTGCTGTGATCAAGATAGCATCAGCCGACAACCTAGCTGATCCCTTTACAAAGAGCTTACCAGCTAAGGCTTTTGATAGTCATGTTGAGGGAATGGGAGTCAGATGTGTAGCAGTATGGCTTTAAGTAATAAGTGGGAGATTTGTAACAGTATACTGAAAAGCAATGCTTTGAGTATAAGTGGAAGATTGTTAGGATTATATACTAAAAGCATCACTTTTGTAGTAACCTTATTTCTTTAAATTTTGAATGGGAATCATATGGGCAAATGTTTGCATATTGTATTTGTTGCAAGTGTTAATGCAAATGTCTGATATTCTATATTATAGATAATATAGTGTGTGGTGTCACACAGAAGATCATATTATCAGTTTCCTATGGAGTATATAAATAGTTCAGAACCTAGATGGACTTGGATAATCTATTGGAAAGGTTGTAGTGTAATATGGAATTAGACTATCTTGACTATAGGTTTACACTAGTACACTTTGTGTGTATTGAACAGGACCACTTGAGGTTGTTCTCTTTGTACTGACTACATAAGAGAACAAACACCTCTGTTATTATGGATGCTTGTGCTCTTAATCCAGATATAATAACGGATATGTATATGCAGTGTGCATTACTTTGACTCATAAAAGAGTGAGATTCATTATGGATCAACAACCTCTATGAATTGGGTAATAACATTGTATGTATGATGGGCTGTTGATTATAAATGGAATTCATGTCCCGATACATCGGGTTGATGTTATCCTCTTAAGGAGCTCATAAGGATTGTCATGTAAACCCTGCAGGTGGATTATATTCGACATGACAAATAAAGTTGAGCGGTACTACTTAAGGATAAAAGATGTCGAATCAATATAGTTGTCAGTAACTTAATTTGATCAACGGACATACGATATCTTAACATGGGAAGCCAAACGAGCATATAATAAAAGGAGCCCACAAACATAATTTGGGATTAGGGAGGTAGTGCAACAATAGCTCATTAGTGGACCGAGCTATTGTTAATGGGCCTGGATTGTGTGTTCGGGCTGAACACGGGATATCCAGATCCGTTAGGAGGCCTAACCCTAATTTCTCCTCATGGTCCCTGCCGTAGCCTATATATATCCTCTATTCTCTGGCAACCAGATTACGGATCAGAAATCTAAAATTTTCTCTAAATTTGTGATTCACGTAAGGATAGAAAGAGAGGGCTGCCAAGGAGAAGAAAAGGTTGGGAGATCGTCGCCTACACGACGTCCAACTCGAGGAAGGAATACGTGCAAAAGATCTTGGGGTCGTCCGCTCGAGATTGCCAGGAATTACTTGTCTCCTTTTTGCCGCAGGTATAATTCGTGAACCCTAGTTTCCGTCTATGAAGGGTTAGATCACGTATTAGATCTGTTTAACTTTCTATCGATCAATACGCACACCAAAGAAAGGGTCCTGGGAATCCCCAGTTCCATCAAACACGACAATCAAGAATTAATGTATATAGAGATCCATGACACTAATCCGTGTAACAATGTCTCAACAAGCAAGATAGCATATGTATAAACATGAAATGGAAAGACTACTATGAATCGAAAAGTAATCAGAAAGTGCACTTGCCTGAGGTCCTTTGCTGGTGAAACCGATAATACTACACTACTCAGTAAGCCGCAACAGTCAAACTCGTACAACAGTCTCCAGATGCTGAAATAGACATTATCAACATTTTTAGAATAGTCAAATTAGCTTGGATCGCCTATCCTTAAGTCCAATTCTGGACACAGGGACAAAACGGTAATTTCGGGCCAAAATGATATCCGTCGTTGGACTCGCTTTGCACCGAAAAGTGTGCCAAAGTCTATAGTCTTTAAAGTTGTTAAACTATATGTCAACAGGTCCAGTTTTTCGGTACGACCCCAACCATATGTCCAAAGTTGGATTTCGACGGGCCGTGCACAAAATTGCCCGTTGAGTCGGATCGTGGGGCCCACAAAACGACGATCCGTTCAACTGTCTCAGAATCGGACCAAACTTGGCATATAGAACCAGAAAAATGCCGCAAGTTTTGTCTCGATCTGACGAACGTGCACAAAGTAATTAAAAAATTTACAAAGAGGCCGATACGGTAAATTTCGACGGATACGCATCAAATTCGTCGCGCACACGCAGCCAATTTTAATTCCGTCAAAGTCCACACGTCCACGAAGCCGATATGCACCTTTCGATGCTTTCGGTTCGCGACCACGTCGCCGGAATTGGTGGGACGCATGTCGTATCGAAGGTTTTTAATGTTTTGAAAACAGTTTTTTGATAAACTTTGGTATCCGATTTCTCGACGCGTAGTCGATGAAATCGTCTTCTGCAAAATGGGTTATGGAGTCCTATGGGTTTTCTATAAACCTATTCAAGCACATTTTTGAGACAGTCAAAGGATTAGCGATTTGTCGCCTTCCAAAACTAGGTATGCACTATTCTTTTGCCCTGTTTCGATATTTCGAAACAATAGTTTTTTTTCCAGGTTTTGTGCGATAATTTACTCAAGAATTTAATGTCTTGGTACGAGACTAAATTACAGGGATCTAAAGAGGGTTATATTGGATTTATACCAATGAAATCGATTCGAGAATCGATCGAGCGATGTGGGAGAATTTCCGCCATGAAGATGCCATCAAAACTGGCGTTGTGCTGCTGTGTATCCCCTTTGCGGATGCTCTCGGCCTGCCGCCGGCCGACGACCGACCGCCGGCCAGCCTGCAGCGGCACGCGCTGGGGAGGGGCACGTGTGGTTGTGGTGGCGTAGGAGTTAGGGTTTTCTCGATTTTCTCTCTCTCGGTCTCTCTCGATACGTATATATGTATACGCGAGTTCGGTTTTGTGTTTGCTGTGGGGGGGGGGGAGAAGGGCCGGGCCTGGGCTTGGTGAGGTTGCTGGGCCCTTGGCTAGGCCAGGCTGGGCTTGGGAAGGTTGGGGTTTTTGTTTTTATTTATTATCACTATTATTTATTTTCACTATATATATATATATATATATATATATATATATATATATATATATATATATATATATATATATATATATATATATATATATATATATATATATATATATATATATATATATATATATCACATTATATATAAATACATAATATATATATATATATATATATATATATATATATATATATACCATAAATACAAAAATATTCTAAGTATAATCAATATTTATAATATAGAATTATTAATTTATATACTAATCTATATATATAAATAATTACAATTAGATAGCTATATATATATATATATATATATATATATATATATATATATATATATATATATATATATATATACAAAGCCTAATACGTACGTGCCACTTATACATACAAGTATTCAAAGTATAAAAATCCTAAAACTAAATTTTCATTCTGAAGAAATCATTATCCTATTTTCTAAGTAAAATATAATTTAAATAGAAATAATATCTTTAATATATTTAAACATTATATTAAAATATACTCTCTAGGCCAAAATATAAATACCAATATAATTGTAGTTAATATATACATTTGAATGGACGTCTTTGGACGCATTACCTGTCCACATGGGTTTGTTCTTGGTTTGGGGTCAGTCTGTGCCAACTTGGTACAACCGGGTCACTTAAACGTCAAACAATATTAATAATGAATAATTAAACTAGTTATAATGGTCATGTCACAACTTGGACTAATTTTTCTAATTAGGACATACTTATTGACAGGTCTCCCTTACCATAGCTAAAATACTAGTCGAAGCACGCCACTGCACTATCCGTGCCACAATTTCTAGTCACCTTGTACTCCAATCCCTAACCATGACTAAAGTCACCTACCGTAATAATTAACTAATTAATTATTTATAAAATTCTAAAAATCACCATTTAAATCAAATAAATAAATCAAAATATTTCAAAAATTTCTGGGAAGGGGAGCTACAGACCCAATCAAGACTTGTGGGTTAAGTGTCACGACTTGTCGGTTAAGTGTCCCTCGACCGACTTTGCCTTACGGCGTTTCCTGACTTAAACTCAAGATGACTCAAATCCAAATTGTGCTACTTACATGCCAACACTTAAGACTCGACGCCAAAACTCGTGTCGAAGCATGTCGCTTACGTTGACACTAAATCTTAGGCCCAAACATCGTGTTCTAACTGTATACACATTCAACTGACTCAATCCAAAGGCACACACTCGGATTGTCGCCCGTGCCGACCCATCTATATGAATTGGTCACTAACATCACAAGCTATCATGGACTATAGCCTTGCTATTTGGCGACCCTTTCAACACAAGTAGCTAGCCCCGTTGAAAGTTCCCGAATAACCCTAGCGGCTCGTCCAGCTACGGCTATACCATGTTTCCCCCAGGACGATACGGTCCTATTGCGCCCAGGGTTGTCACTCGTAGAAAATCCTCCTTGTCGACAAGTTATCCAATGACCATGCAAGACTCGACTCGAACTGACGTCTCACATAATCATTCTTCTTCTAGTGTTACCATCTCTTTCAGGGCCAAGTTCAATACTTCTCACATCTAAGACCGCCTCGATGACCCATGGTCGCGAGCATTCTTCTTCCTTGCCCTATCATTCCCTGCAACTTAGGAATGCCTATTTGAAAGCCCCTTTTTCCAAACTCAATAAATCAACCGTGGCTCGTGCCTTAGAAACACTAAGTCCGTGACATCGTGCCTTACGCCAATTGATGTTAAGGGTGAAACTATCATCTAAGATACTTTATACGACAGGCCTTAAGGTCGTAAAACCAAGTAATTTCGACAACCATAGAATACGCGGGATAGTGCTTAGAATATCTTCGATAGCCTAACCAAACTTAGACTAACTCAATCGCACAAAAACTCGACGAATAAAAGCTACGTCAAGCCTCGCATCGCAGAAACATGCTGCGTATGCATTCGACTTTTGAACGACCAAGTTATTTGGGTGCCTAGACTTATGTCACAATCCGTACAATGCAACTTAACTCATGGGGCAAGCCAAGGCTATGCCAAGCCTTGGACGATGGGACCGTGCATGCTTTATGAAGCATTTATGCGGGCAACGCCTATGACTTAGGCTAACTCTTAGCTTTGCGGCGAATACCAACTTTCCTTCTTCCAAGCCATGGGACGAAGGATCGAGTGTCATTTTCAAAGCATGTCGTGCACCAACTCTAAGCCGATCGTTGGACCTTTCTATATTCTAACTCAATTCGACCCGTCAGGATTATTCCCTTATCTATGTGGATTCGTCTCTTTTATTTATCAAGCCTACTTGTGCAAGTTGAAAACATGCGATTTATTATGTGAAGGCTAAGATGAGACGAGTTCACCGAAACTACCCTACTTGAGCAAGGAGTCGTCTCGACCGAGTGATGTCTTCGAGTCGTCGTTGCAAGGCTAAGTCCGAACGCCGTCGACGTTCCGATTTCTCCGATTGACTGAGCAGGACGGGGTACTACACTGATGAGGCAATCAAATATACTCATGATATCATCTTCATCAAAAGAGTATTTTTTTTGGACGTGGTGCCCGTTGTGGTGGTGCTGTTGGGATAGATGTTGGCTGATTTATATTGATGGCTAGGACTTCTTTGCCTTCGAGGTTAATGGCCAAAGTCTCCTTACTCTTGCGATTGTTCTGACGGCCACTATTATTTGGTGTAGCGTGTTCATCTTTGTCAAGATTAGGCATTTGAATGCCTAATTGCTTGAACTTGTCAACGCTCTTTTCAGCTGCTTTGGCGTTAACTATGAAGGAAGGGCAATCCTGAAATTGTGTTGATCCCGTCCACATGCTGATTATTGGCAACAGGTTTGATTTACAAGTGTCTACAGTCAAAGCATCTGGGGTTCCGAGAGGCATTTTGAGTGCTTCACGGCAGAATCGTTCAATAAAACGTTCAGTAGTTTCATTATGTCGTTGTTTGATTTTGATGAGAGCAGACATAGTCATGTCATTGGCTCCCTCATAAAATTGTTCCAAGAATATTTGTTTGAAGCCAGCGAAAGAGGTTATACAACCATCTGGTACACTACGATACCAGTCATATGCTGCACCAGCTAAACAGCCGACAAATACTCTAGTAAGAAGAGCATCATTTGGTTGAAGTTGATCAATCATTACTTCAAAGTGATTGAGGTATTGACTTGGAGATGTGCTGCCATCAAACAGCATAATAGTAGGGGGTTTGTATTTAGGAGGAAATTGGACCTCTTTCCATTCTATGGGATAGGTTTGTTTGATCCCGAGCTTCTGCAGGCCATCCTTCTGTTTGAAAGCTTCAATTTGAGTACGTAAAAGTTTTACGGTCTCATTGGTATCTCCCGTTGATTGTGGAGGAGTGGATTGATTTGATATATATTATAAGGGGGTACCGCATGATAAGTACCACCCCCGGTACCAGATTGACTTGGAATAGCCTGTGCAGGAATGGAAGCGGTGTGAGGAGACTGTACCCCCAGGTCAATATTGATGGGAGCTGACGTTGTTATAGGTTCCTAAGTCTGAATCAGATTTGCGACCGGTGGAACTGTATGTTGTGCCATAATCACAGCATGCATACTTGTCATCATCTCAGCCATGTTCTGTCAGCATCAAAGTCACATAAAGAACTACCCCCAGAATAAGTGATAGGGATGTCTTGTTGACTGAAAGAATCTTGGTTAGAATAAAGAAGATTCCTTTGACCAATTGTGTCTTGGTCGGAAAAAAGATTCCTTTGACCGAATATTTCTCGACTTCTTGATCTAGTATATTGGTATGCTCCTTCACCGGATTCATGAATCCGATCTAAGTACTGTTGGCTGGGATTGCGGGATATATTACGTCTTGGACATTTTCTACCCCTAGTACTTCGAGATACCATGTTAACAGGAGCATAGAGTAATTCATCTTCCTCCACTAGGATTGGTTCAGGAGTCTGAACATAATTCAAACGGTCAAAGACGGACCTCTTGGCTGACTAACAGTAGCATTTGATGACAACTTCATGGTGGTGATTGCAAAGATGTTGTTGGTCCACCGCTGGACGGGATGGATTTGCAACCTTCTGCTTCTGTATTAAGAGTTCATGGAGGTCACTAACAGGACGAGCAGAAGTTGCAGGAATATAGTCCTTGACGATATTCGGGACATAGTTCATGTTCTTGAGGTATCCCGTACCTTGAGTGTACAAGGACGTGCTAAGCTGGTTAGCATAAGTCTCAGGATTTTTTACCTCAGAATTCTTCCTCTGGCACAAATTAGCAACTGGTGTAGGTTGCGCTTGATACATCTTGTGATTTCCCGAGGTTGACCCTAATTGGCACCTGTTGATATAGGTGTGCAAGTCTGATATGAGAGCTACTTGCGCATCTACTTGAGATACTAGCGATTTGCCTTGTCGAGATCTTGAAATATATAGGGTTGGTAGATCCTGCCCTGACCTCTTTGGAGTAGGCGTAATACCCATTTGCGTGGAAAGTTTATTCTGAATAGAACCCATCTTCCCGACAGAGATTTGGTTGTCTCTGTTAAGAAAAATAGAATTCCTATCTGAATTAGCAGTACTTTCTACCCAGTCAACGACTCGAGCAGAATGAGGAAAAGCTAAAGAGCATTTTCCTTGATTTAGTGATTTCTCACTAAACTTCTGGTTTGGTGGCAAAGAGGGAGTCACTAAATAGTGTTTCTCTTTACGTTACGCTAGTGCAGAAGTATGTACAAGTTGCGCCAGAGCATGAACATGCGCAAGTTGCGCCAGAGCATGAACATGCTAAGCTCTTTCTGACTGAACACGAACTTCAACCTCTAACCACCGCCTCTGCCTCATGTTAAGCTCTTTCTGACTGAATACGAACTTCAAGCTCTTGTGTTTGTAAAGATCTCCACACGCTCTTCGTACAGGTAGTGTTTCCACAGCTTCGGAGCAAAGATGACTGCTGCCAACTCTAGATCATGGGTCAGGTAGTTCTTCTCATGAGGAAGTAATTACCTGGATGCATAGGTGTGACAGTCACCTTCCCATGCTGCTGAAGTACACAATCCAAGCCTTTTCCAGAAGCATCATTATAGATAGTGAATCCACCCATCCCTGATGGCAACTTCAAGATAGGAGATGAGGTCAACCTCTTCTTCAGCTCATCAAAGGTAGTCTGGCACTCCTTGGTCCATACGAACTCCGCGTCCTTCCTGGTGAGTCGGGTCATCGCCTCAGCAATCCTGGAAAAGTTCTGTACAAACTTTTGATAGTAGCCTGCTAAATCAAAGAAACTTTGAATCTATGAAACTGTGCTCGGTGTGGGTCAATTCTCAACTGCTATAATCTTCTTCGGGTCCACCGAGATCCCTCTTCTGTCATAACATGACCCAAGAACTCCATTTGGTCTAAGAAGAACTTGCACTTCGACAACTTTTTGTGCAGCTTCTTCTTCCCGAGGGTCTCCAACACAATCCTCAGATGCTCCTCGTGCTCCTTTGGCATTTTCGAATAGATCATAATATCATCGATGAATACCACCACGAACTTGTCAAGGTATTGATGGAATACATTGTTCATCAAGTTCATGAACTGTTAGGGTTATATACTAAAAGCATCACTTTTTTCGTAAACTTATTTCCTTAAATTTTGAATGAGAATCATATGGGCAAATGTTTGCATATTATATTTGTTGCAAGTGTTAATGCAAATGTCTGATATTCTATATTGTAGATAATATGGTGTGTGGTGTCACACAGAAGATCATATTATCAGTTCCCTATGGAGTATATAAATAGTTCACAACCTTGATGGACTTGGACAATCTATTGGAAAGGTTGTAGTGTAATCTGGTATTAGTCTATCTTAACTATAGGTTTACACTAGTACACTTTGTGTGTATTGAACATGACCACTTGAGGTTGTTCTCTTTGTACCGACTACATAAGAGAACAAACACCTCTGTTATTACGGATGCTTGTGCTCTTAACCCGAAAATAATAACGGACATGTATATGCAGTGTGCATTATTTTGACTCATAAAAGAGTGAGTTTCATTATGGATCAACAACCTCTATGAATTGGGTAATAACATTGTAAGTATGATGGGTTATTGATTATAAATGGAATCCATGTCCTGATACATCGGGTTGATGATGTCCCCTTAAGGAGCTCATAAGGATTGTCATGTAAACCCTGCAGGTGGATTATATCCGACATGACAAATGAAGTTGAGCGATACTACTTAAGGATAAAAGATGTCGAATCAATATTGTTGTCAGTAACTTAATTTGATCGACGGACATACGATATCTTAACATGGGGAGCCAAACGAGTATATAATAAAAGGAGCCCACAAACATACTTTAGGATTAGGGAGGTAGTGCAACAATCGCTCATTAGTGGATCGAGCTATTGTTAATGGGCCTGGATTGTGTGTTCGGGCTGAACACGGGATATCCAGATCCGTTAGGAGGCCTAACCCTAATTTCTCCTCATGGTCCCTGCCGTAGCCTATATATATCCTCTATTCTCTGGCCGCCATATTACCGATGAGAAATCTGAAACTTTCTCTAAATTCATGATTTACGTAAGGAGAGAAAGAGAGGGCTGCTAAGGAGAAGAAAAGGTTGGGAGATCGTCGCCCACACGACGTCCAACTCGAGGAAGGAATACATGCAGAAGATCTTGGGGTCGTCCGCTCTAGATTGCCAGGAATTACTTGTCTCCTTTCTGTCGCAGGTATAATTCGTGAACCCTAGTTTCCGCCTATGAAGTGTTAGAACACGTATTAGATCTGTTTAACTTTCTATCGATCAATACGCACACCAAAGGAAGGGTCCTGGGAATCTCCAGTTCCATCATGAACATCGTCGGGGCATTAATCAACCCAAACAACATCACGGTGAACTCATACTGGCCATAACGAGTCCGAAAAGCATTCTTCAGAATGTCTTCCTTCTTCACCTTCACCTGATGGTACCCTGACCTCAAGTCTATCTTAAAAATACCTTCGCACCGCTCAACAGATCAAATAAGTCATCAATCCTCAATAACGGGTACTTTTTCTTGAAAGTGAGGTTGTTTAGTACCCTGTAATCAATACACATGCGTACCGATCCATCCATCTTCTGTACGAACAAAACAAGAGTGCCCCAAGGTGAAGAACTGTATCTGATAAATCCTTTGTCCTGCAGCTCATCTACCTGCTTCTTCAGCTCTGCCAACTCACTGTTTTTGATCCTATAAACATGTTGTAAATAGTGTCCGCACCTGGCACCAAGTCTATAGAGAACTTAATGTCCCTGTCCGGCGGCATCCCCGATAACTCCTCAGGAAAAACATCCAAAAACTCTACTATCAATGGATGTGGCAACTCCTTCTTTTCCACTATAGCTCCACAGATATACCCATTCCTCTGCTCATCCGCCCCTCTGACAAACTTGAAATCTGCCTCTCCTGGCGAACTGAACAAAACTCTGTCTCCTCTATAATCTATGCTAGTATGGTGCCTACTCAACCAATCCATCCTGAGTACAATGTCGTAGCTCGAAAATGGCTTTACGAGTAAACACGCACTCAATTCCCGGCCTCCCAAGGAAACTCTTCGACCCCATGCAAACATCACTTACCAGGATAATGCCTCCCCCAGTCATGATATTGCTAGTCCTACCCAATGGTTCAACAATAATATGACATCTAAGAGCAAATAATATAAATACAAAGCTATAAGTGTAGCACCGTAGTCGTATAATGCTAATGTAGGAAAGGAATCGAGAAGAAAAAAACCTGCAACGACATCCCTAATGGGTTCGGCCTCCTCGACCGTCGAAGCAAACGCCCTGCCCTGTGGTGCACCCTTCTGCTATTGATGTTAGAAGAAACGTTATTGCTGGGTCGAAAGCAGCGGTCCCCTCGGCTGAACTATAGGTACTGCAGGTACTGCAGGTGCTCTCACAGGAGGTGCTCTAGCTGGCCCTCATTGAGCTGAACGAGCTAAACAATCCTTCAGCTAATGATCGGGTGATCCGTAGAAAAGACACACACCCAACCTCTTTCGATATACCTTCCTGGTTTGTCCTGGCTTCCCATAGAATGTATATTGAACAGCCTACCTCTGCACCTGCAAAATATGAGCACGAACTGGGGCATGGTGTTGTTGATGTTGGTGCTGCTGAAATGGCCTCTACTGAATGTGAGGACGCCAGGAGAATGTGAGGACACCCAAGTCCTCCTACGCGATCTAGGCATCCATCAGAATGTACTCAAAAGTAGCCGTTCGATGCCTAGATGTGCGTAATCTGACCTTTCTATTCAGGCCCTTCCTAAACTTCTGGGCCCGATCATCTGGTGTCACGACCCGCACCCGCTTTTTGGATATGAGTGCATAGCCAAATCCATTCTATGCCGCAACATTGGCGATAGTACGCTGTCTATATCTCAATGCCAGTCTCAAAATAAAAAAATCACATCTATTTGCTCATTAAAAAACTATTTTTATTTATAAATTCAATAATACAACAAAATGGATTTTTAGGAACAAATCCACTAAACATTTAAATAAAAGAAACTAACTAATCCATCAAGAATCTAAGGTCTCCCTCCAAGATCTATATCTTCCCCGTATGGTCCATAGCACAAAAGTAGGAAGCACGACAAGTCACCTACAACGATCCAGTCAGGAAAGGAGCAAAGTACATGCCTATTGTATTTATGTAACTTAATATAAAATAAGCTAGACAAGTAGAGATACGGCAGGGAATAAAGGAAATATGTATATGAACTAAAAACAATAAACATATACAAGAAACTACTAGCAGGAATATGTATGAACAAGACAACTAGAAAATGAACAAGTAAAACTAAGCAAACAGTGATTTGAAATACCTTTTGACATGTGAACGGATGGTTAATACGACACATCATATGATGGTTATCCACATTTTTGGTACAGCCAACCCATACGTGGGGTGTATGACTTAGCTATCCATATTAAACATTCATTAGGGTTTGTTCACACGTCTACTTTGCATTTCCCTCCCGACTCACTAAACAGTCAATAAACGAGCAATGATACAATCAACCTTATTATGTCACAATCGTGTCTCAACCGGATATTAAATGGAAAGATAATATTGTATAGCATTTTAATATACTGGAAACATAAAGCAATAGTATACTTGCCTTAAGTTAAGTTGCAGTTGACGTGTGTGACACAATCTCGATTTGGTTGAAAGTTATCGTCGTTATGGCTAACCGTGACCAAATCGGTGAATTACCGGTCAAATCTGAGTTCAACGAATTAAATAAAATATTAAACAAATTTCTAAATTTTTTGAAAATTTATATGTTATATAACTTCTTTAGGGTTTGTTCACATGTCTACTTAGCATTTCCCTCCCGACGCACTAAACAGTCACTGAACGAGTAATGATACAATCAACCCTATTATGTCAAAATCGTGTCTCAACCGATATTAAATGGA
Source organism: Iris pallida (assembly GCA_029216955.1). Taxonomy (NCBI): domain Eukaryota; kingdom Viridiplantae; phylum Streptophyta; class Magnoliopsida; order Asparagales; family Iridaceae; genus Iris; species Iris pallida. Next base: position 33,828,974 of record JANAVB010003400.1, on the reverse strand, counting down.
AAGATAATATTATATAACATTATAATATACTAGAAACATAAAGCAATAGTGTACTTGCCTCAAGTTAAGTTGTAGTTGACGTGTGCGACACAATCTCGATTTGGTTGAAAGTTATCGTCGTTATGGCTAACCGTGACAAAATCGGTGAATTACCGGTCAAATCTGAGTTCAACGAATTAAATAAAATATTAAACAAATTTCTAATTTTTTGGAAAATTTATATGTTATATAACTTCGTGTCAGCTTACAAAAACTTTAAACGGACCGCAAAACGGAGTTTGGGATCTTCCGAAATCACAAAAACAATGCGACGTATCAATTTTTGGACGACCGACACTCAAATAAATCTCCAAAAATTCATGTAAATAATTACATAAAATAAAATATAGATTTAGAAAGCTTACATCGATATGGTTCTAATAAAAAAACTTGGAGGTGAAACAGATTCTGGAGTTGGTCGCAACGGCCTGGCGAAGTTGCTATAACTTAAAAAAATGATTCTGAAATTTATGACGAATTTTGGCCTATTTTCGACGAAAAATAGAGGAATTTTGGAAAAAAAAACAAATATGGGAGATGACATAGGTTCAATATGTTTATATAAAGGATAGTCAATACTTAATTAGGATTAGAGTGGAAGGATTTCGGTTTTGGGAGAAGAATAAGGACTCCCTAAATAGATGGAGATGGACTCATAATTTCCTAATTTAGAAGGGTCAAGAATCTAATGAATAAATCTTTCCACTAAATTCAAATCAAATCAATCTCAAAACTATATGGATCAGATCTCAATCCATAATTGATCATAATAATAATTGGGTTTGTGGAAAAAAGCAAAGGGAGAGATGTGAGATTTCCTAAACAAGAAAGGATAAGATTCAATGAAATTCTTCCATGAATTAAATTAGATTTGACCCAATCTGAATCCATAATTAATCACAATAATATTACCTTAAAATAATATCTAATATTTTAAATAATCTTTAAAATAGATTTCATAAAATCAAATATCAAAAATAGTGATAAGAATAATTCAAATATTCCAAAATATATATTTTCAAAAATACAAATCGCATCTAAAATAATATAACAATAAATTAAGACTAAATACAATCATAATTTAGAACTGATCACATCTAAATCCAATAATATCTAATAATTCAATAACATTTAAAAATATATTTTTATAAATATAAACTTAAACATAATTGATAATAGAAAATTAATAAGTTTAAAAGTATATCTTTTTATAAAAAATAAAATCAAATTAAAAAAATAGTTTGACAAATTCCTTCATCAAATATCTTTTATAGAATTAAAAAAATGTTTTTTTAACTAAAAAATATATAAAACTAAAAAAATAAAAAAAATCGGGAAGCAAGCTTACACACTTGGCTCCCGAACCATGCTCTTCGGGAAGCGGCCCAGGTAGAAAAACTCAACTGCGTACTCGTTGACTGACAAGCTCCCCTGAACCAACCCAAGAAACTGGCTCTCCAGGGCACCCAAAGCTACGTCAGGAAAGAACTTTTCCTTGAAAAGCTTCTTTATTGCCTCCCAAGTAAGTCCAATTACGGCTGACTGGCGGCTTCCTCGATCTGCAAGCTCTTCGGGTTCTGAGCCACTCGCAAAATCCGTTCAATGTCCTCAAGCAATTCGTCTGCATAAAGGATCCCCTCAGTACCCTTGAACTCCCAAGTAGACATTCTCTTGAAGTCCACAGCGGTACCTAGCCTCGGCTACTGCTACTGAAATTGAGCACCCTGAGGCTGAACGAGTGCCACCTTCTCTACTGCAGCTAGTGCCAGCTGGTGGGCACTCTCGATGCTCTAACGCATCACCTCAGCTGCCTCTACTGAGTCTCGGCTTGCTCTCTCTGGGCCTCCATCATCTGCTGGAACAACACAAACATTTACGCCGCATCTGTCGTTGCTGGAGGTGGCGGAGGAATAGTCTCTGGCACCACGGGTGTAGTCCTCTGTACAGGTAGAGGAGCACCCCCAAAAGCAGCTGAAACTCCTACATGAATATGGAAGAAAAGGCAGGAGCAACCCCTACAGCTGGAGCAGGAGGTCGAGAGGTAGCATACCTCTCAGAAGCTGTTGCGGGTCCTGCGGGTCCAGATCGCTGAGACCTAGTCTTCGGCGGCATCCTGAAAACAGATCAAACAAAGGAAGTCAATATGGCATAAGATAAGATATTATCAAGGAAGGATAATTAAATTTGAAGAACAATATGCAAAAAGAATTTGGAATGATAATTAAATAGTTTGGGAGTTTCCTAGTCATGACTGAGTATTTCCTACTATAGCCTATAATCTATATCCTAATAACATGATCGTAGTAGCACTCTAAGTCTGACGACCACTACTATATCGCACTAATTGCGACCTCTAGATCTGCATGGGCCACCAAAATGTGTCACGACCCGTACCTGGTGTGGGGGCACAAGTACGTGGGTAATTCCAATCGACGCTACAACATCGGTGGTAGAATACTGTATAGGTTAACAGTTCTATCTAACATGTCTAATGAATAAATAAGTCATAACCTGTCGATAATAATTACATCTCTAAAAGGAGGACAATATAATATCTAAAATCTCATAATCAATAACAAATAACTAAATGAAGATAATGGCATGAAATGATATAAGATATGAAATGATAAATAGGAGAATCTAGTAGCATAACACAAATCCACGACAAGGTCTAAGAGTCTAATATCTCAATAAGCATGTCTTAAATAAATATAACAACTCAGGTCTCATAATTGGAGACAAATCTAGTAATCCTAGCTACTAGCTAAGGCACAGTTGGTGGTGCATCCTCGACATGCACATATACCAAAGGAAGCTCCTGGGCATAGTCTTCGTCTACTCCAGGCCGTAGTATGTAGGATAAAAATCCTATAAATCCTCTGAAAAATGTTATCCAGTCAGGATTTGAGCGAAGTACATAAACTAACAGCAGTTCCGTTTAAATTGACAAAAACTATAAATAACAGTAAGTAATGGAAATACATGATGGATAACTAATATTGAACAGTGAGAATATAGAAAGGCAGGTAATCATATCATGGCAAGTGTGAACTGTATGTAATCATGAGTATGATGTAACAACAGGTAATAACTAGAATAGAACATGTAATACTAAACTGTGCTTTGAGACATTAGTTTATTATGTGATCGGCTTGGGACAAGATCAACTATTCCATATGACTGGCTATACACAAGTACAGGTAATGGATCAGGCTGACCATACATGGAAAGCAATGCACAAGTATAATAAGATCAGGCTACATCCTGCATAAGGTAAGAGTGAGCTATACAGAATTAGTTTGGGTATGATCACATAATCTACTAATACCTCCCCATCCCCCGACTAGTATAATAGATCCAACCATGGTATATTACGATACGAGATTCTCTGAGAGGGTAGCTAGTCCCCTCTGGAATCAGTGTCCATATAAGTACAAGAATAATAATAAGGCTTGCACCAGTTGTAGTGCCCCATCCTGCTCAGTCAATCGGAGGAATAGGAACGCCGATGGCATTCGGACTTAGTCTTGTAACGGCTATTCGAAGACATCGCTTAGGTGGGATAGTTTCGTGAACTTGCCTCATCTTAGCCTTCACATAATAAATTGCATGTTTTCAACTTGCACAAGTAGGCTTGATAATAAAAGAGACGAATTCACATAGTTAAAGGGAATAATCTTGACGGGTCGAATTGAGTTAGAATATAGAAAGGTCCAATGGTCGGCTTAGAGTTGGTGCACGGTGTGCTTTGAAAATGACACTCGGTCCTTCGTCCCATGGCTTGGGAGAAGGAAATGTTAGTCTTTGACACAAATTATGAATTAGCCTAAGTCATAGGCGTCGCCCGCGTAAATGCTCGATAAAGCATGCACGCTTCCACGATGCAAGGCTTGACACAGCCTTTGCTCGTCCCTTGGGTTAAGTTGTAGGCTTGATTAAGTTAGGCAAAGGGATGGTGGTCGACCTAAGACATTCAAAGCACGGTCCTACGAGTTCTACGGCTGAGTATAGCCACGAAGTCCTACGGTTTCAAAGCTAGTCGTATGTAGTATGAGTTGGGCGATAGTGTTGCGTAGAGCACGATGGGCCTAAGGCACGATGCACGGACTTAGTGTTTAAGGCATGAACCACGGTTGATTTACTGAGTTTTGGAGAATGGACTATCAAATAGGCATTGAGTTGAATGAAATGATATGTTAACATGAAAAGAATGCTCGCGACCGTGGGTCGTCGAGGGGTCCTTGAGGGGTCTCAAGAATAGAAGACTTGAACTTGGTTTTGGAAAGAGATGATAACACTGAAAGTAGAATGACTGTGTGAGACGTCAGTTTGAGTGAAGGGTCTTGCATGGTCATTGGACAACTTGTCGACAAGGTAGAGTTTCTCCGTAACGGCAACCCAGGGCCATAGGACCGTTTCGGCCAAGAAAGGAAACACGGTGATAGCTGTGCTGACTCGATAGCACCGGGTTAGTCGGGGACTTCCAGGGGGCTAGCTACCTTGCGCTGGAAGGGTCCCGGCCAACCGCAAGCTATGTGTCCATAATAGCTTGTCATGCTAGTGACCTCATATAGATGAGTCGGCACGGGCGGCAATCCGCGAGTGTGCCTTTGGATTGAGTCGAGTATTGAGTACACTATATCAAGGAGTCGAGTTGAATGCGTGGGTATAGTTTGAATACAATGTTGGGCCTAAGATTTGGCTGCAACGAAGACACCGTGCTTCAGCACGAGATGTGGCATCGATTCCTATGTTGTCGGCATATAAGTTGCATGGTTATGGTTGAGTTGTTTGAGTTTAAGTCAAGAAACTGCCGCAAGGCAAAGTTATTTGAGTGACACTAAGATTCACAAGTCTTGATTGGATCAGTTGGTGATCAAAGTAGCAAGGGCCGCGAGGCGGCGATATGGTTGAGTCGTACATAGTTGCGAGGCACGACACAAAGGATTTAAAGCACGATCACACGGAAATGGAGCCTCATCGCGTAGTTGCGTCTCTGATTATGGCCGTAAGGCAAACACGACTTGAGTTAACGTTGATGTTGCAAGCACGAGATGGTCTAAAGACACGAAATAGGCCAAGGCGTCTGTCCTAAAACCGATCCTAAGGAAAGCGTAGAAAGACAATCATAAAGGGACTATGTTGCACCAAGTAAATAAAACGTGTTGGTTTTGTATGGGTGGGCGAGGAGCTCATTCCACCAGTACAGTTGAGTACTGACACCTACATAGTTTACATGTGCAGGCACAGGTAGAAGCTCGTGGCGCGGAGCTCGCTTGGATGCGTCGAGGCACGGAGTTCCTTGGCGATTCGAAGCGTGCGGCCGCATGAAGTAAAGACTTATACGGGACATAATGTATGGACGTCGCCTTCCGAAGCTTCCGCTGGATCAAGACTTGTATTGAGAGATGAGAGAGAGCTGAGTGACTTATAATGTGAGTTTGAGTGAGCTTGAGAGACTTGTAATCTTGGCCTTATGCCCCATTGTAACCTTTGTTTCAATATCAATAAAGAGCTTCTTTTGAATAACTTGTGTTTGTTCTAATTTCTGCTGTTATTATTCAATGTCTCTGCACGGGACTTCTGTGCGACGACCCCGTCGCAGTCGCTAAAATCGGCCGTTATGGAACCCGCCTTGCACGAGCGCAATCTAGGCTCGTGCGGCATCACGCCTTAGCGAGGACGATCGCTCCTACGGGAGCGGGGCATGACATAATGGTATCAAAGTACGGCTTTACGTCCTTGGACGATCGATTGAATTGTTTAACTCCGTTGTTTCCGCAAAACTCTGAATCGTTGCTTCCGCAAAGTTGATATCGTTGGTGCGCTCTCTCTCAAATGTCCTACGAGATGTCCATACAATAAGTCTAACTATTTTGCAAAACATAAGAGAACAGTTTTTGACAAGAAAGAAAAAGATAGTTTGTCTAAGTACGGTTGGCTAAGTCGGGCTGGGCATGTACACCAAGGATTTTGTCGACCTTAGCAAAGTCGAGTACGGGATTCAAATTGTGTCGGACGAGAATGAGTTGAACTCGATTGAGTAAGTGAGATGGCTATCGATAGGGGTACTATTGAGCGACGATGTTATTGTCAATGCGTTATAGATGAGCGCGCTTGGAATTAGTGGAATAGTTCGAACGGGATTCAAGGAAGTCGATTTTGATTCGAATGATAGTTTTGAGGATTTGTTGAATGACTTCATCCCTGAGTGGTGTATGCGATAGCCTCAGGGATGTCGGTCGAGCGATTGAAGATGCGGAGTATCGGTGAGTCTATCAGCAAGCGTCGTGTTATACAAAGCCTTAGATCGAGTGCGATTGAGTGAGTCGTTGTCTTGAAGTTTGATAAGTGGAATCAAACAAAATTAGAAATTGATGTGTATGGGACGTGTACGGGATTGAGGATTTTGCGAGTACGAAACGTGGAAATGATCGAGTAGGTGGAACTGAATCGAAGGAAAGTTAAGGTGTACAAATGGATGACTTGATTGAGAAAATCGATAAGGATCGTATAAAAAAAGTTAGCACGATGGGAAGATAGCATGCACGAAAAGTTGGATTTTGAAGTTACGTAATGACTCTAAGGATTGGATTGAATGTTGCTCGATGATTGAGTTAACAAAAGGACGATGCAAATTGAGGAAATACATTGGTCGATGACTTAAGATAGATGGACGAATATACGTGATTACAAATTTGAACAAATTGATGTTGTGAATGATTTGAGGGATAATGATCGAACTTGAATTTGAATATCGAGGAGACTATCCAAGTCGGACGATAGCATCATTCGCACGACTCGGAACTTGTTGCAAAGGAAGATCGTCAGGTTACGCATATCATCGAGGTATTGAGGCGTATCAAAGATCGATATGCGATAACTCGGGGGCACTCTAATTCGGCGAAAGACGATCGTGCAAGTGTTATTGTTCGGTTGGATGCTATACTTAGGATTTTGATTGAGATAAATGTCGGATGAAAATGAAGTGTCTTGATGGTTATGCGGATAATCACAGCGTCGGCATTCTTGTCTTGCGCGAGCGCAACTCCAGCCTCGCACTTGTGTCGCGTCGGATTTGGGGCGATCGTTCCGCGTGAGCGCTGACATGGTGATTCATGTCGCGGGAATGATCGAACTCGGAAAATCAGGATGCGACAACTTTGATTGTCTCGACTTGTCGGTTTGATACGAAGGAAAATTTTGAGGATGTTAGGACTTGCGATTGATGAATGAAATAAACTTGAGGATTGAGTAGGTCCAATCCGCGCATCGAGAATGAATTAGTCTAGACGCAAAACAAGAGTTACGTCCCGATGAGGACAATTATCCCGCGGGAGCGTGCATGGTGATTCATGCCCACCGTGGATAATCTGACTCGCGTGGGATCGAGGCGCAACATATTGTTAAGCTAGACGACCTCATGATCGATTACGTGAATTGGAATAAATGACTTAGAAAATGTGGAATGTGAAATTTTGGTTAGCGATGAATTGTGTCATAGCGTGCTTGATTTGAAAAGGATTGATAGGCAAATATATCGAACGTGTTTGAAGAGATAGACTGTGCGAAAATGGTTTGTTGAACGAGCGATATTGGGATGTCATGGAATTGGTTGAACGTGAGTTGTCGGAGGATGGCTTTGTTGAATGACTCGGACCCCGTGCGACAAAATGTTGGGATATGTGTAGGCAATCTATGCTCGAAGTTTAGAAATTGGAGTGATGCGAGCTTGGGTAGAAAGACCCCGTACTATCAATTTGGTTTGACCTTAGGATGGGGTCAGTGTTGATATTGTTGTTGTTTGGGAACTATAATTCCAATACTGACAGAAAGACATAGCCTAGTAGTTAGGCAGACGTCCGAGTGCGAAGTGGTAGGATTTGTGGAGGCACCACTCACGAGCATCGGTTGACATGCATGTATATCAAGGACGCTTAAATATGTGCACGATCCGACTCGAGTGGTAACAGCGGAATTTACTATCACGAGGCTTGGCTGAAATTCATGTATTTTGGGGACGCCTGGAATGTGTGCACGATCCAACCAAGTGATACGTTGAATTCAAGTGAGATTTGAGGAACGGAAAAGTGTCGAGGATTTTGAGATTGTAAGTTTTGAAGAAAGGATTGAGGGTAGCACGAGCGTGGCTCAGATTTGAAAAATGTATAGGAAAAAGTGTGTGCGAGAGTCCGTGAATGTTGAATAAGTGATAAGTCGATGAGTAAGTACTCAGTTAGTTTCGAGGACGAAACATTTTCTGAGTGGTGTATAATGTAGTGTCCCGTCCCGCTCAGTCAATCGGAGGAATAGGAACGCCGACGGCGTTCGGACTTAGCCTTGCAACGGCTACTCGAAGACATCACTCAGGTGGGATAGTTTCGGTGAACTTGCCTCATTACATAATAAATTGTATGTTTTCAACTTGCACAAGTAGGCTTGATAATAAAAGAGACGAATTCACATAGTTAAAGGGAATAATCCTGACAGGTCGAATTGAGTTAGAATATGGAAAGGTCCAACGGTCGGCTTAGAGTTGGTGCACGGTGTGCTTTGAAAATGACACTCGGTCCTTCGTCCCGTAGTTTGGGAGAAAGAAATATTGGTCTTTGACACAAATTGTGAATTAGCCTAAGTCATAGACGTCGCCCGCGTAAATGCTCGATAAAGCATACACGTTTCCACGATGCAAGGCTTGACATAGCCTTTGCTCGTCCCTTGGGTTAAGTTGTAGGCTTGATTAAGTTAGGCAAAGGGATGGTGGTCGACCTATGACATTCCAAGCACGGTCCTACGAGTTCTACGGCTGAGTATAGCCACGAAGTCCTACGGTTTCATAGCTAGTCGTATGGAGTATGAGTTGGGCGATAGTGTCGCATAGAGCACGATGGGCCTAAGTCACGATGCACGGACTTAGTGTTTAAGGCATGAACCACAGTTAATTTAATGAGTTTTGGAGAAAGGACTATCAAATAAGCATTGAGTTGAATGAAATGATATGTTAACATGGAAAGAATGCTCGCGACCGTGGGTCGTCGAGGGGTCCTTGAGGGGTCTCAAGGATAGAAGACTTGAACTTGGTTTTGGAAAGAGATGATAACACTGAAAGTAGAATGACTGTGTGAGACGTCAGTTTGAGTGAAGGGTCTTGCATGGTCATTGGACAACTTGTCGACAAGGTAGAGTTTCCCCGTAACGGCAACCCAGGGCCATGGGACCGTTTCGGCCAAGAAAGGAAACACGGTGATAGCTGTACTGACTCGATAGCACCGGGTTAGTCGGGGACTTCCAGGGGGCTAGCTACCTTGCGCTGGAAGGGTCCCGGCCAACCGCAAGCTATGTGTCCATAATAGCTTGTCATGCTAGTGATCTCATATAGATGAGTCGGCACGAGCGACAATCTGCGAGTGTGCCTCTGGATTGAGTCGAGTATTGAGTACATTATATCAAGGAGTCGAGTTGAATGCGTGGGTATAGTTTGAATACAATGTTGGGCCTAAGATTTGGCTGCAACGAAGATACCGTGCTTCGGCACGAGATGTGGCGTCGAGTCCTATGTTGTCGGCATATAAGTTGCATGGTTATGGTTGAGTTGTTTGAGTTTAAGTCAAGAAACTGCCGCAAGGCAAAGTTGTTTGAGTGACACTAAGATTCACAAGTCTTGATTGGGTCAGTTGGTGATCAAAGTAGCAAGGGCCACGAGGCGGCGATATGGTTGAGTCGCACATAGTTGCGAGGCACGGCACAATGGATTTGAAGCATTATCACACAAAAATGGAGCCTCATCGCGTAGTTGCGTCTCTGATTATGGCCGTAAGGCAAACATGACTTGAGTTAACGTTGATGTTGCAAGCACGGGATGGTCTAAAGACACGAAATAGGCCAAGGTGTATGTCCTAAAATCGATCCTAAGAAAAGAGTAGAAAGACAATCATAAAGGGACTATGTTGCACAAAGTAAATAAAACGTTTTGGTTTTGTATGGGTGGACGAGGAGCTCATTCCACCAGTACAGTTGAGTACTGACACCCACATAGTTTACATGTGCAGGCACAGGTAGAAGCTCGTAGCACGAAGCTCGTTTGGATGCGTCGAGGCACGGAGTTCCTTGGCGATTCGAAGCGTGCGGCCGCATGAAGTAAAGACTTATACGGGACATAATGTATGGACGTCGTCTTCCGAAGCTTCCGCTGGATCAAGACTTGTATTGAGAGATGAGAGAGAGCTGAGTGACTTGTAATGTGAGTTTGAGTGAGCTTAAGAGACTTGCAATCTTGGCCTTGCGCCCCATTGTAACCTTTGTTTCAATATCAATAAAGAGCTTCTTTTGAATAACTTGTGTTTGTTCTAATTTCTGCTGCTATTATTCAATGTCTTTGTACGAGACTTCTGTGTGACGACCCCGTAGCAGCCGCTAAAATCGGTCGTTATGGAACCCGCCTTGCACGAGCGCAATCTAGGCTCGTGCGGCATCGCGCCTTAGCGAGGACGATCGCTCCTACGGGAGCGGGGCGTGAAACCAGTACACTAGAATATACCAGGAATAAGATCTCAGGACGGGATCCAAGATATACTAATCCGTGTACCCTCGTGTCAATGAATCAAGTATAACACTATAAACTGATATCATATAAGTCATCATGATAAAGAAAACTATCAAAAAATATACTCGCCTGTGGTCCTGAGCAACGAGTGTGGATCGATCTCTAAAGTGGAGTCACAAAGACCTAAATATGAACTATTAATGTCAATTGGTGTTTCAGTGTGCTAAACATCGATTTCTAGAGTGAAATATGTTTTCTAGGTCTATTCTAGGTCATAGAGGTCAAACTAGGTCAATACTAGGTTTCTATAGTCAAACTAGGTCGATTTGCCTAAAGGTTGACCTTTAGGGTCAAACTAGTCAACAAAGTCCAAACTAGGTCATACCTATGTTTCTAGGTCCATACCTTGTCATACGAAGGTAATCTAACCTACTAGACAAAACTAGGCTTACCATATGTAAATACTTATTTTGCATACACATTGGCTCTAATAGGTAATACCCTATTTATTGTAGTATCGATGGCACCTCTAGGGGTGAATAGAGTGTAGCAGAAGTAATGTACACGATTAAAAATTAATGCAAGTAAAAGCAAATGTAGATAGATAATTAAAACAGTAGTGTAAAGCAGTAAGTAAATATGGAGAAGAAAGCAATACGTAGACACCGATATTTTATACTGGTATCCCTCTGAGGGGACTAGTCAGTCTCGAGTACTCCTTGTAGAAGCATGAAAAATCTCAGCTGAAGACATCCCTTCACCAAAGTGCAGAAGATGCAAAAGACTGAGGCTCAGTACTAAAAAGACAAAACAGAAGATATGGAAAGAAGTCCCTTTATTGTCATATCTACCAAAGTCTAGTACAGACACATCATGACCATACGTAAGGGACTAATTCTATTCTTCTGCAAAGGATCTAGTACAGATTCGACAGAAGCCTAGAGGGATCTACAAGGGATGCAATCTTCATCGAAGCACAGCCTTCCTTCTTCTCGATACATACGCTGGAAGATTGACCTTCACCGAAGCATGTTCTAATATTCTTGTGGGCGCAGCCTCTCAAAAGCATATCAGTAACCCAGCACTTTGAAGAAGCCGAAGCCTTCGAGCCAGAAGCGCAGCCGCCTGCCTGTGCCAACCTCAGAAACAAGATAGTGGTAGGCCCTCCTCCCCTTCTTTTATTTCAGAAGCCAGTGCCTTCACTCCAGAGGCGCAGCTACCTGTCTGCACCAATCTCAGACGTGCAAGGGTGTCATACCCTTCCCTTCATAGCCAACGCCTTCACTGTTTAGAGGCGCAGCTACTTACCTGTGTCCACATGAGGCGCATGATGGTGATATGCTCACACCATCTCCATTCCCATGACACAGTCGTCTTCTCCAGATCATAAGCGTAAGTCACTTCTCTACAAGAGACTTGGGAACTCCCATCACAACCAGTACAAGTCAACCTATCCCTCCAAAAGCATAGTAACCTCGCCAACCTGAAGCACAAGCCTACTTGTCGCCTACAGCACAATGACTCCAGTAGCCCGAAACACAGCTTCATAAGTTGCTCTATATGCACAGAAGTCTCATTATCATTCGAAGCCAAGTCCACTCGTCGCCTGAAAGCACAGAGGTTCCGTCATCTCCAGAAGCACGGTCTACTCATCGCCCCAGAAGCACAGCAGCACTTAGTCCTCACCAGAGGCACAGAAAGCATGGGTCCACCCCAATTAGTTTATTTAAACCGCCTCTTGCAGAGAAGATTGGGATTAAATCATGATTGATATCATATCAGATTGATTTAAATCTTAGACGAGGATCAGTTAGACTCCAAATCTAGGATGAAATTCCAAGATTTACTTGGCTGTGTCCGAGCAAGCAAATTGGCATGCGCCATGTGTCACCTCCTTCGGTTATGTTTATAACCAACAGAGATCTCATTTGAGGGAAATCTCGATATCCGACACGTGTCAGCGTCGCAGAAGCCCGCACCGTACAATGATGGCAGATTCTTTAATATGTCAGGAACCCTAATGCACATCGCTTATGTGCTCGATTCTCTATAAATAGAAGGTGTTCTTATTCCACTAGAGAAAAAAGAAGAAAAAGAGAGAGGGAACATTGACAATCGACAATCTTCAAAGGAGCAACGATCTCTATCCACGAAGAGTCGACCACCCTCATCCACCTATCAACCAAAGAACCAACCAGCCTTCTTCAAGGGATCTTCTCATCCAGACAACCTCTTGTTCGGTGACCCAGAGTCCCATCAAAGGCGCCAGAGAGCCATAGAAAAGTTGATTCATCGTCAGATCGTCAACGGTGTAAAGGAGCCACTGCAGCGCTCGATCTCCACCGTCACACTTTCCCAGAAACCTCTTCTCCCTGTACTTAGAATATCCTATTTAGGACTTCCTTCTTTATACATAGATACCTTATACGTTCAATAAAGCAAAAAGTTCGTTCAACCTTTTCTTACGTCGAACACTCCTGCTCGATGTTAAATCCACTATTTGAAATAGAGGTTACACTACATGCTTTACTCCGGAGGACATGCCAACTTCTACAACGTCGTATTTTTAGTCAAAGCCCACGATCAAACTTCAACTTTGTCTGAAAAAGCTTTTTTACTCCAAGCTTGCAGAACTCGAATACTCCTAACTGGAAACTACCGATACTTAGAAGAATGAGAGTTGACTTGGAAATGTGAAGATTGAAAAGCCCTTTGAAATACAAGGCTTAGAATGAATAGAGAATATGAAGAATGAGATGATTGAGTAAAATCAAAACTCTTCTCTATTTATAGGTAATTTTTAACTAGAGTTTGGACAGAACTCGGCTAGGGCAAATATTCTAATTTTGAACGTTGGAGATCCAAAAGATTAAAAAATTCTTCTGACCAGGAGTGATACAAGGGGACCGAGTTCGGGGCGAGCTCAGCCCGAGTTCGGCTAATAGGTTTTCAGGAATTTTTGGTTCATAATGGATTTTTGGATATTGGTTTTGTTTGGATAGAAGAGGGTTTTGTTTTTGTGAGAAAGAACTTCTAAATGCTATTGATCCACCAGGACCCCCTCAACGTCAAGGCCTCAGAGAAGATCCCGGCTGCTACAGCCTTATTCCCTCGCCTGATTCCCGTCCCGGGAAAGTATGACAAGGAAGATGGTGGTTCCATGGTTGATCTGATGAAGGAACGTTGCCCGAGAAAGCGCACACCGGTCTAACCCTTCACGACGGTAGTATTGCCAGTAAGGAGATCTATCTTCGACAGAATCGCTTTTCCTTCAGGAAAACCTTCGACAGACTCTGAATACTACTCGCCCACTGTGGGTAGTAGAAAGAGATCCCAGGTGGCTTGTGCTCCATACAACAAGCGTACGATACTTGCGACAGACCAAATGCCCGTGTTGACAGTAACACGAGCAGCCGACGGAAAGCTATACAAGACAGGCTCTCGCGCTCTAATGCCTCAACCAGTCGAATCTTCCTTCCACTTGGGTACTCCTGTACGAAAGCCAAGCCAGGGGGTATGTCCCATGGAGAGGGAGCCAGCAGGAGCGGCAGGAGGCTTCCTCGCCAGACCCGTTCTGACCGTGCTTACATACAGCTTCCCTGCATGTACAATAGGAGTTCTACGACAGAAGATCCAACCCTCTCCCAAGCGAAAGAAGAATCTGTGGCGTAAGATGTGCCTAAATTAAGGCACTCTTGTACCCAGATTACCATCAACTGTCGTTGTCAGCAGACGGTTGTGCCATCGTCGAGCAGTCGTTCCGTCTTCCAGAGACTACTCCACGCCAACTCCATACCAGAGGTTTAACAGGGGGTCGGTGAGCCATAGACAAGACGAGCCCCATATCACCACATGCTACATGGCGCAGGGTTCCAGAGCTTTTAAGAAGCCCTCCCAGAATCCTTCCATATCGGTTGTTAAACCAAAGAGGAGGTCACAGAACAGTAAAGCTAAGGTACAATATGATATCGGTGTGTTCCAAGGCACTCGTTGCAAATCTGCATTGGGTGCCTTATCAAAAATTGGGGGTAGCCAGCCTCTTACGATGCACCACAACCCTGTGTTCCAATCTGACAAGGTACAATATGATACGGATGTCTCTATTGGCGCAGCCAGTCACCAGACCGGGGGTAGTAACCATACTGAGTCTGAAGAAGAACACAATCTTACGGTATATCCTCAGGACAGCGAGACTCAGGCGTCTACGTCAGAAAGTGAAGGATCCACGTCTCCCTCGAGTCACCCTCACACTCGGTCTGTATTCATGGCCGATGGCAATGAGGAGGACAACAATGAAGCTCTCAAACGTATCGATGTCCTTAAGATGAAGTTAGATACGCTAACGGACACCATGAAGACCCTGTCCTCGGTCAAAATGGACCTCAGGAGTAACATGGCCCCCGTTGCCTCTACACCTGCGCATGATCCACCAACCAATGATGAATCCAGCAGGTTGCCTACTGCCAATCAGGCAGGACCATCCTCGTCTACTCCATCGGCTATAGGATCCGCAATGCCGATCGAGATACAGCAGGCCATCAAGGAGATGTATGCTCGTCATGATGCCAAAGAGAAACAAGCAACGCTCTAGAAGATGGGGATCCAGCAGCCATACCCCATCGAGTGGGACAACGTCATCTATCCTCCCAAATACAATCTGCAGACGCTTACACCTTATGAAGGGAAGGGATCTCCCCGACAATACTTGAGGTACTTTGCCTCAGTAATGCGACACTTGCCAAAGGATGACGCCCTCATGTCCAATATATTCATAGGAGCCCTGCAGGGGGTAGCCTATGAGTGGTTCTGCAGTCTTCCGGACGACTGCATCTCGTCATTTGAAGACCTGAAGACTCGGTTCATGGACCGATTCTACGAAAGAGGCATGGATGTAACCATGTCGGCCCTCATAGAAATTGTCCAGAGGGAGAGAGAGTCTATCCGTGCATACATCGAGTGCTTCCGACAGGCAGCCCTCAGATTACCACCCGACATGCCCAAGCCCATGCTTATGGACTCCTGCCGCAAGAACATGTTGCTCGCTATAAAATTATGGCACGGTGCTCACTGCATGGAGTGGACGCATTTCATTACAGAAGCGGATGTCGCACAAAGAAAATCCCAGGACGCACAGCTCCTGGGGCTACACTTTTCTAAGCCCGAAGACAAGGGGAGACGCTCGTCCAACAACAATCCTAAAGACGGAAAAGGCAAGCAAGCCATGACCGTCAACATCTCCAAAGGTTCAGCTGCTGTAAACCCCAAGTCCACGGAAGCACGGAGGCCGAGGAAGACTTACTCCTTCAATGACGAGGATACGCTGGAGCTCTTCGAGATGCTTACGAAGAGTGGCAAACTGTCCATCCCGACACCCAGGCATCCTGAAGAAGTGGAAAAGGTGGACCATCCCAAGTACTGCCATTATCACCAGTACGTCCATCACTCAATGCAGGACTGTTATGTGTTAAAGGGGCAAATTCAGTGCCTCATTAACGCTAACGTCATATCGTTGGATTATGAAGAGAAGACTATCACGACTGTTTGCAAAAATAAAAGTATGAACTTTATTTCAGCAAACTTTGTAAAAAGATTACAAGAATTCTGGGAAAGTACAACTGTAGGAATCCAATCTAGAAGACGATTGCTTTATCCCTTGGACGATGTGAACTTTGAAGACGATAGCTTCTGAATTTGAAGGCAAAAGCCTCGGAAGAATGCAACAGCACTTGGGCAAGAACTCCTGAACTCTCTGATATTTTTGAACTTTTATGTCTGATCCCCTTGAATGAAGACTTGAAACTCTATTTATAGAGTTCTGGAAATAACTAACTTTTAGTTATTCTGAATGGCGTAAGTTGGATTGTGCAGGCATGGATTGCGCAGCATCAGACTGCGCAGGCAGTTGTCTGGTCGTGGGCCAACTGTTTGGGACACATGGCATCATTTGATTAAAATACGCATGATCGTGTACAGACGGTTGCCACGTAACGAGCAATTGATGGCATAAATGCCACGTGTACTTTTGTCAGTTGTCATGATGAAGTGAGCCACATGAATTGTGCTGACTTTGGATTGCGCTAAGATGGACCGCGCTGAGTTGGATTGCGCTGCCAACAGATTGTGCTGCATGTACAGCTGTCCTCGAGCGCTTTGCGGCGTAATAAACGAACAGTCTCCTCGTTCTTTGTGATGTCAGTTGTCAGAAGATTTGATTGTGTCAGGTAATGATGACATTGCCATGTCAGCCTGCACACTTGAAAGTATGCACAGTCTAGTCTGCGCCATCTGGATGATGCGTAATCTGATGTCTGCAGCAGTTCATTTGAAAGCTGTTTTTCTTGATTTTTATGATTTTGTTGATGGGTGCAACTTGATTTTTTAGGACCTACAAGACCCCCTTCAAAGTTTTTGAAAATTGAATTTATTCAAAATTTCGAAATACTTTGAATTTTGAATTTTAAATAAAGTTGCGCATATGTCGAGCTGTCTGCGCAATCAGATGAATCAGCCCCTACTTTTTCGGCGCAATCTGTTACGGTCGTTTGTTCTTTGAAAAACTATAAATAGTTCGCTCGATCCTTCAAATTATTCTTTACTTGCTTTCATTGTGTTTGAGAGAGAGAAACCCCGAGCCTACTCGGACTTCAGCCTTTCTTCCCCATCGATCTCATGGCTCCCAAGCGTTCCACCGCCGCCGACAAGGGCAAGGCCTGTAATGCCCCGCTCCGCGCAAGGCATTTGGTTGGCTTATTGGATGGGATCAGAATATTGGACCGTGACTTATGTTGGGAATCAGGAGAATTGAGACTAATGCAGTCTCTCTTAGCTGGCTAGATGGAATGGGTATTGGAACGTGGCTCGCTGGTGGAGCTACGCTTAGTGGAATTTTGGGTGAGTGGAACTGTCCTTCCTCCTCCTTACTCCTTCATGCTTAATGAATGAAGTATTGAAATGCTATGAATTGTCCCTAAATGTCCCATGTTATAGTTGCTGAATAATAGAGATGCCTATGTTGAGAATTATTGAAATGTACAACACATTGAACTGCTAATGCGACTTGAGGCCTGAGAATGAATTGATAACATTGCCCCTTATGCTTAATGCTGCTGAAACGATAAAACACTTGATTAATGAGATGCCTTGTGAATGATAGAATAAGAAATGAACTGGCTGTGCTATCGACCCAATGAATTGAATGAAACACTAGAATCATGTACTCTCTCTATAACTGTTGCAAAATATGAAATGCTGCCTGTCCCTTATAAGAAATGAATGAATGTTAAGTTCCTCTTAAGAAAGGAATGATATGAGATACGTTGCAATGAAGCAATGAATGAGAAATGATAAAGCTGGGATCGTTGAGATCACCAAATGAAATGGTGGTAATGATGAAATGAATAAGTCATTGAATATGACTAATGATGCACTGTTGCCTTTACTTTCCTTAATATGTTTTACCATGCGATTTTGTTCACAATCGAGTCGGACACGCATTCGCATGGTCATGGACAAATTGTATACAAGGTTTGAGTAATAATTTCCTCGAACGGTTCCTAGGGCCCTGGGGACTGATTCGGCCTAGGAGGAAATAATGATGAGTGCTATGGGAGCACGGATAAGGCAGGGTGGCATAGAGGCTCGCCACCTACTATGCTGACCGCATTATCTTAAAATGAAATGAAATGAGAAGAGTCCATATGGTTTAAGAACACCAGTGACCATGTAGTCAGGATGCATGCTAATGAATGTTTTGTGCAGGCAGAGTAAGTATATCAGATAACCTGTATTTGATGCAGGTACGAGAAGTCGGCTATCGGTAAGAAATCACATAATTGTGATATTGTATAAGTTGGTTTAACTTGCCTACTTAACATGTTCCATTCAGTATGCTAGAAAGATGCCTTGCTATAAATAGTGCTCAACCATAATATCCATGCTAAGTGATGCTTAAAGTGAGAATTGTCATAACATGTTTAAGATGTTAATGTTAACGATGCCTCAATGACGCCTTTGCATGATAACACCAAGAATGCTAAAATGATATGTCCACATGAATGCTACTAAGAACATGTTTACATGCTTTACTCTGATTATTGCCAATGAACTGTAAACTGATGTTAGGCTCCAAGTAGAAAGATCACTCTAATAAATGCTTGCTTAAATGATCACTTTAAATGTTGGTTTATGCGAGTGGGTTGGATTCTGCTCGCCAGTACATAGATGATGTGCTGACCCACGTTTTGTGGGCAGGTGCTCGTGCTTGGAATGTTCTACACACGAAGATTAGCTGGATTGGTCCCGCGGCATCGAAGATTTGTTGGGCATACAGAAGCTCTCCTTGCACAAGATGATGTCTTCTGTTTATAAAGGGCATAATGTATGGAACATTGTAATCAGTTGTACCAGTGAGATTGTAAGCCAAGTTGGTATATTGAGTTGTAATCTAATGTATCCAAGTATCAAATGTAAGCTTTGTAGCATTGTTCAGTTGGCTTCCAATGTAAAGTGAGATGTGTTGTAGGTATTGTACTTCAATACAAGTCTTGTACTATTCTTCAATTATCAATAAAGAGAATAAAGTTCTATATATATCTCTGTGTGACTTCAAGTTATCCTTTTATCTCCGCTGCCATAAAGAAGTGATGTACTTCTATTCAATGAGAAAGATTGTCCTCACTAACTTCAATTTGTCTGCTTCTGTCGCTGCAATGTATTCCTATTTGAAGAATTATCACCTATGTACCATCTTTGCCTTGTACAAGTGCAATACCAGACTTGTACGGCATCACGCCCAAGCGAGGACGATCGATTCCAAGAGATAAAATATGTCGATAAATGACTCTACGAATCGGGGCAGTGACAAATTGGTATCAGAGCACGGCTTTACGTCCTTGGTCTCTTCTTTGATTTATTCCAAATCAAAGTTGCATCGATGATTAACCAAAGTTGCTTCCGCGATCACTCAACGTTGCTTTCGCGATTAAATCAAAGATTGCTTTCGCGATTATGCTATTGTTGTTCAGTAATCATCCTTATCTTATCTGTGCTTGAAAGTTCCTTGACCCTCTTGGCTGCTCACTGGATGTTTCATACAATAAGTCTATATACATTGTGATGCCCCTAAATGAATGATTGTTGTTGGTTTGGACACAAATAACCCAACAATAACTCGATGCCATAGTATGCTATATTGTGAATGCTGTTTGGATGTGGGAATAAAGGAAATGGCTATGTATGCTGCAACAAGTTGAGAATTGCATGTGATGTTGGAAAAGAATTGGGAATAAAATAATTGATGGATGAGTTCAACAGAATTGGTGAATTGACTCATGTGTGCTTGCTACTGCTTTCGAGACCCTAAGAATGTTGGCTTGTGATATTGAGACACCGAAATGTTGGTTAAGTATTGTGATCATTATAGATCACGAATGTCCGGAATAGATTGAGTTGGTATTGTTTAAGGATGGTTTCGTTTCTGAGTGGTATATTGCCTCTACCACCTCAGAACGAGATGTATGTTGAGCCTTTCCATAGAATAGCAATGAGACTATCTGTGAGTACTGGGTAGTGCCGAGACTTAGCTGGGAGTCATGTATTGTGGTTAGATGACTCGAGTGTCCCTCGACGGTGATGTTATATTGAGTAGCGAGATTGGCAGAAATTGTAACCGGTGGCTTGGTTAGAATTGTTTAGTCGAGTGATGACTCAGACTAGTAAGCAGTTAGTATGCTATGGATAAATGGATTTGGCTAGAGAATGTTGTGGCTTAGAACATCTGAATGTTGACTTCGATTGGTTGGATGTAAATTAAATGTGGCTAATACAAAGTTGGTTGCGTAGCTGAAAGTTTTGGAAATATTGTCGGTGAATCAAAGGAATATTAGAGATCTATGCTTTGACCCTAAGGTGTAATAGATGTTAATCCATCTTGATCACCAAAGGATAGTCGTTGCCTATGTGCATGTATGCTGAGGAATTTAATGGGATTAGAAAAGTAACAAGTAGCCGCCCTGAATATTTATGTTGCCTAGAGAATGCTTAATTGATACATGAATTATCGGATTGAATGGAATGAACTACTCAACCCTTGAGGTAGGGAATTTAAAAATGTCCGTATAAGATTTTGACGGCTGGAAAAAGAACGAGATTTAAGAATGCCCGTAAGATAGTTTGATGATTGAGAAACGAATGGGAACAAGAAATTGCAAATATGTTGGATAATGTCGGTATAGGTGATTGTTCGTTGGGATATAGATTGTTGGCTTATAACTTAGTGGTGTGACTCTGTCATACGGACTGAATAGTATGATTCCATAGTTATGTTAAGACTATCTGAATCAATGAACCTTGAGTAGTTAGCCTTGGCTTATGGGTTCGTGTGGGTACAAAGGAATTTGGAATAGAAATTGAATCGTTGGAAATTTTACTTGATGGATTATTGGAACGATGAAAATCATATGTCGGATTGGGAATTGACCGTAATGTTGATAGATCGATCTTAGTTGATCGTTGGGTAAGTCTAGAGTGAGCCTCTGTGGGAATTATTTCCTTGAGGAAGACACTAGATAGATAGACTTGACCCTAGAAACTGTGGACTGTATGACCGATTGTTGGCATAGCCAACAATGGCGATTAGTTATTTAGACTGAGTTAAAACCCATAGGTTTGGGTAGAGTTCCTTAGAACTGTTGGTTGCTTGTTGGCCTTAAGAATAAGAAACTAGTATAACCCTAGTAGCCGTCCACTCTAGGGAAGTCACCTGAACGATTAAGTTTAGCTATCAATGTAGCTAACCTTAGAGACTGACTGAATAATAGGTGACCAGTGGAGACCCATAGGATGACCTTGTGGCATTGAATGAGAGATGGTGATAATGAGTATTGACCTAAGGGAATGTATGCTTCAACTTGTGCCTTAAGAGATGTTTGACCCTAAAGGATTATATGTCGGCCATAAGGGGGAATTGCAATCGTAAGGTAAGACTTGAGTGTACCTATAGTCGGGTAGCTGGGTTAACCCTGACTGTGGCATAGAATTGTACCCTTGGCTTGGGTAATCGATTGTGGGTGACGTCGGATTGTATCTTATAGAAAACATGAATTGCCTCGGTGAGAAATATTATTGGAATTGGGGAGGAATATGATTGCATGTCGTGAACTCTTAATATGATTGGCTCTAAGTTAGACCCTTAATCGAATGTTAGAAATGTTATGCTTGGGTATAGAGCTTAACCAAGTTGTTCCTTATGTTAAGTATTGTAGCCTGGAAGATAGTGATTGTGGCAAAGTGAATAAAGCAATAAGTCAAATGAAAGGATGCTAAGTCGGATTTAGAAGAAAGAGTTATATTGTGGCTGATCGAATCGTACTAACATGGAAGTTGGCTGAAGTACATATGTTTTGGGGACGCCTAAAATATGTGTATGGATCCAGCCGAAGTGATTGGTTGCGACTGAGATAACATTATGGAAAGAAATTATCGCACTAGCGCGGACTTTGGCTGAAATGCATATGTTTTGGGGACGCCTGAAATATGTGTATGGATCCAAATGAAGTGATGTGTTGCGACCAAGATAGAATGCAAGGAAAATGTTGGTGAATTAATGAAAAATTGCAAGTATTTGGAAAAAGAGAAAGATGGATTGAATCGTTGATGGATTAAATGATACAATTGGATAGCTATTTTAAGATGACCGAGTGTGCCGAAATGAATATTGAATTGAAGCTGAATGAATAACTCGTTGTGACTAAGTGAATCTAGTAGAAGAGTTGTTTCCTTAAGTTTCGAGGATGAAACTTTTTCTGAGTGGTATATTATGTAATGCTCCGCTCCGCGCAAGGCATTTGGTTGGCTTATTGGATGGGATCGGAATATTGGACCGTGACTTATGTTGGGAATCAGGAGAATTGAGACTAATGCAGTCTCTCTTAGCTGGCTAGATGGAATGGGTATTGGAACGTGGCTCGCTGGTGGAGCTACGCTTAGTAGAATTTTGGGTGAGTGGAACTGTCCTTCCTCCTCCTTACTCCTTCATGCTTAATGAATGAAGTATTGAAATGCTATGAATTGTCCCTAAATGTCCCATGTTATAGTTGCTGAATAATAGAGATGCCTATGTTGAGAATTATTGAAATGTACAACACATTGAACTGCTAATGCGACTTGAGGCCTGAGAATGAATTGATAACATTGCCCCTTATGCTTAATGCTGCTGAAACGATAAAGCACTTGATTAATGAGATGCCTTGTGAATGATAGAATAAGAAATGAACTGGCTGTGCTATCGACCCAATAAATTGAATGAAACACTAGAATCATGTACTCTCTCTATAACTGTTGCAAAATATGAAATGCTGCCTGTCCCATATAAGAAATGAATGAATGTTAAGTTCCTCTTAAGAAAGGAATGATATGAGATACGTTGCAATGAAGCAATGAATGAGAAAATGATAAAGCTGGGATCGTTGAAATCACCAAATAAAATGATGGTAATGATGAAATGAATAAGTCATTGAATATGACTAATGATGTACTGTTGCCTTTACTTTCCTTAATATGTTTTACCATGCGATTTTGTTCACAATCGAGTCGGACACGCATTCGCATGGTCATGGACAACTTGTATACAAGGTTTGAGTAATAATTTCCTCGAACGGTTTCTAGGGCCTTGGGGACCGATTCGGCCTAGGAGGAAATAATGATGAGTGCTATGGGAGCACGGATAAGGCGGGGTGGCATAGAGGCTCGCCACCTACTATGCTGACCGCATTATCTTAAAATGAAATGAAATGAGAAGAGTCCATATGGTTTAACAACACCAGTGACCATGTAGTCAGGATGCATGCTAATGAATGTTTTGTGCAGGCAGAGTAAGTATATCAGATAACCTGTATTTGATGCAGGTACGAGAAGTCGGCTATCGGTAAGAAATCACATAATTGTGATATTGTATAAGTTGGTTTAACTTGCCTACTTAACATGTTCCATTCAGTATGCTAGAAAGATGCCTTGCTATAAATAGTGCTCAACCATAATATCCATGCTAAGAGATGCTTAAAGTGAGAATTGTCATAACATGTTTAAGATGTTAATGTTAACGATGCCTCAATGACGCCTTTGCATGATAACACCAAGAATGCTAAATGATATGTCCACATGAATGCTACTAAGAACATGTTTACATGCTTTACTCTGATTATTGCCAATGAACTGTAAACTGATGTTAGGCTCCAAGTAGAAAGATCACTCTAATAAATGCTTGCTTAAATGATCACTTTAAATGTTGGTTTATGCGAGTGGGTTGGATTCCGCTCGCCAGTACATAGATGATGTGCTGACCCACATTTTGTGGGCAGGTGCTCGTGCTTGGAATATTCTACACACGAAGATTAGCTGGATTGGTCCCACGGCATCGAAGATTTGTTGGGCATACAGAAGCTCTCCTTGCACAAGATGATGTCTTCTGTTTATAAAGGGCATAATGTATGGAACATTGTAATCAGTTGTACCAGTGAGATTGTAAGACAAGTCGGTATATTGAGTTGTAATCTAATGTATCCAAGTATCAAATGTAAGCTTTGTAGCATTGTTCAGTTGGCTTCCAATGTAAAGTGAGATGTGTTGTAAGTATTGTACTTCAATACAAGTCTTGTACTCTTCTTCAATTATCAATAAAGAGAATAAAGTTCTATATATATCTCTGTGTGACTTCAAGTTATCCTTTTATCTCCGCTGCCATAAAGAAGTGATGTACTTTTATTCAATGAGAAAGATTGTCCTCACTAACTTCAATTTATCTGCTTCTGCCGCTGCAATGTGTTCCTATTTGAAGAATTATCACCTATGTACCATCTTTGCCTTGTACAAGTGCAATACCAGACTTGTACGGCATCACGCCCAAGCGAGGACGATCGATTCCAAGAGATAAAATATGTCGATAAATGACTCTACGAATCGGGGCGTGACAAGGCCCCCGCCGAGTCTTCGACTCGTGTTGCGCCTCGTCCTTCCCGTCATGAAACTGCGCACCCTGCTTTGTGAGGTAGACAACCCTATCGAAAACTCTTTTTAGGGTTTTTCGACTTTGCTGGATCTTAAAATCCATCTCTTTTTAGAGATGTGAACATACTGCGCCACCCTTTTTAGGGTTTTGGTTGCACGAACACATTATTCTTCATTTTTATGAAGAATATCTTCTCGCGCAATCGGTTGAATTGTGCTGGCAAAAGTCAGCGCAATCGGCTGATTTGTGCAATCTTGTCAGCACAAAATAATGCTTACACAAGCTTTGTCAGCGCAATCTGATGATTGCGTAATCTGATGGTTACACAATCTGATGGTTTGCGCAATCTGATGATAAAATTTTTGACTTGACTTGTACTGAATTTTGTTTTTTCTATTTGATGCAGTTAACACCAGAGAAGATCCTCAATATGAAACATTTGTAGGGACTTTAGCTGAGCCAGATTTCAAAGAAGACTTATCTCATGTGCTCTTTCTACAATATGCCCTTCCATCTTCTCGTCAGGCTATTTTGATAGCACAGGATAACGAGACTTTGCTAAGTCTGATAAATGGACAGCCTTTGCAATCTGCTGACGATGTCACTCATAAGAAGCCTATGTTCCTCTTCGGCGATGCCATTGATAAAAGTTCTCAACCAAGACCCAGAGTTGAGTCGAGAACTTTCCAATGGAAGAAGAAATTGATCAAGTTCCCAAACCTAGCTAGATGCCTTCCTCTAGCAAGATATGCTCATGCGAGCCATCCTAGGAGGATGGAATGGGACATCACTCCCCTTCAATATGCCCGGACAGAAAAAATATGTGTCAAGAAAGGTCCGAACAATAGGGACATGTTCTATAGTTCTTCCGAACGACACAGCACTTTATTGAGAGGGTTGAAGCCAGGTTGTATTCCCCCTGAGAACTCGTCTTTGTTGCTGCCGGTAAGGACACCAATTTTTGCCAACGAGTATGCCAAAGCGGAGGGCATTTATCCGGATCAAGACATCCGGTTAATAGGTCTGGTAAACCCAGACATCAAAAGATGGAGCTGCATTGCCAACTGGATACTGGTCCAGTTTGAAGATAAACTCAGAGAAATTGATCTGTATAATGCGGTACATGCTACTGTATACGGCTTCTTGCCAAATCTTTATCTGTTTTTTGCTCTGGCAGAGAGGTATAACTATAAGACAGAGACGTTTATGATGCCCTGCGGGGAGATGGGCTTGGCTCTCCATGAGATGAAGTATATCTCATATTTACCAATGGATGATTTGCCTTACAAGGAGTACGTCCCGACCAACGACGAGTTAGATAGACTTCGTCGAGAGAATTCAAAGATGGTGGAAGTCTTTGATGAGCTTTTGTGCCATTATAACATATGCTCTTTGTATTACAAAAGTGGCTCTTCTGGCACATTCTATTCATCCAAATGGTTGACTTATCTTTTTCTCAACCACATTATTGAGAAAAAGACAAAAGATCATGACTCCAATCGGCTGATTTGCGTAATCTTGTCAGCACAAAATGATGCTTGCATAAGCTTTGTCAGCGCAATCTGATGATTGCACAATCTGATGGTTGCACAATCTGATGGTTTGCGCAATCTGATGATAAAATTTCTGACTTGACTTGTACTGAATTTTGTTTTTTCTGTTTGATGCAGTTAACACCAGAGAAGATCCTGTATATGAAACATTTGTAGGGACTTTAGCTGAGCCAGATTTCAAAGAAGACTTATCTCATGTGCTCTTTCCACAATATGCCCTTCCATCTTCTCGTCAGGCTATTTTGATAGCACAGGATAACGAGACTTTGCTAAGTTTGATAAATGGACAACCTTTCCAATCTGCTGACGCTGTCACTCATAAGAAGCCTATGTTCCTCTTCGGCGACGCCATTGATAAAAGTTCTCAACCAAGACCCAGAGTTGAGTCGAGAACTTTCCAATGGAAGAAGAAATTGATCAAGTTACCAGACCTAGCTAGATGCCTTCCTCTAGCAAGATATGCTCATGCGAGCCATCCTAGGAGGATGGAATGGGACATCACTCCCCTTCAACATGCCCGGACAGGAAAAATCTATGTCAAAAAAGGTCCGAACAATAGGGACATGTTCTATAGTTCTTCCGAACGACACAGCACTTTATTGAGAGGGTTGAAGCCATGTTGTATTCCCCCTGAGAACTCGTCTTTGTTGCTGCCGGTAAGGATACCAATTTTTGCCAACTAGTATGCCAAAGCGGAGGGCAGTTATCCGGATCAAGACATCCGGTTGACAGGTCTGGTAAACCCAGACATCAAAAGATGGAGCTGCATTGCCAACTGGATACTGGTCCAGTTTGAAGATAAACTCAGAGAAATTGATCTGTATAATGCGGTACACGCTACTGTATACGGCTTCTTTCCAAATCTTCATCTGTTTTTTGCTCTGGCAGAGAGGTATAACTATAGGACAGAGACGTTCATGACGCCCTGCGGGGAGATGGGCTTGGCTCTCCATGAGATGAAGTATATCTCATATTTACTAATGGGTGATTTGCCTTACGAGGAGTACGTCCCGACCAACGACGAGTTAGATAGACTTCGTCGAGAGAATTCAAAGATGGTGGAAGTCTTTGATGAGCTTCTGTGCCATTATAACATATGCTCTTTGTATTACAAAAGTGGCTCTTCTGGCACATGCTATTCATCCAAATGGTTGACTTATCTTTTTCTCAACCACATTATTGAGAAAAAGACAAAAGATCATGACTCATGCAACCCTGATTTCTTCCATCCCCTCAGCAACAGTGAAGTGCTAAAGCTGATGGAGGAGAATAAGAGAATGGATATCAGAGTTGATGATGAACACCAATATCCTCCTCTTAAGGCTGGAGAATTTGTGGAGAGCTTTATAAGAATGGGCTACAGGTCCATGTCTAAACAAGCCCAGCTGGTAGGATTTTTGACGTACTGGCTACGTCGATTCGTCGTGCCTGGAGCAAGTGCTGTAGACCGTTTCCATCGCGGTGTTCTTTTTGCTGCTGTCCGGTTAGTCTTCGGCTACCGGATGGATTTACTATCAACGACGACCTGTAGGATAAATGCAGGTCTTCATCTGTATGTTGATTCTATGCTCAAGTGCAAGGGTGATAAGGGAAACTTCCCTAGACTGGAGTTACCTTACACCTACTTATTCGGATGGTTGCTCTTGCATCATCCATCATTGATGAACCCTGCCATGGGAGCAGTTGGTGGCAGTTTTCTGCGCAGATTCTCATAGAGCAGGTGGATATACACTAGTCTGAGGGACTGTAGACGAACTCTGAACCTCGGCAAAGGATGGAATTTTCTTTGCTCTCCCCCTCCAACTGGTTATGAGCATATGGCAGCAAATCTGATTAACCTTGGAAGGCAACCAATAAGTCGAATATCTTTTGAATGGCTGAAGACGATCAGACCATCACATATAGTATACAGATTTGAAGAGGAATGCTTCCTTGAACCATATTTGCCGAGCCGCTTCGCTCGTCAATTTGGTTATGACCAATTCCATATGGGCAA
Organism: Iris pallida; assembly: GCA_029216955.1. NCBI lineage: Eukaryota > Viridiplantae > Streptophyta > Magnoliopsida > Asparagales > Iridaceae > Iris > Iris pallida. The sequence continues at coordinate 33,800,841 of JANAVB010003400.1, read as the reverse complement.
CGCCATAACTTGCCTGCAAGGGATGGGGTACCTGATTGACGGTGTGAGAGCATGGGCTTACTACAATGCTCGAGACACAAAGACTGTGTTCTCGATGCCAAACAAAACTGATGCTGGTCCTAGAATGCTGTATACTTATTCACAGTTTTACACAGCTGTAAATACATTTGCTGAAAACTATAGCCTCGTTGATAGTTTTCAACGAGCAAATCGTCTGAAGAAAGGAGCGACTGACACATTAGCTCCCAATAACGACGAAGAACATGAGCCAATGGACGATCTATTGGAAGCTTCCAGAGAAGCCAATTTCCCTGAGGAAGTTAACCAACCTTTAAGAATTTCTCTGAAGGTTGTTAAGTCTCCGGTCAAGGAGAAGAAGAGAAGGAGAGAAGAGTCTTCTTCCCCAGCTGTGAAGAAGAAATCGATCTTGGAACATTCTTCAGAGAAAGTCACTACGAGATCACAATCTAGACAATTGGCCGAGTCCACTCGAGATGAAGCAGCTACACTGACCTCTATTCAGAAACAGGTCGAGGTAGTAAACATAGAGAGTCCTGAGAGGCCTCTACATAGAAAGAAGAAGCTAGCTCACAGAAGAAACAAGAGAACAGTTTCTCCTCCAAGGCAAATTTTGTCTTCGGTAGTGATGAACGCTGCGGCTGGAATCACCATGCCATCTCCTACCCCTGTTTCTGAGTCTGGGCATAAAACTCCTAGTCCAGAACGGAGGGAAGAGATCGAGCAGAGAGAAGAGAGAAATGAGGCCATAGAGCCCAGAGAAAATATTGCTGAGACAGAGCATGAAGCTTTGCAATCCCCTTTACCGATGATGGATACTACTCAACCTCCTGCTACACCAGGAGCAATCCGCGAGGAAAAGGATCGTTTGATGATCGAGGCTTTAGATGACTGTGACTTCGGCTCACAGGATTACATTGATCAAACTGCTGCAACTGTCAGTGGGGAGGTACCGGAGGAAGATGAAAATGAGGAGAGTTCATCATCTGAGGACATTGAGGATACACATGATCCTGAAGGGGATGATGAAGAGCATGTGTCTCCTATGGCTGCTGATGATACCTTAGATCCTGAGAAAGATGTTGAGGTGCAGATATCTCCTGAAGCTGCTGATGATACCTTAGAAACTGAAAAGGATGTTGAGGTACAGGCATCTCCAGAAAAGATAGCAGATGAAGAAGCGGCCCTGGAGGAAACTCCTGCTGTTGATCTCCAAGGTATAGAATGAAATTAGCAATTTTTTTAAATAGATTGACAGCTAACATCTTTATTCTTATACCTACAGAACTTGGATCTTCTCCAGCTCCTCCAGTATGCATGGACATAGTACTTGCGACGATAATTGCTAGTAGCAGTCGCCATTTATCTTGTGGCTCCGAAGCAGGAAGTAGTCAGGCAATAGTGTCTGAGGCTACTTCTGCTCAACTAAAATCTGTTCCAACAGATGATAGGCCAGTCGTCGGATCGAACCATGGTAAGACTGTTTTCACTTTTGATTCTCTTTGACAATAGCAAATGACAGGCAAAATGACAATATTTAATTTTGTAGAGGAACAACTAGGAGGAGCGACCAGCTCCACTTTAGTTCCTTTATTCAAAGAGCCTTCCGTCCAAATACGAGAAACTGAACGTCCTGCTGCCGCGTCATCAACAGGAGTAGCTGCGACTCCTGGTGCTCTGGCGACCAATCAATTCGTCATCCAATCATTTACCAAATTCTTCTTCGATTCATTGGGGCCATTGATCAATAGGGTGATGGAAAAAGAGGATGCTAATTTTTACACAGTTAGAGGTCCAACCTCTTTCTTAGTTCATGCTATCCACGAGCAAGGTGACGAGTCTCAGGCCACTTTTCTTGAACACATATTAAATAAGCTAGAGACTTCAATAAAGAACTACAAAGAGCTCAATAAGGGGGAGGTAGAACCCTTAGTTCAAGAAGAATTTGAACGGATGGCTCAGGAAGCTGCAGTTGAAAGAGTAAATTTCCAGATTCTCTTGGATGCTTTTGCTTCTAAATCTGCTGAGTACAATTCCAAGGTGGAATCGGTGACATCTACTGCTGAAAGAAAAGAGAGAAGAATTGCTGAACTGAGAGTGGAGATTGCCCGTCTTCAAGAAGAACTGGAAGATGAGGTTACCGAGCATCAAACTGCAATCCAACAACTCGGTGCTCTAACCCAAGAAAAAGACGAATATGCCGCAGCTCATAATGATGAAATCAATCGCAGAATGGTAACCATGCCAACTTTCAACGAGACATCTGGGATGGAAGAGGCCAGGAAGAGAGTGATGGCATCCCGCGAAGAACGTCTGCAGACTCTGAAGCAACAGATTACCGGCTTGATGACACCACCAGTTTAATAGAAAGATTCCTTATATCTTCTTGTTTTTGCAATATGTATATTTTTGTAATGTCTTGAATTTTGATCAAATAAAAAGACATTTTGTTGTGGCTCTATTATTTATTGCATATCTTATTCAGGTACAAATAATAGAGATAGAAAATATATTCAGAGGTACATGACATGATATATTTCTTGATTCTGGAAAATAATCATATTCAAGTATATCTGCTCAGAGGTAATATGGACATGGCAAATATAATTCATTGAATATCATTATTTCAATAGACAACTTAATCGAGAATGATAAGTTGCTGATGTGGATAAACGAACGAAATGAATCGTCAAAATGTGTGAACGAAGTGAATCGTCAGGATGAACGGATGAACCGTCAAATGAGTGGAATGCACGAACGAATCGTCAGATTGATTGAATGAACGGGTGAACCGTCGGATGAATATGATGAAATGGTGATGAAATGAACGGGTGATCCGTCGGGTGAACCGTCGGATAATGAACAGACAAACCGTCGAAATGAATGTGTCGCTTCGTTATTTTAAGAATTTCTGCCTATAAATAGAACAGAAATTTGGAAAAATAAACATTTCCACTTTTCAACATAAAGATGTCGCCTGGAGATGCATCCAAGAAGGCTGAAATTGTTCCGAAGATTGAAGTGGGCACTGAAGAACGTCCTGCCGATCCAGTCCAGCCAAAGCAGGCAGAAGTAGGCGAAGGTTCGTCTGCACCCAAACCACCGTGGGATATTTTGGACTTTCTACTTGAACCAGGAAAGACTGAAGAGGAAGAGGCCATGAGGATGGCTGCTTGTAAGTTCCTGGTAGGTTCCAGCAAGGATGTTCTCAGCTCTTTTGCTGATTATGTCTTTGATAAGGACGGCAATGGTCCACGTCCCAATGTCGAGAAGGATGATAGTGACCTTCCTTGATATCATGTAACATCGTTTATGATGAAATATAAATCAAACTTTATTTATGAACTGTCTGATCTTATTTACATAAAATCTCTGTTACATTTATACATAGTATTTCTTGAGGAATTTGCCATTGATAGGCATCATTGCAACTCGACTATCTAACTCTGAAAGTTGATAATCTCCGTTTGAAAAGACTTTGCTGACAATATAAGGCCCTTTCCACTTCGCATCGAACTTGCCTTTGCTCGAGTGAGTCATAGTCATAGGACATCTTACTGTTAGAACAAGTTCTCCTTGCTGAAAGGCTCTGACTTTAACTTTGCGGTTGAAAGTCTTCGAGATACGGGCTTGATATAACTCAATATGCTGTTGAGCCAATAGCCACTTTTCATCGAGCACTTCTAATTCTTGAAGTCGAAGAAGATCGTTGTTCTCTGTAGTGAGTTCATTAGCAATGGCAATCCTTAAAGAAGGAATTTGAAGTTCCAGAGGAAGAACTGCTTCACAACCGTACACCAGAGAGAAAGGTGTAAAGCCTATGTGATTGCGGACCGTAGTTCGATAGGCCCAAAGACATTCACCAAGCTTTTCACTCCAATTTTGTTTGTTAGTAGATACAAACTTCTTGAGGAGCTTGATAATGGTTTTATTGAAAGCTTCAGCTAATCCATTAGTGGCAGGATTGTAGGCTGTAGAAGCAACATTGTCAATCCGATGATCATCGCAGAATCTCGTAAACTTCTGGCTGATGAATTGTGGTCCGTTGTCATGGATGATTCTTCGAGGTACACCAAATCGATGGATGACATGGTGTTTGACGAAGTTAATGACACTGCTGGTCTTGACTTCAGCCAGAGGTATAGCTTCAGCCCATTTAGAGAAGTAGTCGGTTATTGCTAGTATGAACCGATGTCCTCTAGAAGAAGGAGGATTGATAGGACCTATAATGTCCATGCCCCAAGCTTCAAAAGGCCATGAAGCAGCCGTCGGATGCAAAAATTCTGAAGGTTGATGAATGAAATCTGCATGGATTTGACAAGCTCGACATTTCCTTGCATATTCAATGGCATCTGATACCATAGAAGGCCAATAGTAACCCATTCGTCGGATGCGATCCTGTAATTTAGGACTAGGTTGATGTGCTCCACAGACGCCGTCGTGAGCTTCGCGTAATACTTGCTTTGCTTCATCACCAGCAAGACAGCGCAAGAGTAAGCCGTCATAAGTTCGCCGGTAGAGGGTTTTGGTGGTCTGATTGTAGTAGAATCGCAGAGACCGCCGACGAATACTCGTAGCCTCCTTAGGATCTTCAGGGAGTATGTCATGAACTACGAAGTCAATGAAGGGAACTCTCCAGTCTTCATCGATAATATTAGCTTCAGCGAAGTTACTGAATTCAATATTACGATTGTTTTCAATGCAAAACAATTCTCGATTAGAGATAACCACTACTTGCTGTCTTTTGATAGGGATGGCTAAGACTGCCGCAAGATTGGCCAAAGCATCTGCCTCAGTATTGCAAGCTCGACGAACGTATTCGATGAAGAAGGCTTTGAATGATGTAGCCATGTTGATTGCTGCTTCATGATAAGGCACTAGATCTTGATGACGAACTTTATAGGTTCCTCTAACCTGATTAACAACCAACTTAGAGTCGCCATAGACTTCAAGATACTCGACATTCAATTGCTTGGCTAATTGAAGACCGATCAGTAGAGCATTGTATTCTGCTACGTTGTTGGAGCATGGTTCATCTAGAGAGTAGGCTCTTTGGATAGCTGATCCATCTGGAGAAACAAGGACAACTCCAACTCCTACGACGATGGCACCATTGGGTCCAATCCTGGATGTACCGTCAAAGAATAGGCGCCAAGTAGGAAATTCTTCGGAGACCACATTTACTTCCAATGTCTCGTCTGGAATTTCATCATAGAGTTTGGACATCTCTGGAACAGGATGAGCTGCTAAGAAATCCGCCAGAGCTTAACCCTTGACAGACTTTTGTGGAACATATACCATGTCATATTGGGCTAGCAGAATGGCCCATGTAGCCAACCGAGAGTTGAGTGTGCTGGGCTTCTTTATGAGTACCCGAAGAGGATTAACTCGTGATATGACATGAATGGTTTGACCAATAATGTAATGCCGGGTCTTTTGAACAGCGAACATAAGAGCTAAGCATTCTTTTTCAACCGGACTATAACGGTGTTCAGCACCAATCATAGTACGACTAAGATAGTAAATAGCTTGTTCATGACCTTCTTTGTTCTTTTGGGCAAGTAAAGCACCCAATGAATGGTCCATAGCATGGACATACATTAAGAATGGTATGCCTGAGATTGGTGGCACCAAGACTGGTGGATTCATGAGATACCGCTTGATGTCATCAAATGCTCGTTGACATTCTTCAGTCCAAACGAAAGATACACCCTTCTTAATGAGTTGAGTGAATGGTCTACAACGTCCAGACAGATTCGAAATGAATCTCCTGATATATGCAAGTCGACCTTGGAATCCTCGTAGCTCTTTTAGGTTGCGTGGAGGACGCATCTCTTGAATGGCTTTGATCTTCTCGGGATCCACATGTATATCCTTAGAAGTAATGACGAAGCTGAGAAATTTGCCACTAGAGACACCTAAGAATGACTTGGTGGGATTTATTTTGAGTTGATGTTAGCGCATGAGATTGAAGATAGTTCTCATGTCTTGGATGTGATCTTCCTTTAGACGACTTTTGACAGCAATATCGTCAACGTAGCATTCGACAGTCTTGTGCAGATGATCTCGAAAGATGGTACTCATTGCTCGTTGGTATGTTGTACCAGCATTCTTGAGACCAAACGACATTACAGTATAGCAGTAGACTCCGCGAGGAGTGCAGAAAGAAGTATGCTTTTCGTCTTCAGGATTCATCCGAATCTGATTGTATCCGGAGAATCCGTCCATGAAAGATATTCTTTCGAACCCACAAGTGTTGTCGATCATGACGTCCGTGATAGGAAGAGGAAATTCATCTTTTGGAGATGCTTCATTAAGATCCCGGAAGTCGATGCAGACTCAAACTTTACCGATTTTCTTTAGAACTAGGACAATATTGGCTACCCAATCAGCATGTTGTTCTTCTCGAATAAATCCACAAGCTATGAGCTTTTTGACTTTATCGTCAATTGCGTCCATCATTTCTGGCTTGAAATGCCCTTGTTGTTGTTTGACCGGTTTTGCATTCGGCAAGATGTTCAATTTGTGAGTAGCAACTTTAGGATCCAGTACTGGCATGTCTTAACAGCTCCAGGCAAAGACATCAATGTATTTTTTAATCAGAAAAATTAATTCTTGTTTATCTGTCTCTGGAAGGTTCTTGCTGATGAATATTGGACGAGGTGACCCGCTCTCTCCTACATCAACTTGAACTAATTGATCTTCAGTAGGAGGTTCTCTTTGTTCGAATCGGAGTTCCCACTGGGTATCCATTCGTTGAACCCAAGGATCTGTTTCAGGGTTTTCTTCAATATCCTCGTCATAGCCTTCTGGAAGTTCGACGGAGACCATGTTAGAAGATACAGTTAACCGATAAACTTGACCAATACTGGTGTCAGAATCCCATGATCTGGAATCAGAAGAGTTAGAACGCTCCTCACTATCGGATTCAGAGCCTGCTGGGGATAATAATGGAGGTGAAGCATATCCGAGACCTCTTTTGGTCCTGCTGTAGTACATCTCTGACTTTCCTTTCGGAACAGTCGTACGGATAGGAGTTCTCCGTCCTTTACCATAGTTGAGGCCGCTCTTGAAGTCGTAACCCATCTTTCGGATGATGTCTTTTGATTGTTGACTGTAACGACGGAGTTGAAGATGCCCCGTGTCGTTAACTTTGCTATCATCCGTATAGCTGAATTGTTGTTCTGGTCCTTTACTAAAAAGTATTGGACTCTCGCCTTTCTTATGAGCGGGAACAATACGATATGAATCCTTTGGGTGTTCAAATAAAACTTCAGTTTGAAGAGATTGCACAACTCCCATTGTAAATGACTGAAAGCTATCTAACATATCCAAATATCATTTAGCATGATAAATGACATCATTATACTAGAAAGTAGATGCTTTTTTATTGATTTGTACATTTGTATTTACAGCAGGACCTTTAGCCTTAGCAGGCTTAGTCAGATTGATTACAAGAGGGGGGAAAGAAGAACGTGGAGGAGGATTAGCTTTTTTACGACGGAGGTCGATAACAAGCGGCTCAGAGGAGGTGAGCTCCCTTTTGTCCTTGTTATGAGATAAATCGATAACAAGGGGCTCAGAAGAGGTGAGATGCCTTTTTTCCTTGTTACGACGTAAATCGATAACAAGTGGCTCAGAAGAGGTGAGCTCCCTTTGATCTTGCTCATCAATTGATTGCTTCTGGACTGGCAAGTGGATAGCCAGTGGCTTGGAAGATTGAGGACGAGAAACACGCCCTTTGACTGGAATAATGAGGGTGTCATTAGGCACTGTTTCTTGCTCTTCTTCAGTGTCCAGAGACAGGACAACCTTTATGAATTCAGGACAACCTTTATGAATTCATCCTTGTACATACGTGCATCGTTACAGTATGCTTCGATGCCTTTGAAAGGATAGAGATCAGCAACCTCCTTTTGCACCTCTCCATTGTCATCAACATATTTAAAACATTGATGGAGAGTCGAAGGGACAATGTTATGCTTGTGCAGAAATGGTCTTCCCAGCAAAGCATTGTAGGAACAACCATGATTGTCAATGATGTAGAAGGTAACCTTTGTGCGAAGATTGCCTATTTGGAGTTTTAGGCGAATCTTGCCCAGAGGCTCACTCCTTTCCTGATTGAACCCAAGGATGGTGGTGATTGTACTGGAGAGACTATGCACTGGGATTTTCAGCGCATCCAACATTTTCTTCGGCATATGCTGAGAGCAGACCCTGGATCTATCAGAATACGATCGACTTTCATCGAGTCGACGTATCCTGTATAGTAGAGAGGACGGTCATGCCTGTTGTCTTCCATCAGTATATCATCCTGTGTAAAAGTTATGTTTGGAATTAACTCCAACACGCAATGACAATGAAGGCAAGAGACTGGCTCTGCTTTTGGCTTCTTCAGAAGGGCTAAACAGGTTTCAGCTTGCATGAGAGCCTCACTCAGAGTTTTCCGAGTCTCTTTAGAGAGGCGCAAGAGCTTGAAGATTGACAGTCGGGCCGGTGTATTGGCCAACTGAGCCAAGATATCAAAGTTGTAAGGCTTCTCAAGTCCGGAGGGAGCTGACTTCTTCAATGGTTTGTCAAAGCGGACTTGTTGTTTGCCTTTGTCAGCTACCGTTGGCTTGGAAAGAATAGGTACCATAACTGGTGAGGATGCAGAAGGGATGTCCTCAGTAGAAGTAGGCTGCACTGGAGCAGGCTCAGAAGAAGAAGCAGGACTCTCTTGAGCTTTGGGGTAATCCTTTAAATAAGCATTCCCTGATCTGGTGCCCAGCAGGATTTTTTCATCAACTATGGGGTCAAAAGACACCATATTGCAAATCTTCGTTTTGCCCTTAAAGCAGCCTTTCTTTTTGGAGGAAGAGGGAAGTTCAAACTCCGAAGCAAGATCCGGATGAATCCACATAATCTCGCCATTGTCAAGAGACAAGGAGACGAGACCTTCACTTCGTGGAGGAGGGAGATTCTCGATCTCAAGAGTAGCTTTGGGAATAGGAATGACGCCATGTTGTACCATCTGAGGCGGAAAGTCACCGAACTGAACTGATACCATGTTTGCAGTAACAGTCTTCTCATCTTGCTGCAAAGTGACAACACCAGCGTTGACCAGCTCCTGAATTTTGCCTTTGAGCACATAACATGCTCGAGTGAGATGTCCGATGAACCTGTGATAGACACAGTACTTGGGATGATCAGTCTTACCGACTTCATCGGGCTTCTTGGGATCTGGAAGTTGGATTTTATTGCTTTTGATCAAGCAATCAAAGATGCTAGCAGTGTCATTCTCATCAAAGGAATATTCTACTTTAGGACGAGGTTCCCTTGGTGGAGGTGTAGAAGGAGTGGAAGTAGACGTAGGGGGAGCCACGTTAACCTCCAGAGATTCTTTGTTCTTGTTCAAATTGATGTTCAAAGTTTCTTTTCCTTTGCGATTGTTCTGGCGATTGCCACCACATGATGTTTGATGTTCATCCCGGTCGGGGTTAGACATTTGTACCCCTAACTGCTTGAATTTGTCGGCGCTAACTTCAGCTGCTTTAGCATTGACAATGAAGGATGGCCAATCTTGGAACTGAGTAGACCCCGTCCACATGCTGATGATAGGCAACAGATTTGCCTTGCAAGTGTCTATGGTGACAGTAGCCGGAGTTCCTGGAGGCATTTTTAAAGCTTCCCGGCGGAATCTTTCAATGAAGCTCTCAGCAGTTTCGTTGTGCCTTTGTTTGATTTTATTTAGGGCTGACATAGTCATGTCATTGATCCCCTCGTAAAATCGTTCCAAGAAGATTTGCTTTAAGCCAAACAAGGAGGTGATACAACCATCGGGCAAGCTTCTATACCAATCGTATGCTACGCCGGCTAAACAGCCGACGAATACTCTGGTAAGAAGAGCGTCATTTGGTTGAAGTTGGACAGTCATAACCTCAAAGTGGTTAATGAACTGACTGGAGAAGTGCTGCCATCAAACAGCAAGATGGTTGGGATTTTGTACTTCGCAGGAAATGGAACTTCCTTCCATTCTACTGGGTAAGGTTGCTTGATCCCCAATGTCTGCAAGTTGTCCTTCTTCTTGAAAGCTTCGAACTGAGTTCGCAGGAGCTTCACAGCTTCATTGGCATCTTCCACTGATGTAGAAGGAGCAGGCTGAACCACGGTGTTAGGAGGAGGAACAGTATGATAAGTACTACCCCCAGCACCTGACTGACTGGGTGTAGGTTGTACAGGAGGTACTGGAAGAGATGCTACCCCCAGCCCTGCATTAACAGGCACCGACGATGCTATGATTTCAGGATTTGCAGGAGGTACGGTCGGTGGGATTGTATGCTGGGCCACAATGATGGAATGCATACTTGCGACCATTTCAGCCATTGTCTTCAGCTTATCTTCTAGTGCAGCTATTCTTTGTTCTTGACTAGCTGAACTGGAAGCGTCTGGATCTTCATTGACAACATAAGCTGTCACTTCTCTGGGTACAGTGGAGGACATTGTCTGCTCTGAGCTTTCGCTGTATGCATCATAATCGGAGAAAGAATCATCTCCTGAATGAGAAGGAAGGAGACGTTCGGAAGGATCTTGAAGATTCCTTTGACCGATTGTGTCTTGGCTTCGGGATCTAGTATGTTGGAATACTCCTTCAGAGAATTCTTGAAGTAAATCCAAATACCGCTGGCTTGGCTTGCGAGGCTCCCCGTGCTTGGAGCACTTCCTACCCCCAGTGCCTCTGGAAGTCATGTTGACGGAAGCATACAAAACCTCATCTTCATCTTTCGACATAGGTTCAGAGTTAGAAAAGTTTAGACGATCGAAGACAGATTGTCTTGTTGTCTGACAACAACACTTGATGACCACTTTGTGATTGCAATGGTGTCCAAGTGTTTGTACTGGGGATGTTGAGGTGTTGTCCCATTTTTTCTTGAGGTGTTCTCGGAGATCGGGAACAGCAACAGGACGAATAAAAGTTCGAGGGATGTGTTCATTGACAATATTCGGAACATGGTTCCGATTCTTTAAATGTTTTGTCCCTTGAGTGTATAGGGAAGTGCTCATTTCATTGTCATAGGTGTCTGAATTCTTGATCCTGGAAGTTTGCTTCTGATGATGGTTGGTCTTTGGCATTGGCTGTTTATGTTTTACCGAAGTTGGCCTGTTGAGATAAGTTCTTAGATCAGCAAACTCACCCCCAGGGGTTTCCGTCTGAGACACCAACAATTTTCCCTGTCTTGAACGGAAGATTTTGAGGGTTGGGAGATCTTGGAACTCTGCTACCGGAGTAGGCAGAATACCTCTCTGATCAGTACATTTTCCTTTGGCAAGGAGAGAAGGAGAATCCTTGTGAGAAAGGGTCCTTGTACTGACTGGTGCTGGAGCACATTTAGATTGATCTTCAATGGTAAAAACCGAGGAAGACTGAGAAAAGACCAAAGGGCCTTTTCCTTTGTTTTGGAAAGAAGGGTTAGCTAAAGAGCGTTTCCCTCTGTTGTCTTCCAAGTCATGGTACGAGGAAGTTTGAGAAAAGACCAAAGGGCCTTTTCCTTTGTTCTGGAGAGGAGGAGGAATAGCCAAAAGACTACCCCCAGTGGATTGCGCAGGAGTAGCAGAGTGTTGGAGAGGAGCAGAGCTTTTCCCTTTGCTGTGAGAAGAGGAGAGATTAGCCAAAGGGCTGTCTCTCTTGGATTGCGCAGACATAGTTTGCGCATGGGTTGATGGCGCATTGGCAGATTGTGCAGGATGTCTTCTGGCCTGAACCACAGTAGTTTGCGCAGTAGGAGCCTTGTTGCCAGAGTGCTTGAGTTGTACTCTGGTTGCTGGAATGGTAGATTGTGCAGGCAGAGTAGTAGCCAACTGCGCCAGAGGAACATGAGTTTTGTATTTTGACAAAGCATATGATGTAGGTTGTGCACTGGCCACTGCAGACTGCACATGAGTGGCAAAGGCAGATTGTGCAACAGCAGAGACTTTAGACTGTGCAACAGTCTTGGTGACAGAGATCTTAGACTGTGCAGCAGTCTTATGGACAGAATCAACAGACTGTGCAGCAGTCTTAGGGACCCACACTGGGCGCACTTTGCTTGTGGCAGAAGTTGTCGCAGTGCGAGGAGTGGTCCTGGAGTTGATCATGGCTTCATAGGCTGTCTGGTTGACTTTCACAACCAGCGTCTTTTGCGTCTTTCCGATAGACGCAACGTCACATTGAGTTGTCACTTCCTCGTCAGAGGAGAAAGTCGTCCCCAGCAGAGTCGTCATTTTGTTTGCAAAAACAAAAGTATGAACTTTATTTCAATAAACTTTGTAAAAAGATTACAAGAATTCTGGAAAAGTACAACTGTATAAATCCAATCTAGAAGACGATTGCTTTATCCCTTGGACGATGTGAACTTTGAAGACGATAGCCTCTGAATTTGAAGGCAAAAGCCTCGGAAGAATGCAATAGCACTTGGGCAAGAACTCCTGAACTCTCTGATATTTCTGAACTTTTATGTCTGATCCCCTTGAATGAAGACTTGAAACTCTATTTATAGAGTTCTAGAAATAACTAACTTTTAGTTATTCTGAATGGCGCAAGTTGGATTGCACAGGCACTGGATTGCGCAGCATCAGACTGCGCAGGCAGTTGTCTGGTCGTGGGCCAACTGTCTTGGACACATGGCATCATTTGATTGAAATGCGCATGATCGTGTACAGACGGTTGCCACGTAACGAGCAATTGATGGCATGAATGCCACGTGTACATTTGTCAGTTGTCATGATGAAGTGCGCCACATGAATTGCGCTGACTTTGGATTGCGCTAAGATGGACCGCGCTGAGTTGGGTTGCGCTACAAACAGATTGCACTGCATGTACAGCTGTCTTCGAGCGCTGAACGGCACAATAAACGAACAGTCTTCTCGTTCTTTGTGCTGTCAGTTGTCAGAAGATTTGATTGTGTCAGGTAATGATGACATTGCCACGTCAGCCTGCGCACTTGAAAGTATGTGCAGTCTAGTCTGCGCCATCTGGAAGATGCGCAATCTGATGTATGCGCAGTTCATTTGAAAGCTATTTTTCTTGATTTTCTGGATTTTGTTGATGGGTGCAACTTGATTTTTTAGGACCTACAACGGCCAACATGGTTACTCTCCAGTCCGAGAGTAGTCCAGCCGTAGAGGCGCAGCGTGACGTCATTCCTGTCCCCGACATGGCAGTAGAAGTGGTCAATCTTATAACAACATCGGGTTATGAGCAAGAGGACACCCTGTACTCTGATGACAGAGCCGTTCGGGGCTTCAAGGAAATGCTATCTGCTAACATGGTCTCTCTAAACCACCCAGTCGAGGACGAAGACCAAGCGTTCGAGTACTTCGAAGACGAAACCTGGGCGCAGTGCTTAGTATCCCAATGGGAGTGGCGTTTCGTGTAACTCCACTTTTTCGTTTTTCGTGGATTTTTAAAATTTTCCTGATAAAAGTATTATAAGTCGCTTTAAACATTTTTTTCCTTGAACCATTGTGATTAACTATTTTGAATAAATTTCATGGTTGCTTTTGGAGAAAGGATTGAATTTTGGGAAGGTAACTAATTTTCAATTTAATTGGAGTGGGCCCCATTTTTCAAACCTCCTAACAACTTTTCTAACTGTTATTTTTAAGTTTATATAAATAGTGAAAAGGAAGAGGACCTTTTTGCAAAAACTAATTGCGGAGGGCCTGTTTTGCAATTAGCCTGGGCGGGGGGACTTAATTGAAAAATCCCATTTCCTTTTGATTTCAACAGAGTGAGGAGAGAGATTCATTCTCCTCTGTTTCTTTTTCTTTTTCCTGAGAGTTTCGCTCTCTTTTCCTCAGCCTCTCCGACCTAACCCTAATCCTAACCCTAATTTGCTACAAGAGACGATGATGGCGGCGGCGACATTCAACCCTCCGGCGACTGGACATGGCGATGGCGACTGAGCCCCAGCCTGAGTCGGAAGACGACTAGGCGGCACTCCTCCGCCGACCACGACGGACGAGCGGCTTCATCAGCAATTCCTCCTCCTCTTGTGGTGGCGGCGTGGAGATCATCGTCCTCGACACAAGCTCGCCACCGACGACTAGGCGTCGGCCTTCATCAGTGACGTACGACTACTTCGGAAGCACGATTGTTCTCGACGACCACGGGGCGGAGCTCGGCGACCACGGCAACGAGCATCGGCGGGAAGATTCTCTTCCGGCGGCGAATGTCTTCGACGGCGTTCAACTACGAGATCTCCTGCTACTCCTCCTTCTCCGACGTCAGGCAGAGTGCGACAACGACGATGACTATCGGCGGAGGTTCTCTCCTCAAGCGACGGATCGACGATTCTCTCCGGCGAAATTATATGGCGATAGCAGCACCTTTCCGGCGGTCAGGCGCTCCTCCAACGTAATCGCCTCCTCGATGGCGACAACAGTGGTGGGGATGATTCTCCAACGAGCGTTCCGTCCTCTCCTTCGAAGATCAAGATCAGGATCGGAAATGACCAATACTTCTTCGGCAAATTGTTTGTTCGACGTCTGGACCATCGGATCTGTGACGAATTGGTGACGGCAACATGGTGAGCACCTGATCGAACTTCTTGATTTCTGGAGTTCTTCATGAATTTTGGTAGAATGTGTAAACTGTCTTATGATTTCGTTTCTGTTCTTGCTCGGTACCTATTCGATGCAATGCTCTGAGGAACTATCGAGCACTATTGGCGTGCGGAGGCTGTATCCGATCTCTGGGAATCAAGTCTTCGCTCGGGAAAGATTTACATTACTCAGGTAATTGTCTAACATCCATGCTATTGTATGATTGTTCCGTTTGAATTTAATAGAGGTGTCGGACAGGATAGGGTCGGGATCGGGACGGTGTGTTCGTGTCCTGCGCACATATTTTGGTGTTGTTCCTGTCTGAAGTGTACGTGTCTGAGGCTTGTTCGTGTCCAGCATATGAATGTGTTCGTGTATGTCTAGGCTAAACCGTGTGCTGACTTGGCGTGGGCGTGGATTGGGAAACCTGTACTCAAGGCTTGGGGTCTGCTGGTTGGTTGTATCCTATGGATTTCAATGGTTGCTTAGCAATTGGTTCAGTTCATGTCGTGTCCAAAAGTTGTGCTCGTGTCTGACCTTGAAGTGGCACAGCCTAGGATTGATTAACGCTGGGGAGGCTGCAGTGTAGTACTTGTTGAACCGATGAGTTTGTATGCTTGGTGAGAGATTGGGAGTCAATTTAAGTTGAAGTTTTATGGCTTGATTTTAGTGTTTGAAATTCAGATTTTCCAGTTGTCCTCTATATTCCTCCTTGTTGATTTAGTTTTGCATTATTTGGTTTTTAGTTTGGAGTCAGTTGTGTAATGGTTTCTGTTTTCTAATTCAAGTTGAAATTGAGGGATGCAACTGTTACTTGCATTTGAAGCAATAGCTTTGGTTCTGCACTTCCTCTCCAAATTAAATTACTTTAAAATTTGTAAACGTTGAAATAATGTGCCAGTCTTATATTCATTTTGTTAGCTGTTGAATATTTTTCTTCATTTTGTATATTTCTCTTTATGATTACAGTTACCTTCGATTGATTCTTGTATTATTCTTTGTAATTTTTGGTGTGAGTTTTGGGATCGACTATATTCAAATCTTCCTCTTGATATTTTAAATATTTTGTAATATAGTTGTATAACTGCTAGTTTTGTGTGTGTTCTGTCACAAACGATCAGATGGTGTAGTGTTGGCTCTGTTTCAAATTCAGAATGGTGGATTGGAGAGAGAGTCTAATTGAATGAGGTTTTATTGTTATTTTAGTTATATTTTGGTTGAATTAATTTTTGTATGTATATATATATTCTGAAGGATCAGTCCCGTTATATCTTTTGCTTAATCTGGTTTCATATTTGGTTGAGTTTGAATGGGCTTTAAGTCTAAGATGCTGTCAACAAGAGTAAGCTTAGTTTAATGTCTATGAGCTGAAGGACTATGTTATGCAAGACTTTTGGTTGTATGGGGAGATTTTGTTAAGGCTAGGTTGAATGATGTACTGGAAATGTTAGCTGCTAGCAAACCTGTGTAAATGTATAAGTAGTGTTTGACGAAATGCTTGAGTCAGGTACTGGGTTGAGTCTCCGTGAAAGACTGTGGTTTGCTAGTGTATTCGGTCAAGGACAGTTGAATTGAGAAGAGAAGGTCGGGAGCTGTTGAAATGTTATGGTTCCAGTTTTAGTGTTGTTGTAGGCATTCACTATTTGGTGGGAAGTAATAGGTCATTGGTTTGTGTTCTGTTGCAGATATTTTGGGAAGAGTTGGTACAATCAAATTGTATATGTACTCTTTGTTCCTTTCAAATTAAGCATAGCCTATTTATTGATGTGCAAAGTCGAATTGTTATATGGAAGCTATGGGCCTATTGTACTTAAGTTTTGTTTTACATAGCATGGATTAAGTTCATATATGATTAAGGTTAATCCTATTAAGGTTTAAGTTGTGATTAACTGTTGAGTAATGTTTTTAAATGGACTTTAGTAAGTGAATGAAGAGACAAGATAATTAATAGAGTTAACATGTTTTAATTTCCTAATAAACTTTGGTGTAGTATTATTCATATATTTTACTTGAGTATACTACCTATATTATTTTGGGTATAGTATTTTATGCCAATCTTGTAAGAGATTTCCTAATTATTCAATTAGAAAGGCGTGTAGTTTGGAGACTGTCTAATTATCCGTAAATTGGTAGAGTATAGCTAGTACATTAATAGATAAGTTATGGTTAAAAAAATAGTTAGTTAGCTAAAATGTCTTATTTAGATAATTAACCAACTTGTATCCATTAATCAGGATGATACACAGATCAGCTTCATTACCGTACTTTACTGGAGCAAGGCAAGTACACTCTACGGTCTTGTGCATTTCATTTTATCCTGTACTTTCTTGATTGACACGTTACAACACGTCATGTACTTTCTGGTGCTCATGTTCTCTTGTTCTTACTTGTACCTGGGGTGGGGAAATATACTATCTATGTGACCAATCCCAAGTAACAACTCAGGTGTGTTTAGCTTAGACCCCGCATCGTGCACGCGGGTCCTAAGCCGCCCATTCATGTGCTTTCATGTGCTTACCCTAGCCGGTCACATATTTAGTTATATTTCAAATATAGTACACACATATTCAGGAGATATACCTTGTACTTA
Organism: Iris pallida; assembly: GCA_029216955.1. Taxonomy (NCBI): domain Eukaryota; kingdom Viridiplantae; phylum Streptophyta; class Magnoliopsida; order Asparagales; family Iridaceae; genus Iris; species Iris pallida. The sequence goes on along the minus strand of JANAVB010003400.1, from coordinate 33,783,671 downwards.
TTTTCTGTGATTCCACGATATCATGTTCTTTCAGGTGCTTACATATCATGTACTTTCATGTTCTTACATACCATGTTCTTTCATGTACTTTACACACCATGTTCTTTCATGTACTTATTCACATGTTCTTTCCTGTACTTTTCACGTTTCCTTGTACTTACATATCATGATGTCTTGTTCATTACCTAGAATTGTACTTGCTCCGCTCCTGAATAGGATATGTTGCAGGTATGTTGCAGGACATTGTTCTACTCTATGGGCCAGAGCCCAGGATTTAGCTGAGCAGGATGAGGCTTAGCTTGAGGTTTCAGGTTTAGACTATTAGCTTTACTCTTAGATATTGTCTTTAGAATTCATGTACATTTCATTCTTGATGACTCGTACATTTATATACATAGAATTGTGGATTATGGTGATCATTCTGGGATACGTTTTTAGATGCTGTGATTCTATACTTTCATGTTTATCTGGTTAGTTTTCCCTAGCTTGGTACAGCTTACTTCGTCGTGTCTAACGACGAAGGCTGGGCGTGTCCGACTCGTGTCCGATTATTCGGGAGCGGGTCGTGACATGTTTTTAGTGGTGGCCCATACAGGTCTATCCTAATGGTACCTAGGTCTTAGCGTACTATTGGGGGACTTGATTTAAACTAGGGAAACTTGATCACAGCATAGGAAAATCGGAAAATAATGGTATATCAGGTATATTGATATCTATAAAACACTTGTTGTTTTAGGTTTAGGACACTTTAACAGTTTTCTATTTTTCAGATGATTCAGACACGCAAATATCAGAACGGTCGATCCATCTACACTTGAGGATTTCGAGCTTCCACTACCTTCTATCATTCTACTATTCCCATGGGTAGTACGTAGTTGACGGAGATGCTTCAATAGTTCCTTGACACCAGCAGGCCGTCCTTTTCCAATCCAGACTTGCAAATGCATTTCCCGAGCCAGGAAGGACTTCTGACTTCCAGAATCTCAGACCTTGGACTTCCCTGACATCGAGCGCATATCTTGCACCGAGGAGCAGATCGAGAACATGGAGCCTCCTGAAGATCAATATCCAAGTCTTGAGGATCCGACTCCTCTGAAGATTGAAGTCAGCTCGTAACACATACAACAAGATGGGAAGCTGAAGCCCAGGAGAGACATGAAGACTTATGACGAAGACAACAACTACTATGGATCCGCAAAGCGTCGCCACACTCAGACTACGCTTCTTCAGCCAGCAGGAGATTCAGATTCAGTCGGCTATCATTTGTATTTTCTGCCGCAGCTCAGGACACCACTACGACGAGTGCCGCAAGAGACCGAGACTATGCTTGTACTACGGATCGCCTGCCCACCAAGTCAAGAACTGCCCGGAGGCCCCTGATCACACTGCCTAAGGATGAACGCGAAGAGCACCAGAACTACAACAAGGGAGACCCGCCTCTCCAGATTCTGCAATCACATGGAGCATTACCGCATGGACCAGTCTATGTCAGGACAGTTAAAGAAGATTGAAGAGATTCCAATCCCGTCGAAATACTGAAGATAGAATAAAGACAGAAGATTTCTTTTGCATGGTTGGAAAAACCATGTATCTTGATTAGTAATCCAGTTTTTCCTTAAAATTCTTTTAGCATCTAGACCATTTCTTGGAACTTCTTGTTTTCTATTTTGGAACCTTGGTGGATATTCGAAACTTATTTTGAGATATTGTTTCCTATTCGTTGATTGATACTCCTCCATCCATTCTTCGTAACCCTGCTTTCTTTTCCAGATTCTACTCGGGAATTTTGTTTCCTAGTCAGAACTAGTTACAATTTGTAAATTTTGTTTTCTCCTCAAGGTTCAGTTTTCTATTCGGGACTTGTCGGAATTTGATTTTATTCAATATTTGCTTCTATTCACCATTCATGACACCCTTTGAAGTTCCTTTCAAATCTAAGGACTTGACATGTTCTCGATATGAGATTTCTTTTCCTATTCATGGCTTGTTTCTGTTTGAGAAATTGTTCTGATCACCACTTTGTTTCAATCTTGTCCCCTATTTGAGGTATCACTTGTTTCATGGATACTTGTTTCCTATTCACCCAGTGATTCTCTTTTCCTATTCCGTAACTGGATTCCATTCGAGATTTTGAGATTTCTTTTCTCATTTTTGATTTTGCTTTCGTTCGTGATTTTGTCTCATATTCAAGATTTTTCCAGACTTTGGAACTTCAGTTCCCACTCGCGACTCGGTGAGACCTAGCTCTCTATTCGATATCTTGTTTCCTTGTCAAGATTTTCTATTCGAGATTTTATTTCCTAATCACGTCCTTGTTGATATTGGTTTTCTATTTGAGACCATGTATCCTATGGGAGGTGGTTTTCCTTCGAGATTTTGTTGTTACTTGAGATTTTGTTGAACTTCGTTTCCAATGCGCGATTTTATTTCTTTTGCGACCTTGTCATCTATCTGATGCCTTGTTTCTGTTCGTCTTTCGAGACTCTGTTACCCTTCGGAATAATGTTTCATATACGGAATCTTATTACATCCCAGATTTCCTTTGAAATTTCGATTACTATTTGAAATTTCGATCCCCTGTTCAAGATTCTAAATTCTCCCTGCTTGTCCTTGAACTCACTATTCTTGATTGGACTCCCTGTTGCTTCTTAGTAAAAAAAAAAAAACCTTGTATTCTAACAGGCAGATAATACCATTTTCTTTACTTAGACTACTGGAACTCATTTTGAATGCTTGAAATCTTAAGTTCCTATGGATAAGGCTGAGAGACTATTCGATGACCTACTGGAGCGTGGCAGTTGCGCGCTGCAGTCATTATCTGGACTACGGAGACTGAGGGTTCACTGCAGTCAGCTGCGCACTGGCGAGGCATGAACTCCAAGTTGAAGTAATTTCAGGCATTCATACGATTTTCGGGTATTATTGAGACCTTGTCCAAAATCTTCATATTTTGATCTTTTGAGTTGCTTTGTTAATAATTGGTGAAAATGGATAAGGTTGACATAATATTCTGTGACATATTGATATTCGAGTCACGGAGCCGAAAGTCCACTGCAGCCAGACATATACTGGCGGGGTAGGGATTCTAAGCAAAGTGAATTCAAATACCTATATGTTCTCGGGTAACATGGAGACTCTATCCCTCTTTCATACGATTACTGATTTTCCTTGAAAGACAAATCCATGTACTCACTTTTGACTTGATACTGATACCTCCTGATCCTTGCAATTTTTTTTTCTTGCATTTTATTGTTAGATCGTTGATTTTACACATATATTTCGATCGTATTATATCTAAACTTCAATCTTAGTCATGTCTATCCAATCGTGATTTTCTATCTTGCTCTAGTCCATCTGTGCTAACTTGATTCAAATCGTGCTTAGAAGATTGTGCTTTCGTGGTTTTATTCTCTAAAGTTGTAATTAAAATTCACACCATCTCGTGCCTATTGCGTTATTCCAAACTCCTTGCATGTAATTGTCATACTTGACCAATTTGATCGGTATCGATCATGTCATCTTACCATTGATTTCCTCATGCCAAGTCATTCATTTCCACCTCTGGTCCTATCTAGAAATCCTGTTCGTGCCTATATTGTATACGCTGTACCCATTGAATTTACCTGATGGAAATTTCATTTTGATCATGACCAATTTTCCAGCCTGCCTCGACTCCGATCTAAATTCTATTTGGATAATCGTGCCAAATGAGGTTTTCCTTTTTCTAGTCATGACTAGACTCTGTTCTACGTCAAGTTTAAACGTAGTGCTCAAATTTTAAATATTTATTTTGAGTGCTATAAATTGCCAATGTATTCTCTAAATTTCGAGGACGAAATTCTTTTAAGGGGGAGAGAATTGTAACTCCACTTTTTTATTTTTTGTGGATTTTTAAAATTTTCCTGATAAAAGTATTATAAGTCGCTTTAAACATTTTTTTTTCCTTGAACCATTGTGATTAACTATTTTGAATAAATTTCATGGTTGCTTTTGGAGGGAGGATTGAATTTTGGGAAGGTAACTAATTTTCAATTTAATTGGAGTGGGCCCCATTTTTCAAACCTCCTAACAACTTTTCTAACTGTTATTTTTAAGTTTATATAAATAGTGAAAAGGAAGAGGACCTTTTTGCAAAAACTAATTGCGGAGGGCCTGTTTTGCAATTAGCCTGGGCGGGGGGACTTAATTGAAAAATCCCATTTCCTTTTGATTTCAACAGAGTGAGGAGAGAGATTCATTCTCCTCTGTTTCTTTTTCTTTTTCCTGAGAGTTTCGCTCTCTTTTCCTCAGCCTCTCCGACCTAACCCTAACCCTAACCCTAATTTGCTACAAGAGACGATGATGGCGGCGGCGACATTCAACCCTCTGGCGACTGGACATGGCGCTGGCGACTGAGCCCCAGCCTGAGTCGGAAGACGACTAGGCGGCACTCCTCCAGGCATTCACTCCTCCGCCGACCACGACGGACGAGCGGCTTCATCAGCAATTCCTCCTCCTCTTGTGGTGGCGGCGTGGAGATCATCGTCCTCGACACAAGCTCGCCACCGACGACTAGGCGTCGGCCTTCATCAGTGACGTACGACTACTTCGGGAGCACGGTTGTTCTCGACGACCACGGGGCGGAGCTCGGCGACCACGGCAACGAGCATCGGCGGGAAGTTTCTCTTCCGGCGGCGAATGTCTTCGGCGGCGTTCAACTACGAGATCTCCTGCTACTCCTCCTTCTCCAACGTCAGGCAGAGTGCGACAACGACGATGACTATCGGCGGAGGTTCTCTCCTCAAGCGACGGATCGACGATTCTCTCCGGCAAAATTACATGGCGATAGCAGCACCTTTCCGGCGGTCAGGCGCTCCTCCAACGTAATCGCCTCCTCGATGGCGACAACAGTGGTGGGGATGATTCTCCAACGAGCGTTCCGTCCTCTCCTTCGATGATCAAGATCAGGATCGGGAATGACCAATACTTCTCCGGCAAATTGTTTGTTCGACGTCTGGACCATCGGATCTGTGACGAATTGGTGACGGCAACATGGTGAGCACCTGATCGAACTTCTTGATTTCTGGAGTTCTTCATGAATTTTGGTGGAATGTGTGAACTGTCTTATGATTTCGTTTCTGTTCTTGCTCGGTACCTATTCGATGCAATGCTCTGAGGAACTATCGAGCACTATTGGCGTGCGGAGGCTGTGTCCGATCTCTGGGAATCAAGTCTTCGCTCGGGACAGATTTGCATTACTCAGGTAATTGTCTAACATCCATGCTATTGTATGATTGTTCCGTTTGAATTTAATAGAGGTGTCGGACAGGATAGGGTCGGGATCGGGACGGTGTGTTCGTGTCCTGCGCACATATTTTGGTGTTATTCCTGTCTGAAGTGTGCGTGTCTGAGGCTTGTTCGTGTCCAGCATATGAATGTGTTCGTGTATGTCTAGGCTAAACCGTGTGCTGACTTGGCGTGGGCATGGATTGGGAAACCTGTACTCAAGACTTTGGGTCTGCTGGTTGGTTGCATCCTATGGATTTCAATGGTTGCTTGGCAATTGGTCCAGTTCATGTCGTGTCCAGAAGTTGTGCTCGTGTCTGACCTTGAAGTGGCACAGCCTAGGATTGATTAACGCTGGGGAGGCTGCAGTGTAGTACTTGTTGAACCGATGAGTTTGTATGCTTGGTGAGAGATTGGGAGTCAATTTAAGTTGAAGTTTTATGGCTTGATTTTAGTGTTTGAAATTCAGATTTCCAATTGTCCTCTATATTCCTCCTTGTTGATTTAGTTTTGCATTATTTGGTTTTTAGTTTGGAGTCAGTTGTGTAATGGTTTCTGTTTTCTAATTCAAGTTGAAATTGAGGGATGCAACTGTTACTTGCATTTGAAGCAATAGCTTTGGTTCTGCACTTCCTCTCCAAATTGAATTACTTTAAAATTTGTAAACGTTGAAATAATGTGCCAGTCTTATATTCATTTTGTTAGCTGTTGAATATTTTTCTTCATTTTGTATATTTCTCTTTATGATTACAGTTACCTTCGATTGATTCTTGTATTATTCTTTGTAATTTTTGGTGTGAGTTTTGGGATCGACTATATTCAAATCTTCCTCCTGATATTTTAAATATTTTGCAATATAGTTGTATAACTGCTAGTTTTGTGTGTGTTCTGTCACAAACGATCAGATGGTGTAGTGTTGGCTCTGTTTCAAATTCAGAATGGTGGATTGGAAAGAGAGTCTAATTGAATGAGGTTTTATTGTTATTTTAGTTATATTTTGGTTGAATTAATTTTTGTATGTATATATATATATTCTGAAGGATCAGTCCCGTTATATCTTTTGCTTAATCTGGTTTCATATTTGGTTGAGTTTGAATGGGCTTTAAGTCTAAGATGCTGTCAACAAGAGTAAGCTTAGTTTAATGTCTATGAGCTGAAGGACTATGTTATGCAAGACTTTTAGTTGTATGGGGAGATTTTGTTAAGGCTAGGTTGAATGATTTACTGGAAATGTTAGCTGCTAGCAAACCTCTGTAAATGTATAAGTAGTGTTTGACGAAATGCTTGAGTCAGGTACTGGGTTGAGTCTCCGTGAAAGACTGTGGTTTGCTAGTGTATTCGGTCAAGGACAGTTGAATTGAGAAGAGAAGGTCGGGAGCTGTTGAAATGTTATGGTTCCAGTTTTAGTGTTGTTGTAGGCATTCACTATTTGGTGGGAAGTAATAGGTCATTGGTTTGTGTTCTGTTGCAGATATTTTGGGAAGAGTTGGTACAATCAAATTGTATATGTACTCTTTGTTCCTTTCAAATTAAGCATAGCCTATTTATTGATGTGCAAAGTCGAATTGTTATATGGAAGCTATGGGCCTATTGTACTTAAGTTTTGTTTTGCATAGCATGGATTAAGTTCATATATGATTAAGGTTAATCCTATTAAGGTTTAAGTTGTGATTAACTGTTGAGTAATGTTTTTAAATGGACTTTAGTAAGTGAATGAAGAGACAAGATAATTAATAGAGTTAACATGTTTTAATTTCCTAATAAACTTTGGTGTAGTATTATTCAAATATTTTACTTGAGTATACTACCTATATTATTTTGGGTATAGTATTTTATGCCAATCTTGTAAGAGATTTCCTAATTATTCAATTAGAAAGGCGTGTAGTTTGGAGACTGTCTAATTATCCGTAAATTGGTAGAGTATAGCTAGTACATTAATAGATAAGTTATGGTTAAAAAAAATAGTTAGTTAGCTAAAATGTCTTATTTAGATAATTAACCAACTTGTATCCATTAATCAGGATGATACACAGATCAGCTTCATTACCGTACTTTACTGGAGCAAGGCAAGTACACTCTACGGTCTTGTGCATTTCATTTTATCCTGTACTTTCTTGATTGACACGTTACAACACGCTATGTACTTTCTGGTGCTTATGTTCTCTTGTTCTTACTTGTACCTGGGGTGGGGAAATATACTATCTATGTGACCAATCCCAAGTAACAACTCAGGTGTGTTTAGCTTAGACCCCGCATCGTGCACGCGGGTCCTAAGCCGCCCATTCATGTGCTTTCATGTGCTTACCCTAGCCGGTCACATATTTAGTTATATTTCAAATATAGTACACACATGTTCAGGAGATATACCTTGTACTTATTTCCTGTGATTCCATGATATCATGTTCTTTCAGGTGCTTACATATCATGTACTTTCATGTTCTTACATACCATGTTCTTTCATGTACTTTACACACCATGTTCTTTCATGTACTTATTCACATGTTCTTTCCTGTACTTTTCACGTTCCCTTGTACTTTCATATCATGATGTCTTGTTCATTACCTAGAATTATACTTGCTCTGCTCCTGAATAGGATATGTTGCAGGTATGTTGCAGGACATTGTTCTACTCTATGGGCCAGAGCCCAGGATTTAGCTGAGCAGGATGAGGCTTAGCTTGAGGTTTCAGGTTTAGACTGTTTGCTTTACTCTTAGATATTGTCTTTAGAATTCATGTACATTTCATTCTTGATGACTCGTACATTTATATACATAGAATTGTGGATTATGGTGATCATTCTGGGATACGTTTTTAGATGCTGTGATTCTATACTTTCATGTTTATCTGGTTAGTTTTCCCTAGCTTGGTACAGCTTACTTCGTCATGTCTAACGACGAAGGCTGGGCGTGTCCGACTCGTGTCCGATTATTCGGGAGCGGGTCGTGACATTTCGACAACGCGAACCCCCTATGAAAGTTGAAGTCGTCCAGGTCAAATTAGGAGATAAGGCCTCACCTAAGCCCATCTTCATCAGCAAAAGTCTAACAGAAGATGACAGACAGTCCATGATACAACTCATTCGCGAGTATATCGACGTCTTCGCCTGAAGCTATGAAGATATGCCAGGGTTAAACCGGCAAGTAGCCATGTACCGCCTCAATATCCTGCCCCATGTTAAACCGATCAAGCAGCAACAGCATCGGTTCTGCCATAACATTATGGACGGTATTGAGGAGGAGGTCGACAAACTCATCGAGAGCGGCTTCAGCCGCTAAGAGCAGCACCCAGATTGGGTCGCAAATGTCGTCCATGTCACTAAGAAGAACGAGAAGATACGAATTTGCATAGACTTCAGCGACCTCAATTTGGCCTGTCCTAAAGATGAGTTCCCTCTCCCGATCACCTACGTGATGATTGACAATACTTGTGGCTTCGAGCGTATGTCCTTTATGGATGAATTCTCCTACTACAAGCAGATCAAGATGCTTCCCGAAGACGAAAAGCATACGGCGTTCCGGACTCTGAAGGGGGTGTATTGCTACACAATGATGCCTTTCGGATTAAAGAACGCGGGAGCTACCTATCAAAAGGCTATGAGTACCATATTCTGTAAGCATCTCCGAAAGACGATAGAGTGTTATGTTGACGACATCGCCGTCAAAAACAAGTACAAATCCAACCACTTGGATGATCTACAGACGGTGTTCGATCTAATGCGGACACATCAGTTAAAACTGAATCCCACCAAGTCCTTCATGGGCGTTTCCAGCGGCAACTTCTTAGGCTTCATTATCACAGTAAAAGAAATTCATATCGACCCGGAGAAGACCAAAGCAATTCTTGACATGGCACCTCAAAAGAACCTCCGAGAGCTTCGAGGTTTGCAGGGGCGACTGGCGTATATAAGGAGGTTCATAGCAAATCTCTTTGGTAAATGTCAGCCCTTCACCAGACTAATGAAGAAAGGGGTCACTTTTGAATGGACCGAAGAGTGCCAGCGCGCGTTCGACGATATCAAGAAGTACCTCACCAGCCCTCATGTGCTAGTAGCCCCAGTCGTAGGGAAGCCTTTCCTACTATACGTCCGAGCCATGGATCATTCTCTTGGTGCCTTATTAGCCCAAAAGAATAAAGAAGGCCACGAACAAGTAATATATTATCTTATTAGGACCTTGGTTGGAGCCGAGCACCAGTATAATCCTGTTGAGAAGGAATGTCTCGCCCTTCTCTTCGCCATCCAGAAGACATGGCATTATGTGACCAGACAGACGATCCATGTGGTATCCAGGATCAACCCTCTCAGAGTCCTTATGACCAAGCCATGGGCACTAAATTCACGACTAGCCACATGGGCAATCCTTTTGACTCCTTACGACATGGTGTTCGTCCCACAGAAGGCAGTCAAAGGCCAAGCATTGGCAAATTTCCTGGCGGCTCATCCGGTGCCAGAAAATTCAAAACTCTACGAAGAAATCCCCGATGAAGTACTGGAGTCCAACGCAGTTTCAGACAACTCAGTATGGCGCATGTTCTTTAACGGAGCCTCAAGAGCGGGGCCAAAGGGTAAAATCATAGCAGGGGTCGGGATCGTCCTTGTTACTCCGAACGGCCTAGTTATCAATCGTGCATATTCTCTCACGGAGTCATGCACCAACAATGCTGCAGAGTATAACGCCCTCATCATCGGACTCCAACTCGCCAAACAGCTAGGGGTTGACTACATCGAGGCCTATGGAGATTCGAAATTGATCATCAGTCAGGTTCGAGATCACTACGAGGTTCGACATGAGGACTTAATCCCTTACCACAAGGCGAGAATCAACATTATCTCCACCTTCACAGGATTCTTTATAGAACATGTGCTACGGTTGTAGAACTTGGAGACCGACGCACTAGCCGGTCTTGTCGCCTCTTTGGCCGCCCCCGTTAGATCTCATCATACCGTTTCAGTAACGGGTCGGAAGTTAGTATGTCCAAAGAATGCCCTGCACGTATGTCAGAACTACTCGTTACAAGTAGGAATGGATGAAGGCACCAAGGATTGGCAGTTCCCATTTATAGACTATGCAGTTTATGGGATTCAGCCTAAAGACCCAAGAGAAGCAACTTCTATCAGGAGGCGCTCACTCCGTTTCTTCTACAATTCGGCCACCAAAATGCTATATCGTCGCTCATACGATGGACTTCTCTTACGTTGTTTGTCTCGTACAAAGGCACAAAAAGCACTCAGAGAAGCGCATGATGGAACCTGCAGAGCACACCAGCCGGGCCCCAACTATAAGACCTGTTGCACCGTATGGGCTATTACTGGCCTACTATGATGGCAGATGCTGTTGAGTATGCAAAAAATATCGGGCGTACCAATTCCATGCAGATTTTATCCATCAACCTTCGAAATATTTACACCCCACGGTGGCCTCGTGGCTATTCGAAGCTTGGGGAATGGATATCGTGGGGCCATTCAGCCCACCATCCTCCAAAGGATACCGGTTCATCCTCGCCATTACAGATTATTTCTCCAAATGGGCAGAAACAGTACCATTAGTAGAGTTGAAGACTTCCAACGTGATCAGTTTAATCAAACATCACGTCATTTACCACTTCGGAGTTCCCATAAGGATCATTTACGATAACGGTCCTCAGTTCGTAAGCCATGCATTCCGCTGGTTCTGTGACAAAAGTCGAATTCAGAATATGGCGTCAATAGCTTTAAACCCGGTAGCTAATGGATTGGCCGAGGCATTCAAATAAAACCATTGTCAAACTCCTCAAAAAGGTTGTCTCCTCCAACAAACGTGACTGGAATGAGAAGTTAGGCGAATGTCTATGGACCTACCGTACGACTGTTCATACACCTACAGGTAGTACACCATTCTCCTTGGTCTATGGGAGCGAGGCTGTCCTCCCTTTGGAGATTCAAACCCAATCCTTACGAGTAGCCATCACTAATCAGTTAACCGTCGAAGACAATCAGCACAGGCGGTTACAAGAGTTAGAAGCACTGGATGAAAAGCGCTTGCTCGCGCAGCAAAGGATTGAGCTTTACCAAGCTCGTATCTCTGGGGCCTTCAACAAAAAGGTCCGCAAAAGATCCTACCAGGTGGGCGACCTCGTCTTGGCAGTACGGAGACCGATGGTGATGACCCACAAGACAACTGGGAAGTTCGAGCCCAAGTGGGAAGGACCGTTCGTCATTGAAACAGTGTACTCCAACGGTGCTTATCGACTAGCTAAGCCTAATGGGGACTTGCTAATGATGTCCATCAACGGCAAGTTCCTAAAGAAGTATTACGTCTGAAGACAGAACCAGCATAGGCACCCACATCCCCTGAAAAGGGTGTCCATGAGTTCTGGTAAGGGGATCTCTCGCGCTTCCTCCTATATATTCTCTCAAGTAGATGAAGCACTTAACGTCCACATTACCTCTGGATTGCTCCTCTACGCCTGGAAGACATGACTACCATGTCCACATTACCTCTGAGTAGTCGTTCTTCTCGCATCAGTTCTATGATTATTTCGGCGGTCTAGAAAATAGTTCACGTCCATATTACCTCTGGATTGTTGTTCTATACACCAGCAAAGATCAATCCTACCACGTCCATATTACCTCTGGTCAGGCAAATCCATTATAAAGATTCCCTCTTTATTCTGGAGATAAAAGCAAAAGAAACAAGAAAGCTTCTACATATAAAAACGTGTGGCTACAAGGAACTATTACAGACTCGTCGTAGTTACATACACAGAAGCAAAAAAGTTGAAATTGCGGTACAAGATCTCAATAATGCAGGCGAGGCGGTGACAGAGCCAATCACTTCCTGGTCAAAAGGAAGCCACCGCCCGAAGTTGCTACTGGCCCAAGCCGGGGATGAAGACCAGCACAGTACTTCCTATCTTCCCAGCTGGCCATGGGAGCAACCACAGCAGCAGGACTTGCTATTCTTCGGTCAGCATGGCAACCAATGCGAATTCAGGAAGCAAGGGTTTGAGACACCATTGACGCCCACGACATCCAGGACGTGGGATATCTCAAGATCCAGTAGTAGTTCTACTACAGCTTCTTTGGATAAAAAGATTTGCTACCGACGGCCGCCTCAAGTAAACTCTAGGATCATCAGAAGCCAAACATCGGGCAAGCAAGGCCATTGTTGAAGCAGCTGAGTCTTCTCTTGAAGGGGGATAGTCCTTTATCTAGGCTGTTAGCGTGGTCCAAGCACGAGCCAGACATCGGTCAGAAGGAAGCTTACAAGTTAAGCTAAAGCTCCACTCCATGACAGATGGCAGTACTGCGACTGACCAAAGGAACATCACTCTGAACCTCCTCTGCTAAAGAGATTCGCGATCCCTGCAAAGACGTAAGAGGCTCCAATATCAAGAAGCCATCATGAGCCCATGCTCTGAAATGATGACTCAGGACAATTAATGCTAAGAGCTAGGTGTGACACCAGCCATCACCCAGCTCGTACAGTCCTGACACGTGTTCATGCTTCTGTTCAAAATATCCCGAGCTTGACTCCAGTTCGGGACACTTTGAAGGGGGTCTTGTAGAAGCATGAAAAATCTCAGATGAAGACATCACTTCGCCAAAGCACAGAAGATGAAAAAGACCGAGGCTCAGTACTAAAAAGACAAAACAGAAGATATGGAGAGAAGTCCCTTTATTGTCATGTCTACCAAAGTCTAGTACAGACACATCAGGACCATACATAAGGGACTAATTCTGTTCTTCTACAAAGGGTCTAGTATAGATTCGATAGAAGCCTAGAGGGATCTACAAGGGATGCAGTCTTCATCGAAGCGCAGCCTTCCTTCTTCTCGATACACACGCTGGAAGATTGACCTCCACCGAAGCATATTCTGATATTCTTGTGGGCGTAGCCTCTATCAGTAATCCGACACTTTGAAGAAGCCAAAGCCTTCGAGCCAGAGGTGCAGCCACCTGCATGTGCCAGCCTCAGAAACAAGATGGTGGTAGGCCCCCCTCCCCTTCTTTTATTTCAGAAGCTAGTGTCTTCACTCCAGAGGTGCAGCTACCTGTCTGCGCCAATCTCAGACGCGCAAGGGTGTCATACCCTTCCCTTCGTAACCAACGCCTTCACTGTTCAGAGGCGCAGCTACTTACCTGTGTCCGTATGAGGCACGGGATGGTGATATGCTCACACCATCTCCATTCCCATAGCACAGTCAGCTGCTCCGGATTAGAAGCTTAAGTCACTTCTCTACAAGAGACTTGGGAACTCCCATCGCAACCAATGCAAGTCAACCTGTCGCTCCAAAAGTACAGTAACCTCTCCAACCTGAAGCACAAGCCTACTTGTCGCCTACAGCACAATGACTCCGGTAGCCCGAAACACATTTTTATAAGTTGCTTTATATGCACAGAAGTCTCGTCGTCATTCGAAGCCAAGTCCACTCATCGCCTGAAAGCACAGAGGTTCTGTCGTCTCCAGAGGCACGGTCTACTCGTCGCCCCAGAAGCACAGCAGCACTTAGTCCCCACCAGAGGCGCAGGAAGCATAGGTCCAACCCAATTGGTTTGTTTAAACCACCTTTTGCAGAGAAGATTGGGATTAAATCATGATTGATATCATTCAGATTGATTTAAATCTTAGACGAGGATCAGTTAGACTCCAAATCTAGGATGAAATCCCAAGATTTACTCGGCTGTATCCGAGCAAGCAAATCGGCACTCGCCATGTGTCACCTCCTTCGGTTATGTTTATAACCATCAAAGATCTCATTTAAGAGGAATCATGATGTCCGCCACGTGTCAGCGCCGTAGAAGCCCGCACCGTGCAATGACGGCAGATTCTTTTATATCCCAAGAACCCTAATGCACATCGCATATGTGCTCGGTTCTCTATAAATAGAAGGAGTTCTTCTTCCACCAGAGAAAAAAGAAGAAAAAGAAAGATAAAACATTGACAATCGACAATCTTCAAAGGAGCATTGATCTCTATCCACGAAGAGTCGACCACCCTCATCAACCTATCAGCCAAAGAACCAACAAACCAACCATCTTCAAGGGATCTTTTCATCCAGACAGCCTCTTGATCGGTGACCCCAGAGTCCCATCAAAGGCGCCAGAGAGCCATAGCAAGGTTGATTCGTCGTCAGATCGTCAACGGAGTAAAGGAGCCAGTACAACGCTCGATCTCCACCGTCACACTTTTTCAGAAACCTCTTCTCTCTGTACTTAGAATATCCTGTTTAGGACTTCCTTCTTTGTACACAGATACCTTATTTGTTCAATAAAGCAAAATGTTCATTCAATCTTTTGTTACGTCGAACACTCATACTCGATGTTAAATCCACTATTTAAAATAGAGGTTACACTACGTGCTTTACTCCGGAGGACATGGCAACTTCTACAATGTCATATTTTTAGCCAAAGGCCATGATCAAACTTCAACTCTGTCTGAAAAAGCTTTTTTACTCCAAGCTTGTTGAACTCGAATATTCCTAACCGAAAACCACTGACACTTAGAAGAATGGGAGTTGTCTTGGAAATTGAAGAATGAAAAGCCCTTTTTAATAGAAAGTTTATAATGAATTGAGAATATGAAGAATGAGATGATTGAGTAAAATCAACACTCTTCTCTATTTATAGGTAATTTTTAACCAGAGATTGGACAGAACTCGGCTAGGGCAAATGTTCTAATTTTTGAACGTTGGAGATCCAAAAGACTAGAAAATTCTTATGACCAGGAGTGATACAAGGGGACCAAGTTTGCGGCGAGCTCGGCCCGAGTTCAGCTAATAGGTTTTCAAGAATTTTTGGTTGAAAATGGATTTTTTTGGATATTGGTTTTGTTTGGATAGAAAAGGGTTTTGTTTTTGTGAGAAAGAACTTCTAAATGCTAGTGATCCGACTCACAAAATAATCTAGACTCAATAAATGAAAAATATAGTATAAAATAGAAAAAGTTTACTTGACGAATTCGACTACGATCTTCTGCAGTCATCTTTGTAGTCTTCTTTCTTGCCGTATTAAAGTCAGAGTCTTAAGTCAATTATCGAAATTAGGTTGATCATGGTTACATGGGCCAACAATCTCTCCCATTTTGATAATTTGACAAAATTGCGATTGATACTTAACAACTGTTCAGTTTGTTCAGAAGTAGGTTGGTATGGTACGGAAGTAGCTTGCTCAATGGTATATTCTCTTGTTTATCGATTTATTCCCTCACAATAAATGACCAAGTCCTATCTTCAGAACATTTGACATGTAGCAAGACATAATAAGTATATTAATTAGAAATTAGAAATTATAGAGTACTATCCATGCTTTCTAGGCCGAGTATCAGAGGCTGTGGGAACAGGCGGCTGCTAGTGCACCTAATGCAGGAGAGGTCGATACTTCCTCGCAGCCCACTCAAGCTCCGTCGGCGGACGAGCTGTGGATGACCGCCGCTGGTGGACTCCATAGGGGTACGTACTACGGTACGGGATCCTATGGCGCCCTAGTTGTGACCCAGTCCTCTAGGGCATCTCCTGCTAGTGTGCATGGTCCACAGCCGTCCCAGGAGTCTGCCCGAGTCCACCAGATGATGGAGTCTCTCCGTGACGACCTGCTACGACGGATCGAGGAGCAGTCTCAGCACCCTACGGACGATCCTGTGCTGCTAGCACGATTGGTTGCGCTCGACCGCGGCATTATGGAGCTCATGGAGATGACTGAGAGGACAGAGCACAACGTTGGAGGGTTAGAGCGCACGGTGACGGAGCTGCAGACAGCACAGGTGACCATGATCGATAGGCTGAGGTTGGTGACGGATTCGATGGTCCAGAGCACTGATAGACTGTTATCTACCATGGATACATACAACCAGCGACTTACAACGTTGGAGCGTGATGGTCCTCCGGGTGCGCCTTCATCGTCGTCGACTCCGCCGCCTCCACCGCCTTCTTCATTGACACCGACTCCACCGACGTCACTGCCTGCTCCATCGGTATCGATTTTACTTGAGGAGTATGAGTTGTTCTTATCCCTTCGTCGCGGCGGTGCCCCTCCTGCACCAGATCCCTAGTAGTCCTAGTTAGGACTGTTTGTTTGTGTTTGTTTCATCCTTTATTTGTGACTTGGATATTTGTTGGTTGTGTAGACTTAGATGTTTGGATCCTATTTGTTGGATCCTATTCTATTTGTTGGTTGTGTGTAGACTTTGGTTATTTGGTTGTAGACTTTGTTATTCGGTGTATTTGGATGTTATTATTCGTTTATGTTATTATTCGTTTCAACTGGATGTTAATGTGCTTCTGTGGTTTACGTTTACCAGTGTTGAGTGTTCCACCGAAGGGGTCGGCGAACCCAGGAAGAAAAGAATATATGTTATACTGTGTCTTTATGGTTATCTTTTTAAACTGCAGGGAGAAAAGGACATTCTGTATTTTATTTTTTTTATTTTTTTTCAGATTTACCGACGTTTATCGACGTTTACCGACGACCACCGACGTACGTTTGCGTCGGTAAACGTCGGTAAATCTTTAAAATTTTCCAGGGTACCGACGTTTACCGACGTCATTCCACGTCGGAGACCGTCGGCAAGCGTCGCTGCAGTCGATAATAATCCTAGGAATTACCGATATTTAGTGACATTTTAAACGACGGTAAACGTCGGTAAATTCCCAGGATTTTACCGACGTGTAGCGACTTTAAACACATCTCTAATCCACCGACGAAACGACGGTAGACGTCGGTAATATATCGACGTAAATATACGTCGGTGGTATTTGCGATGTTCGACGACGTTTTAAAGATTACCGACTTACGTTTCCGCGACAAGTCCAAAACGTCGGTAATTGCGTCGGTAAATATTTTTAGCAACGAAATTTGTCATTTTAGTAACGTCTTTAGGCGTCGCTAAAACGACTTATTCTGGTAGTGTCTCAAACCAAAAAGTTTTCAGGGCAACATGTATAGTATTCATAAGTAAGTATAATATAATTCTTCCCCGTTTATCATATTATCAAAATGACGGAAATCTAAAGGCACTCAGCACAGATGAAAACAAATAGTGCATAAACTAGTAAACCATAGAAGAGAACTAGAAATGCATATATAGAGTGTTGAAATAAGAAACCGATACATAGAGTGCATAAACTGTCTCATAAAAAGCAACTAATACATGCCAAACTGAAATACTAAAATGTCATACATAACTAGAAATGCTTTGAAGAAGCATATCACTATACATGAAAAAGAAAAAGCAACTGGAACATAATAGTGACTCAGTATCACTAGACGTCATCCTCAATAATCATCTCATTATCATCAGCATCCGCCATCCGTGAAGGGTTCCCAGACTAAGCAGTGCAGTGTGGATCATAGCAAGCAGCAGTAGGGTCGAAATAGCATTGAGCCTCCGGATCATCAATCCTATAACCGAGCACCGAGGGGTTACAAACCATGGGAATGGGACCGCCAGGATTGTGAGCAAAACTGTAGCTAAAGTCCCTTACGGTGTTGGTCATGGCCTGAAACTGGAGTATAGTACGGAACTCTATAGATCGAAACTAATCCATCATCAAGGTCTATAAGGCTCAAGAGTGACACCTGTAGGAGGATGTGAAGGATAGGAACTAGCCGATGGGTCAGCAACAGGAGAAGGAGGTGGATCCTGTACGGTTGGAGTATGAGCGACTCGACAATGTGCATGAAAAAAAGCAGGTGGTGCATCTCGAAAGCAATCATCTAAGACGATATCGAAATACTCAAAGATGTACGGGAGATACATAGCATATAGAAGGTTTCGTATTTTCATGTGACACATTTCCATAGCGGCGATAAGAGTCTTAGGTAGACTAAATGGAAATTGAAAGTGGAGATGATAAATAGCATAAAGCTCCAGTTAGGTGATCTCATCAGTGGAGGTTTATTTGGAAAGAATAGTGGAAAATACCATCTGATGCAAGTCCTAAAAATAGTCATTCGTGAACTTCGATCGAAGGCGACCTTTGGGACATGGTTTGGGTTCTCACAACGAGTCACAAAATGAATCAAAAGTCATGTGGAAAGGAATTGAACTTTGGTGATATCCACCAGTGCTTTCCCTTCATTGGGAATATGAAACATAAGAGCCAGATCATTGACATCAAATTCAATATCTATCCCACCAACTTTGGATTTAACCATGTCATTTGTGACCGTGAGATTGTAATAAAACATTCAAATTGTGTTCCAATAGATAGGATAAATGGATTGAACTAATCTTGTAAGTCGAAGCGTTAAAAAATAGACAACCGATCGAGAAATAACGTGAAGTTTATTGGGTCCCCGGACAAATTATTCGTTCGACAAAGTCGGAGAACCACTCGTTGGATGCATCATGGGAGACAAAAATGAACTCATCAAAATAGTCACCATCCGGCTAGGCGGGACTAAAAGAGAGAAAGAATCTTCCTCTTGAACACTAGAGGAGGAAGCTTCTCCAACTTTTCTCTTCTTTTTGGAATCATGAGGAATTTTGGGAGCCATTAAAAAAATTGAAAGTGAAGAAGAGAGTAGAGATATACTGAAATTTAGTACAGAAAGTGGAAAAGAACCCCGTGATAGCTCCGAATCCAAGATTGTAGACCTTTGGATGCTTGGAAGAGGGAGTTTTAGGGTGGCTAGGGTTAGGGTTTCGGGTGGTTTTTGCTGCTGTTTTAATGAGGAAGATAATGATTTTGAGGGGTTTATAAAAGAAGGTGTCACGCCCCAGTTCCAAAATACACAGGAACTTGAGACGCAAGCATGCCAGCTAATACGATCTAGGATAAGTTTCCAAGTTAATGGACTTACCCCAGATGTACTACACTGACAGGTTTACTTACGTGACTAATTAACTATATCTCAATCCAAAAAATGAAATGAATACCAAGAACGAACATAATATATTAAAGTTTGCCACCAAGTAATATACATGTTCGAGCAAGCTTGAGAAAGGAATAAGGTCGCAAATAATAGACTACATAGCAGCATGAATCAAGTAAAAATAAAATATACACAGGGAAGAGTAAATGGAAATACCGAAGAACACATATATACACCAGAAATCTCAATGCATCACGTAGTACCTGCCCAAATACTCTGAACTAACTGCTCAGTAATATCTAGAGAGATCACCAGGTCCTCAGCGGGACATAGCAAGATACAGAAATGCATGCAATAAAATGAACTGAATAAAATGAACAACTCGAATCATAATACGGTCCAATAGCCATTCATCAATCAGTAAACCATCTCTTACCAATCATGAACAATGGACAGTATACCAACCCATGATAAGTTATTGTCCTATGATATGGTCCGATGTGGGTACACGAACTAACCACTCTATGTGAATGCATGTTGAAGACGACTTTGGAGCGTATGAGTAGGGAAATAATAATTTGCGTCAAAACACGGGCCAACGTCGGATCATGAGCCATTATCATACACATACTCGCATACTTCACGATCGTACCTAGCGTACATCTAGTGGTCGCTGCAAAATATAAACACTAGTAAGTACATACCCCTACCCGGGCAACCTTGAGGCTGAAAAATATAACTGGTTGTCCCATACGCCTACTGATAGTCTTCCCCGCCCATGAACTGTGCAAGTCATATCCATGACTCAGACAATCTGTATCTCAATACGAGTCTCTAATCTAGACACCATCTAACTCTATATGTACCGGCACACAAACCGCTAGCACCGATGATCAGACTAATGCATAAGCTCGTGCCAACACAATAAATCTTCACTCATAGTACATGTAATGTCTCGTGACAAGTCATAGAAGTTATTCGAATAACTTTACTATTCCGGGTATGTCTACAAACTGTAAGTTACCCGTACGCACCCATAACATCGATACCATCATCGATAGCACCCAAGTCATCCTTGGACGCACACTACCAGTGTCACCAACTAACAACCCAAGAATAGATATGAATAACGTAAATAGAACAAGTATGGCTCGGTATCTTGCCTGGGGTGAAGCAGAAGTCCAATGATGTCCTACATGTAAATCGTCAAGTCCAAGAAAGGTAGCAACATAAGAGTCTCCATGAATGTCTCCGGATGATGAATCAAACATCACCAACACTTTCGGAATAAGAAAAATAGCTAAGATATACTACCCATAAGTCCAATTCTAGATACAGGGGAAAAATGGTAATTTTGGGTCAAAATGCGGTCTCTCGTTGGACCTACTTGCACAAAAATTTGTGTCAGGATCAAAGTCATCAAAATCTAGTAAAATATATGTCCACGAGTCTAGAATGATGATACGAACCCAATGGTAACATCCAAAATTAGATTCCGATAAGCTGATCTCAAAATGATCCGTTGACTCGGACTTTGGGACCTGATTGCACAGAAATGCCTGCCGAAGCCAAGGTTCACTAAATATAGCAAACTATATGTCAATCAATTTCGAATAACGATATGAACCCAATGGTATATCCAGAATTGGATTTCGATGAGCCGGTCTCAAAATGACCCGTTGACTCCAACATTGGGACCCGATTGCACCAAAATGCGTGCCGAGGCCTATGTCCTCCAAATCTAGCAAACTATATGTCAACGAGTCCAGAATGATGATACCAACCCAACGATATATCCAGAATTGGATTCCGATGATACTATCTCAAAATAATCTGTTGACCCGGATTGTAGGACCCGATTTGTATCGAAATGCGTGTCGGGACCCATGTCATCCAAATCTAGAAAACTATATATGATTTTGGGGTATAATGACACCATGAGTCCACTGGTGGTGTTAGAATTGGAATCTCGAGTCCTGGGCCCAAAATTGGAATTTTATAAGTTAGAAATTACGAATTCGGACGACCAACTTTGGCGTTGAATTCAACCAATCAAACGAGCTCACAATGGAAGAAAAATTTTATCATAAGAAGAGTGTTATACTAGCTATACACAAGCACTGGTGGCTCACCAAACGGAGTTACGATGGCGGATAAACAAATCTATGAATTTGGCTCTAAAAACTTTCAAAAATAAATACAATTATTCGTGCGACTTGGTGGCCGACTTTGACCTAGCAAATGACCGAATTAATAGCTAAAATTTTACGTGAAGATAGAGCTATATACTGAGATTGCGAAAAAAGAAAGAGTTCGACGATCCAATGGTCAGATCGCTCAGAAAAATGCACGAAGTCGCTGTCTTAAAGCTCAAATCCTGACTACACAATTTGCGCGCTTCGACGTGATCCCGACTCCAAAGTCAAAATCGACTCCAAACGTACGAGGTGGCTGCTGGGCTTCCCAGGGTGGTGCGAGGGTGTTCGCTGGTGGCACGGGAAGGCGATGTAGTGGTGGTCGTCAGCGAGCGTAGCCGCGTCGCGTGCGGAGGAAAGCGCACGCAAGATACTATCATGATTGCTGCCAGGGAGTGGCGTACGGGGTGGCGGCACGCGACTGCGGCGGCTGGCCGGAGGGTTTGTCGGGGTGGCAGGGGGGCTGTACGTGACGGCCGTCGGCGCATAAACGGAGGTAGGACTCTACGACAGCAGCAGCAGTGGCAACAGCTACTGCACGGGTGGAGTCGTACGGAGGCGATGCTCTGGCTCTCCGATGACTCGCCGGGGGCACGAGGGATGTGGTGTCCGCCTGGGTGGCATAACAGTAGCTACAAAACATGGTGGCAGCAGCAGCAAAAATTGAAGGGAAGAAGATATTAGAGTGTAGGGGCTTAGGGTTTTAGGGTCTTGGGGTGTGAAGAAGAAAAAAGAAGAAGAAGAAGTATCGTAGTTGAAGAAGGATAGGGGAAAAGGTTCTCTCGGCCAAGAGTTGGTAGTATGTTTAAAAATGATGGGGAGGTTGAGTATGATGGTGCATGTCTTGGGTATGGTCATGCATGTAAGATAATTAATGAGTGAGGAAAGGGAGTGGGGGTATATGCTAATGCCCCCTGTGTATGTGTTGGAGCCATGGGGAATGAGATGATTTGGTGTAGGGTTTGTGTGTGTGGTGTTTTGTTGGAGGAAAAAGAGAGTGTGCTTGTGGGTGGGTGTAGTTTCTCATATAGGTTGACTTGTGAGTGACCCATGATGTGTGTGGGGGTGACATATGAGGGGATGATAGCCACCAATGAGTTCGTCCATTTGTCTAATATTAAATGAAGGGATGGTGGTGTATTCCTTTGTTAAACCTTATTTAGGTATTATGATTAATGGAGTTGTCCATTGGGTTTCGTGAGTGTATTGGCTAGGTTTTTGGTGTTTTGTAGAGGGTAGTGGTGTTGTGTGTTTTGGGTCTGTCATAAGAGTGGTCACATGAATTTAGGTTGGGTGTTTGGGTTAAGTTGGGTTAAGTTTTGGCTTGGTGTGGTCATGACTACAAATTTAGATCAATTATGATCATTAATATAATAGTAGCATACGGGAGCTCAATTGGATGGCATGCAAGTGGCATGTGCATAGTAGGCTCAAAATAGGTCAAAACCATATATTTAGTCGATTAGCTTGGACCAATGTCGAGCCGCGAAATTAAATTGGAAGGTAGGTCAAGTTTTTTTTGGTAGATGATCAAATGGCCTTAATTAACCAGAAAGTTGTGCGATGTAAATAGAATGCAAGAGAATAAGTTTCAATATGACATGATATATCAACATGAAGATAAACTTGTGTAGATCAAAACTCATGAAGGACGTTTCGAGAGATTGACGTCCCTGACGCTCCAAAAATCATAGTCATGTAACAGTACATTTAATGATCAAAGCTAATTATAATAAAAATATCTGTTGAAAATAATTTATTTAAAATTTTTAAAAGAAATCCTAAAATCCAGGGGGCTTACAACCTACCCACCTTAATAAATTTCGTCCCCGAAATTTCACAAAGACATAGTATAAAAGGATAGAAGATTAATATCTTAAAGGTGTCAAGTACTATTAGTCATACATTGTTCATGTGGGATTTTGATGCCACTAATATCTAGGGTGCATATCCTACTAAATTCTAAATGCACCTCAACTTTATAAATGCAGCAAAAAGGCCATAGTCGTGATTCTACTAGTAAGGTTATGGAAAGGAATACCAGGATTTAAGTATTACAGTCTGTAATAACTAAGGGGACCTATGTATTAATCATGGTACTGTTGGTCAATTACTTTATAAGGGAATTACTATCAATTCAGTGCTAGTCCTATATGGGTCAGGATTTCAATATATTAAAAAGAATTGACTCGAATGTACATAACTAAAGCGAGGTGGCATAGAGGGATTTGTAAACATGTTCAAGTGAATCGCGAATAAAGAAGTTGCAGATCATAGTAAGGAAAAATTGGATAAGGAATTTTTTTCTTTTTTTTACGGGAATAAGGCATGACTTCGGTAGATATTTGATTCAAAAATTTGGAAGGAATGATGTCTAGGGTAATATGATTATTAGGCAGAAGAGGTATGAAATCAAGATTTTGGTTTAAAAATAAGGCATGGCTAGGGAAGAATAGGGTCTTCTTAATTGTATTTTTAGAATAATGAAATGGCTAAATTATGCAACCGTGATTTACAAGCTTAAAAATAGAAAAGGAAATAATATGGATATGTCTAAAACAATAACTTCCAATCACTTAGAATAATCTGGAAATCAAGTGGGCTGAGGTAGTTGCACACCAATTCATACTATAGTTTAGCCTATCTATTGGGTTCCTAGGACAACATATGATCCCTCAAATATGGCTAGCCAATCTTAATCTAGAATCAAACTCATAGTATTCATAAGTCCTTGATATCATCCAATTTCCATTAATACACTCTATTTCACGGCTTATTCTCTTTTCTGCTAACATAATACCAAGTTGCTCATAATGTGATCTGCTGAGGTCTGTAAATATCCTTTATCCTCGAAAATACACAGCATTTAATTCTTAACCTCTTTCACCCTTATATAAAATATCTTTATTCTCTGGAATGTATCATCCATTATGCATAACTCTACTCTAGATCCGACTTATAAATCTATTTAGGATTACCCTACCTCTCTATCTTGGTCAGGTGCTTACGATACTTCATGGTATGATTTTCATATCAACTTCTTTCCTAGTTTCTTTGTCATAAATTTCGTATCATCTATCTCCTCGGGATAGTCTCCTCGTTCTTTATTTGATCTCAATTTCAAGATCTTGCTTAAGGTATGGTTCTCTCTGTAATTCTCTTTATGTCATCGTAGATAATCATGGTCATAATCATCGTCTCGATAATTTTTTCGGAAATTTCAATCTTATTCATCTTCATTTATTCAAACTAAACGTATTGTTCCTTATAATTCTCTCTTCTTATATACCCAACACAAAGTTGTAACGCCCCAGTCCCAAAATACGTAGGACTAGGAACGTAGACATGCCAGCTGTATACATACGAAGTATACTCCAATATATGAAAACCTCGTATGCATACATAAGCTGTAATATTCAGTAGAAACCATAACGACTAATCCCATCCACAAAATAAAGGAAACAATTCATATAATCATCTATGGAAATGTATTTGTACAATATGTTGGGCGGAGACAAATCCACTACCAACAAGCAAGGGACGAAATACATGGAAAATAAAATAAGTTTGGCAAGCGAAGCGAAGACGATCCAATTGGAATCATCCTCTAAGGAATAGAGATGTCCATGGCTACAATACCTGCGAAAGACGAGAGCACACACCTGGAAAGATAACCAGGTCCTAAGAGGGACGTAACACGACACATAATATCATGCCAATAACTGAATAAATAAAGCTCAAAAGAAAAGTATATGTGACTACACAAATAAAGGTCCTTAACCATTCTATGTGAAAATGCATTTTGAAGACAACGTTCCACACAAGGGCTTCCGAGACTAGAAACATGGCTCGTTAGCGTTTCAACCGAGACACTAGTGGCATCTAGAGAAAAATAAATAAATACATGGCACACTAGTCTCTCGGGTGAGTCACTAACGGCAGCTAGAGGAAAGAAAATGCACGACACATTTGTGTTTCAACCGAGGCACTAGTGGCATCTAGAGAAAAGTAAATAAATGCATGGCTCACTAGATCTCAGCTGAGTCACAAATGGCAGCTAGAGAAAAGTAAATGTGTGGAAGCCCCTGCGCCTAATAACTGTCTTCCCCTCCCCATGCACTACTCGTGCTGAATCCACACCACGATATTTCTAATAATCGCTAAGTCTTCTATGCAATTATATTAGCAATTATATCCTAACGCTCGTCCTGTACGCACCGATGTACGGTCGGTACGCAAGTCCGAATCTATATGAGACACGTGACATCGTGGCACACAGGTGTCGGGCCAATGAATGCGTCACAAACAAAGGTGGTCCCTTAACTCTAGGCCAAATGCATAAAGTATAATAATTTGTAACTACATATGGTTTTGAAAGAACAACTTATAAGAAATAAAATATGCATGATATTGAACAAGAAATTAAACAGTAAAGGCAAGGTGTCTTGCCTGTTGTTACGCCGAGTGTGGTGCGAGGATCCAACAAGTTTAGATGTGTCTAATAGCCCTGGTCGACAGGCAAGGTCTAAAGTTGCGAGTAAAAAGTAGGGATTAGTCACGATTAAGCACGATCAATTTTGATAGTCAACGGGAGTTCAGGGAGAAAATACTCATACTCGTAGAAAATATTTGAAACTATTTTTCTTTTTATTAGCCTAAAAATACTTTGGTAAATATTAGGGTACACTAGAGAATCATCATATAAATTTGGTAAGTAAAATATATATATAATTTTATGTTAAATACTTAAAAATACAGAAATCTTTTTAGGCCATAAATACTCTAAGTTTGTAAGAATAAATTTGATAGAGACTATATTTGAAAAATATTTTTACAAAGGTACAAAATATCTAGATAACTATATATACATTCTTTCCTTAAAATCTAGTCTTTTGTTAAAATTTATGGAAAAAAATTTAACAGTATATTATAGCCCATAATATTTTGTCATCAAAATCATCTACTATATTAATAAATAATTAGTATAAATAAAAGGATACTAATATTACAACAATATAAAGATATCAATATTTAGTTTTAAGATTTTAATTCAAATAACTGTTAAATAAAAAAACAATTAAAATATATAGTAGTAACTCTAATTAGTACTACCACCTACTACTACTACTATTTAGTACTACCACCTACTACTACTACTATTACTACTACTACTACTACTACTACTACTACTACTACTACTAATAATAATAATAATAATAATAATAATAATAATAATAATAATAATAATAATAATAATAATAATAAAAGCTGGCTCTTAGGAAAGTGAGAGAGAGGGAAGAAACAACTAATAAATATAATAATAATAATAATAATAATAATAATAATAATAATAATACTAATAATCCATATATATTACATAGGACAGCTGCTGCCCTTCAGAAATAAAATGAAGAAGGAAGGAGTGAAGAGAAAGAGTAGGCGAGCGGGAAAGAAACTCACCGGCGGACGGATGGGCGTCGGTGGCCGGCGGGCAGGGCGCGTCGGAGTAGGATGGGCGCGCTGGTGCTGGCGGTGGGAGATGGCCTGGCGCGGATCTTGCCGGCGAAGCAAGCGCCGGCGGCTCGAGCACTCGAGGAAGGAGAGGGCGGTGCTCCATCGCGGAGGGGGTTTCGAGGCTCGGCAGAGCTACTCTGGAGGAACAGCGGAGAGGGGTTCCACAGCGGCTCGAGCACGCGACGGCGGCTCATGAAGGCGGCAGCCGGGAGTCCAGATCTGGCGAGCGTGGAAGGGGGCGGTCGCGCGCGGGGGCTGAGCGACTGGGCACAGTGGTTTGCGGAGCGGTCGGCGCCGAGTTTTGGGCGGAGGTACGGTAGGTCGTCGGGTGCGGCCACAGAGAGATTAGGTGGTGGTCGATCGAGGAAAGTTCAAAGTTTGTGTCGGGATGATTTGTCGGGGAATGTCCAACACGAAGATGGTGGAACATGTATATGTAAACATAGAATACGACGAGGAGGGGACACGGACACGATGCACATTTTTGTGGATAATTTATGGATGTGAGGAATTTATGGAGGAGTACCTGCCTATTTATAGGATATGAAAATTTCCAGTTGGATAAGGATTGGACCCAAATTTGTTATTTAAATCAAATTTGGGTTTGATCTACATAAAGTTTAAATTGTAGACAAAATCCAATAATATCTAAATCTTTATTCAATTTATTTAATAAATCATTCAATTTATTTAATAAATCTTTCAATTTATTTAATAAATCTTTCATCGTAGATAATCATGGTCATAATCATCGTCTCGATAATTTTTTCTGAAATTTCAATCTTATTCATCTTCATTTATTCAAACTAAACGTATTGTTCCTTATATTTTTCTCTCTTCTTATATACCCAACACAAAGTTCCAATTGTCATTCCTCTAGTGTTTATAACTAGCCTGCAATGATAAGGGTTAACTAGTCTGCCTCTTGAGGTACAACTTTCTAACCTTGGCTACGATTAATCATCGAAGACCATAATTAATCAATTCTTAAACTTGATCAACCCTGAAACTCCATGTTATACCTTCACAAGCCCTAAGTCATATCCAGTAACATCACAACCAATGATCTACCTTATCTATCCATAAGCAATTATATGTTTCTTACCAGTATGCCTAACCATTTTACTTCTATTTGCTAGGAAAGGTTTGACGATGGGTCAAATAAATACTTGTGTCTAATACCTCTATCATAGTCTAACCCTGTTGGTTGATCTTTTAGTCCCGATTTCTAACAGGTCATTCAAGGTTAGACTCAACCAATTATAGAGATGGTTGACTAGTCAACTTAGTCTTACCTATTCCTAGATCATGTTTCTCTCCGATACCTAATCTTCTTAGGACAGTTCCTCATTATCCAAGAAAATTTCTTTTTCTATTATATCATATTCCTGATTTCTATGTCCTCTACGTGAAAGTTCCTCAAATTTTAGTACAACATAACTCCAAAGGTTTATATCTAGTCATGGTCATCATGCTCCATCAATTTGTTTTATCCCGTTGGAATCCTAGGACTATTTTCAACCGTCCTTCAGGTTTGCACTCTTTAATTTAAAATCCAATTGTGTCTTCCTTCAAGTCGTATTCCTACTCATCCCATCCTTTAAGATCAAGGAGTCTTCATATTCTTCTAATCAACTCGGGTGGATCACGTTAACTTCTATATCAACTTTGGCTATCCTAGACAAGGACGACATGATTTAGCCTAATGGTCCTCGTATTTTCTGCTAGGGTTAATCCTGGTACCGTACTCTATTCCATATCCTATCTTAGTGGAGTGTCAATACAAGCCTGCCCACCTTAGCTAGTCACCCAGTCCTGTCAAGCATGGGTTACTATATCCTTCAAGTAAAAATTTTTATCTCAATGTGATGATTTACATGTTGTCGTCGAATCACCAATTTGCGATTCGATGAATCATTCAACCAGAGGGTTTTTTTTTAGAAACTAAGTCTCGATAGAAATGCCCTTTTTACTATCGTTCTTTCTAGTAAGAACGTCTATCCAACCCATTTATACCTTAAATAATCACCTACGAAATATACTATCTGTCTTAGTCATATCCTATGACAAGATAATACTGAAATGATTGTAAAACACAAGTGTTTGTCCTTTAGAGAGAGGAAAAGACGAGAATTCATAAGTAGGAATTCAAGAATGGTATGATTGAGCACAAATAGAAAATTTTAAGGGTGATAATAGAATTCAAATGAATTTCCAATAGCAGTAGTAGATTGAGATCCTCATATATCATCTTAATGTAGGCTCGTTCGGCATAGTAACATAATCGAAACAATTTATCTCGAACAGCATGGGCCACCACAAAAACATGTCACGCCCCAGTTATAAAATACACGGGAACTTGAGATGCGAGCACGCCAGGTAATACGATCTAGGATTAGTTCCCAATTTAATGGACTTACCCCAAATGTACTATGCTGTCAGGTTTATAAACATTACTAATTAACTATATATCAATCCATAAAATAAAATGAATACCAAGAATGAGCATAATATATCAAAGTTGGCCACCCAGTAATATATATATTCGATCAAGCTTAAGAAAGGAATAAGCTTGAAAATAATAGGCTACATAGTAGCATGAATAAAGTAAAGATGAAATGTACACATGGAAGAGTAAATGGAAATACCAGAGAATACATATATATACCTGAAACCTCAGAGCATTACGCACCACCTGCCTAGCTACTCTGTACTAACTGTTCAACAAATACCTGGAGAGATCACCAGGTCCTCAGCGGGACATAGCAAAATACGTAAATATGTTGGCCCATTAGCTAATGGTCACACCTGATTTTGATAATCAACGACGACTTTGATCGATACGTAAAATATACGAACTGCTACAGGTTACATAAATCAAAGACAAAGAACATCTACAACATACTGCGTCAATATTCTACTGCTACAGAATATTGCATCGTCATCAAGAAAAAATCGCATTAGAATCTAGATAAAGTCAATTTATATTTTCTTCTGTATTTTTAATTTTATTGAGTATAGGAAATATAAATGTGAGGTCGTTCGGGATTATACTGGCTTAGGTTATTCCCAGTCCACATATCCAAATAAGCCTACCTACTTATCCCAAAAACCCCACTATTTTGAAAAGCCCAAAACCTATGCAATTTGGCTCAAAGCTTCTGAGTTCTGACCCAACAGAACTCTGGGCGAACTCTGACCGAGTTCGGCCCGAGTTTGGTCGAACTATTTTGAAATTTAGTTCCCACCAAATCTGTATCCAACATTCGAATGCGAGATTTATGCATCCGAACTATGCCCGAGTTCGGTCCCCAAAAATACTATAAATAGAGAAGGATTTTCACATTTCTAATCACTCATTCACTTTCTATTCTCTATCTTTCTAAAGTGTTTTCAATGATCTAAAGCTTTCAAATCTAGCCTAATACCACTCTTAGCCAACGCCAGTACAGTTTTGTTCGATCTAGTGTTTTTGTTCGAAAGAGTTGTATTAGAGGTTGCAATTCAAAAAGTATTCTAGTTTTTAAAATCAAGTTTGTTGGAGTTGATCGTGCGCTCGTCCCCAAGGCACGATGTTGTAAGAGACTACAAGCTCTCAATTAGCTTCTGAATAGTAGATTAACATCAAGCAAGAGTACTCGAGACTGGAGTACTCTACTCATGGGGAGACCAATATACATCACGGTGTTCACTGAGTTTGATTTTCTGATCTCATGCTTATTTTATTTTATTTATTATCTCTTATATCTGCCATATTATAGGTGCTAAATTTTAGACGTAATTATTTTCGCTGCACACACACACACACACACTCTATTCACCCCCCTCTAGAGGTGATCAACGATCCTACAATTGGTATAAGAGCAGGTTATATTAAAATATAACACTAGAGAGTATATATGGCATCCGTGAAACCTATATTCAACAATGAAGGGCAATTGACAAATAGACCCCTACTATTGATAGAACGAACTACACATATTGGAAAATACGAATGAGTTTCTTTCTTAAGTCACTCGATTTCGATCTTTGGTCGATTGTTACAGACGGTTACAAGAAACCGCCTAGAACAGTGATTGATGATAAAGTTGTAGATAAGCCACATGACAAATACACATAGCATAAAAAGACACAGGTTGGTCTAGATGTACGAGCCATCAATACACTATTCTATACAATTGACAAAATCGAGTTCAATTGCGTATCTACCTGTACAATGTCCCATAAAATTTGGAAACTTCTTGAGGTGACTCATGAAGGAACTTCCTAAGTGAAGGAATCCAAAATCAGCAGACTAATACAGGAGTTTGAATCATTCAAGATGAAACCCGGTGAGTCAATTACACAGATGTGTACTCGTTTTCTTGATATTACTAATCCTTTACAATCCCTTGGTAAGGATTACACCAATCACAGAAGATCAGAATGATTCTATGAGCTCTAACCAAGAATTGGAACCCGAAGGCCACTACGATCATAGAAGGAAATGACCTCACGATGATGACTTTTGAGACACTTATGGGCAAGTTGATGACCCATGAGCTGGACTTGCAAGAATTTGAAGAAGCAACCCCAAGGAAAAATCTATCACCTTCAAAGCACAAGCCAAAAGAGTCACACGCAATGACTCTAACGAAGAATAGTGGTGATGAGCAAGCCCTGCTTGTCAGAAATTTTAGAAAGTTCTTGTAGTTTGAAAGATCAAACCAAAAGAAGAAGGGCGTCCACGAAAGCAACGAAGAAAAAACAATCTACTTTAGATATAAGAAGTCAGGGCATATCAAGAAGGACTGTCTATTGTCAAGAAGAGCGGTCTATATGATCGATCAAGATCAAGCAAAAATGCCACAACTGGTCGAAAGTATGCTAATACAAGCATATGTCATGAAAGTGAGGCCAGTGAATCAAAGGAGGAGGACAGACCTAGTAGCTGTGCAAATGTTTGTCTGTGACATTTGATAAGGTATCCACTAACCCTCTGTACGGTGATTTCACTTTCGATGAACTAGAGACCACCTTTAGCGAACTTCTTGAAGAACACAAAAATGTGTTGGCCAAGTACAAGCAATCTCGTAAAGAGATTAAGGCTTACACAATCGAAGTAGCTAGACTGTCTAATCTCGTTGAAGATATAAAAGAGACATCTACTATCGGTAACATGGATGAGATAGCCAAGCTTAAGGTAGACTATCATGAGGCTATCCTCATCATTGAAAAGAAAGAAGGAGACTATGTCAAAGTGCAAGAGCTTTATGACATAGAGAAGAAGAGACACTTAGTCACAGAACAAAGACATTGATATGACTACCAAATATGAGGAGTCTTGTACGATTTCTAAAAAGTTAGAGATCAAGTTAGACAAATAGGCCATCCCTGTTACACAGACTAAGGTTAGTCCTAATGCTAAGCATACATCTAAGAGGACTAAACCACAGAAAGCACACAAGTAACATGTTTCACACAATCATGCTTTCACTTATAGGTTCCCAAAGAAGACACAAAAGAATGTTAACACAGAAACAAAAAGCATATTTTCAAAACTTACTTGTACATACTGTGGTACTCACGTGCACATATCACAGTATTGTCTAGCAAGAAAGCTTGTTGACAATCATATACTTGCTTGGATTCCTATAACTAATCAAGAAGGACCCTTGAAGAAATGGGTACCAAATAATTCATCTACTCATTTTGTAGGTGGACCCTCAACCCTCTCATGCTAGAAGCAAGTAGATTCTCGATAGCGGATATTCGCGACACATGACTGGTGACACATCTTTATTTGATATGCTATCGATAAAGAAAGGATACATTTTCTTCGAAAATAACTTGAGAGGTGATATAATTGGAAATGGCACTATTGGTATGTCTTCCTATCTAGTAATAAAGGCCGTATGTATAGTCATAGAGTAGAAACATAACCTATTGAGCATAAGTTATTTGGCAGATAATGGTTATGGCATCAACTTTGTGAAAGACAAATGTTTAATCTATGATATGTCATCTGGTAATCCCGTATATGAAGGGATTAGGGAAGACAATATTTATATTTTCTTTTTAGATAGTACTAACAATGCAAAAAAAGTGTCTGGTAGCTAAACCAAGATGAAATTTGGCTATGGCACATGAGGCTAGGACATGCTAGTATGGACACCATCTCACGACTATGTACTAAAAAGTTGGTAAAAGGACTCCCAGAAATTGTATTCAAGAAAGACATAGTATGTGCTGACTGTGAAAAGAATAAAGTAACTAGGTCTTTGTTTAAAGCCATCAATGTTGTAAGTACTTTTAGACCCTTGCAGTTGATTCATATAGATCTATTCGATCTTAGTAGAGTCGCGATAAACTCTACGCTTTTGTGATTGTTGATGATTTCTCTCGTTATACATTTATCAAACAAAAGTGATGCTATTTTTGAATTTCAGATATTTTACAAAAATGTACGAAATGAAAAATGCTTCATGATTACTCGAATCCGAAGTAATCATGGCGGCGAATTAGTAAATGCTGATTTCAAAAAGTTTTGTGATGACAATAGATATTACCATGAGTTTTCTTGTCCTAAAACTCCCCAACAGAAAGGTATTGTGGAGCGAAAGAATCGTACCCTAAGTGAGATGGCTAGAGTCATGCTAAATCAATATAATCTTCCTAAATATTTTTAGACATAAGTTGTCAGTACAATCTGTCATGTTTAAATAGGGTGTTGATTCAACCAATCTCGAAGAAAATACCATACGAATTTTGGTTTGGAACGATTCCAAATATTTTATATTTTAAAGTTTTTGGATGTTGTTTTATCCTAAACACCAAGGACAATTTGGATAAGTTCGACTCTAAGGCAGACGAAGGGATATTTCTTGGGTATGCTGCCAAGAGCAAGGGATATAGAATTTTTAATAAAAGATCTATGATTGTTGAAGAGTCAATTAACGTTACTTTTGATGAGCACAATAGTCACTGATCTAGCGACAGTGATGATAAAGATATGCTGTATAAATCCAAGACACCTGAAGATACTGTAGCCAATGAGGGTTATCTGGAAAGTCTACCTAAGAGAATGAAGTTCATGCCAGACCATCCAGAGATACTTGTAATAGGTGACATATCTAAAAAAGTAAATACGCGTTCTTCTACTAGAGATATTAATGTAGCAACAAATGTAGCTTTTATTTCTCAAGTAGAACCTAAGACAGTAGTGGATGCTTTTAATGATGAGTTTTGGATTTATGCCATACAAAAGGAACTTAATCAATTTGAGAGAACCCAAGTTTAGGAGCTTGTTCCTGAACCTATTGGTCAATCGATAATTGGTACCAAATTGGTGTTCCGAAATAAACTAAGTGAGGTTGGACAAGTTCTACGCAACAAAGCACGTCTAGTGGCACAAGGTTATAATCAAGAAGAAGGTATTGACTATGACGAGACATATGCTCATGTTGCTAGACTAGAAGCCATTCGCATGTTTTGTGTATTTGCATGTTTTTATAATTTCAAACTTTTTAAAATGGACGTGAAAAGTGCATTTTAAACAAATTTTTGAAAGAGGAAGTTTTTGTGAAACAGCCCCTGGTTTTGAAGATTTTCAAAAACCTGATCACGTCTTCAAACTTAGGAAAGCACTCTATGCAAACAAGCACCCCATGCTTGGTATGAATGCCTGAGTGCCTTCATACCTAAAAATGGTTTTTCAAAAGAAAGAGTTGACCCAACTTTATTTATCAAATCTTCAGATGATAGTATTCTTCTTGTGCAAATTTATGTAGATAACATCATTTTTGGTTCTATAAATAAAAATCATTGTCAAGAATTTGCTAAGTGTATGCATAGTGAGTTTGAGATGAGTATGATGGGAGAGCTAAACTACTTCCTAGGACTTCAGATCAAACAACACTCACAGGGAACATTCATCAACCAAGCCATGTACACGAAGGATTTACTAAAGAAGTATGACTTCGACAACGTAAAGCCTATTGGAACTCCAATGTCTACATCAATACGGCTTGACATTGATGAAAGTGGCAAACCAGTCGATCAGCATAAGTATCGAGGTATGATTGGTAGTTTATTATATTTAACTGCTAGTCGTCCATATATTATGTTTAGTTTTTGCATTTGTGAATGATACTAAGCTAATCCTAAGGAATCACACCTATTTGCCGTTAAGCGTATCTTTCGATTCCTTAAGGGAACTTCTACAGTCAGCTTGTGGTATCCTAAAACCACATCATTTGACCTAATCAGTTATTCAGATGCTGATTTTGCTGGATCCAAAGTAAACCATAAAAGTATTAGCGGTACGTGTCATTTCCTAGGAAAAACTTTAGTCTCCTGGTTTAGTAAGAAGTAAAACTATGTTACTTTATCAACAACCGAGGCTGAGTACATCGTCGCAGGATGTTGTTATGCACAGATTTTGTGGATGAAACAAACCCTAGAAGACTACAATCTGCACTACATGAAGATTCCCATATACTGTGATAACACTAGCACAATTAACTTGAGTAAGAACCTTGTTTGTCACTCACGCACAAAGCACATAGAGATACGACATCACTTTTTTACATGATCACCAACAACACGGGGAGATTTTCTTAGAATTTATTGACATAGATCATCAATTAGCAGATATTTTCATAAAACCGCTAGCTGAAAACTGCTTCAACTATCTACGTCGCGAGTTAGACATACTTGAATTTTCATATTCATAATGAGTTATGTTTAATAAACTTACTTAAAACTTGAGATTTCGAGATTTATTAATTAAAGTTATTTTTGGTACAAGTCGAAAGGGCCCGTCTATCATACAGGCGTAAATAGCCTGAAGCGACACGGTGTACTAGTCTTCGGACTAATGCTAGCTGGGATCCGGCTCCTATAGCTAACCCAAAGTAATGGATTTTAATTAATCGAGGAGTTAAGAGTTATTAAAGTACTTTTATTATTTATTACTCATAGAAATGAATAGGAAATACAAGTAGCCGAACTCGGACAGAACTTGACCCGAGTTCTGACTGAGTTCGGGCCGAACTCGGTCGACGTCGTTTCTATTTTCCAGAAACGTTTCAACCGGACCTAGATTTATTTAAACTCTATTTTTCATCATCTTCCTCATACTCCCTCCCACCTGAAAACTTCAAACAAAAACCCTAACACTTGGAGACCCTATTCCAAAGCCTGTATTCTTCATCTCTTTGGTTCAACTGGGTCTAGTGAAGGTTTCTCTACTCATT
The DNA here is from genome assembly GCA_029216955.1 of Iris pallida. Taxonomy (NCBI): domain Eukaryota; kingdom Viridiplantae; phylum Streptophyta; class Magnoliopsida; order Asparagales; family Iridaceae; genus Iris; species Iris pallida. The sequence continues at coordinate 33,747,669 of JANAVB010003400.1, read as the reverse complement.
TGCCATCTTATTTTTGAGGTATAGTCTCTCTTTTCTCTCTTTTCAATTTAATGCCCCCCAAACTCTTCAAGAGAAAGAAGAGAGAGTTTGTGGCTTCTTCATCCACTTCGGAGTACGAACCCGGCTCGCTCGTCCTACTGACGAAAAGGAATTTGACAAGAACCTATTTCCATCTTTGGAAATATCTGACTCTTGGTTTACCTTTTTACCTAGAAATTTGCCCCGGATGATCGATAAATTTTACTATCTTTTCGGAGTATGCTTCCACCTTTGAACCCTTAGGACTCCGAGATTATTTTGAGACATCTAGTAAAATTTATAAAAATATTGTTTGTATGTTTTATTGTAATATGCAAGTAAAAGACAATGGCAACATTTATTCTTGTGTCGTGGAATTAAAATTGAGTTTAACTCGGCTGATCTTTGTGAGTACTTCCATATGCCGGACAACGGCGAAGCACTAGTCGAGATAAACAAAGTTTAATTTTTCGACGACATGACCCTTGACTCTCTTAAGGTTGCTATGTGTCATCTGAACCCAGTCCCTTCGGGTGGTCAGTTGTTTGCAAAGCACCTTAAGCAAAACTTCTATGAACTCCAGCAATTTGTTTACTTTTCTTTGCTACCCAAAAAGGGATCTACTAATGAGATCACATTTTTCGAGATATCTGTTATGTATTATATTCATTTTGGAGTCACATTTTCTATTCCCAAGACTTTTATAACTGGTTTGATCAGTTGTCGGAGGGTAGGCCGCAACCTCCTTTACCCTATGCATCTTGCGGTAATCTTCCGGAAGTTTGGCATTAACTTTGATATATGTCCTATATCTGGGTCTCCACTTGAGTTGACTAGATCTAGGAGATACCATCTGCCTCCACTTCCACCCGGTACTGCTCTACCTCCACCTGATCCAGTTGCTCCTCTTGCTCCAGGCCACTTTGATGCCCAGTTCTACCAGCGATTTGATGACTTTGTCACTCTTCATAGGCAACGTCATCAGAGCTATGTTGATGCTGAGTTCTACCATACTTCTCAGTCCCAGGTCTTAAGAAATGGCATTATTGGTATTTAGTGGTCGTTGGCGCATCATCCTACTGCACCATTTCATTCGACGGACCGCGGTTTGAGGATCCGCACACTTTTAGATTCATTGATCCGACGACAGCCTACGTCGATCCTCATCCTCCTGCTGATCCAGCCGATGATGCCGCTGAGATGTGATTCTGACTTTAGTTTAGTATTTTGTGGATTTTATTTGCTGATAATGATTATGTAGTAGTGACATTTTATTTTAGTTGAACTTATGTAGTAGTTTGAACTCTTTCAGTTCTGACTTTATGCACTCTATTTCAGTAGTAGTTATTCTATCTTAGTTTCCATTTCTCATATTTTTCATACTGCTACTGCTAGTGATTCTCCTATGCTATGACTTGTTTCATGTAGCCCCTCTTCCCAGAATTTTGATAATATTTTATTATTTATTTTATTGGAATGGTGATTTTTAGATTTTATAAATAATTATTTAGTTAATTATTACGGTAGATGATTTTAGCCATGATGGAGTTTTGGAGTACAAGATGACTAGAAATCGAGCCACGGATAGTGCAATGGCGTGCTTTGACTAGTGTGTTAGCCCTGATAGGGAAGGCTGAGCCATAGCGATGTCCTAACTAGGAAAACCAAGCCAATTTACGACCTAACCCTTACCGAAGGTTTATTTATTCATTATTTATATTATTGAATTTTAGGGAACCTGATTATACCATTTTAGCCCGGACTGGACCCGAACTGAGCCCAAGACCATGTAGTCATACGGGACGTTCAATGACCGTCGTGTTGATGGAATTTGGTATGAGTGTGTGGTATCTCCGTTTTATTTATTTAAAGAATATTTTCTAAGTATTCATATTTAAATATTATAAATATTATTATTAGTTGTATTTAGTGACTTCTGCATAAAATAGGTCCTCGTATATTTCGGGATTTTTAGACTGAACATAATGGTTTATATACACCATTATTGATTTATGGAATTTTTGTTATTATTATTATTATTATTATTATTATTATTATTATTATTATTTCAATATTAATGAGGTTATTAAGAAATAATACTATTTTACTATTATTAGGTTATCTGTGTGTATATATATATATATATATATATATATATATATATATATATATATATATATATATATATATATATATATATATATATATATATATATATATATATAAATATTCGTATGTATATGTGCATATATAAATATGCGTATATACGTATGGATATATATATATTATCAGATATATAGATATATATAATTTCTATATATATAAATATATATATATATATATATATATATATATATATATATATATATATATATATATATATATATATATATATATGTGCGTATGTATATTTATATAAAATACATATATGTATATGTGTGTATATAGATATATACGCGTATATACGGATATTAATTAGTTGTTGGGTGAGATTATAATTATATATATGTATATGTATACATATAGATATTTGTATATACTTATATATATATATATATATATATATATATATATATATATATATATATATATATATATATATATATATATATATATATATATGAGTATAAAAGAAAAAGAAAAAGAATTAGAAAAAGGAAATACAAAAGAAGTCAGAAGCCCAGGCCGGCCATACAAAGAAATCCCAAACCCACCTGCTTAGGAAACCCAGCCCGAGAGAACTGAACTATATATATAGTTACATTATGTATATATAGTTATAGCTCGAGACAGCGGGAGAAATCGAGAAGTCGAAACCCTAACATCTGAGCCGCCACCCATCCCACACGACCTCATAACCAACCCCCGACCTCCGGCGACTCACCCGCCGCCGGCGCCACCCGCCGCGCGCGGCCACGGCCGGCCGACGCGCGCGGGGGGGTGGGGGAGAAGACAGCAGCGGCCGATGGTGTCGGGCTCTCCTTCGCTGCGGCGGTTCATCGCGAACAATGGACCGTTTCGCCTCCCTTCTTTTCCGATATCCTCATAACATGTACAACTTTCATTCCCTTCAATTACTTTTGATTCATAGGAACTAGGTAGTCCGATATCTCGACCCAAAGTCGACTAAAAATCTGTCAAAAACAGAACAGTTGTTTGGGTTTAAACACCGTTTTGGGAGGCGAATTACCGTCAGTCTATCGACAGTTTTGGGAAATTATTTAAAGACAGTCCTAGAGAACCTATACGGCTCTGCAATCCACTTTGCAGAAGTTGAAGTGATCGATTGAGCGTCGAGAAATCGACGTCTCAAAATGACCAAAAACCCATTTTCAAAATTATAGAAATTCAATAAATTCATCCACGCGACGTGCGTTCCGCCAAACCGGGCGACGTGGTCGCGCACCGTAAGCATCGAAAGCTGCATAACGGCTTCGTGGTCGTGTGGGCTTTGACGAAATTCAAATTGGTCGCGTGTGCGCGACGAATTTGATGCGTATCCGTCGAAATTTACCGTATCGTGCACTTTGCAAATTCTCCAATTACTTTGTGCACGCTCGTCAGATCGAGACGAAACTTGCGCCAACAGGACCGTATCATTTTTCTGGTCCTGTATGCCAAGTTTGGTCCGATTCTGAGACAGTTGATAAAATCGCCGTTTTGCGGGCCCTACGGTCCGACTCAACGGGTGATTTTGTGCACGGCCTGCCGGAATCCAACTTTGGACATACGGTTGGGTTCGTATCGAAAAACTGGATCCGTAGACATGTAGTTTAACGACTTTAGAGACCGTTGACTCTGGCACGCTTTTCGGTGCAAAGCGGGTCCAACGGCGAACATCGTTTTGCCCGAAATTACCGTTTTGCCCCTGTGTCCAGAATTAGACTTAAGGACAGTTAATCCTAGCTAATTTGACTATTCTGAGAATATTGGTAATATTTATTTCAGCTTCCGGGGACTGTTGTACGAGTTTTGACTGTTGTGGCACATTGAGTAGCTTAGACTGTCGGTTTCACCAGCAGAGGACCACAGGCGAGTACAGTTTATTGTCTGCATTTTGATGATTGATTTTCACTATATTTCATTGGTTGGCCATTGGTTATGTGATTATTTTCTATTATAAATTGTTGAGTCGGGAATGAGAAGTACCAAGGATGTGTGATCTGACCTTAGACTGTGTAGACCGTGTTTATTATTGCATTTATTTCTTGCAGATAGTGTAGACAGTGATTCATTTATTACAAAGTAGACAGTGTAGACATTGATTTATTTATTGTAAAGTAGACAGTGTAGACCGTGATTATTATTGTATTTAAACTGTGTAGATCGTGATTACTATTTGTAGACAATGTTTCTTTATTACAATATTTTCTGTAGACCGTGTAACTGTAGACCGTGTAACTTTAGACCGTGTAGACCGTGTCGCATAATTGTCCCGAGACCGATCACATATCAAAGGTACTTCTAGCAGTTGGGGAAAGTATTTGGTGTCTATTTATTTACTATTGGTTTTTCGTATTTCCTGTTTATTTTCAAACTCATGATTGATGTCTAACCCTTGTCTTATAGTCATTTTCTTTATTTGAAATTGCATTCAGTGAATTGTGCTTGTTCCATTCCTGACTGAAAACCAACATTTTCAGGTTAGCCGTGGATTCACTTAGCTTGGGGAGTGACGGGAATACTTGCAGGCAAAAGCCTAGAGAGTAGCTAGATAGTTGAGTTGTAGTCATTCATTTATTTGTACAGGTTTATATTTTTCTACAAATGTAAAACTTGTGATCATTGTAAGTTAAATTGATTATGTGAATGAGCATTATTTGTGATTTTGATCTTCATGGTCGCGACAGCGTACTACCGCCGACACTGCGGTGTAGGCTGGCTTGGACACGTCTCGTATCCGTTTTAAAAAAAAATGGGTGCGGGTCATGACAAGTTTTTGTGGTGGCCCATGCAGGTCTGTTTTCGCAAATCATGCGAACTCGTGATGGTACTTAAGATTAGTTGTACTATTGCGAGCCTGCGACTAGAACATGCTCATTCACGAACAAGGATTAATTTAATTTAAGAGAATGACTATAACTAGGAGTCCCTTATACAAAATTTACCGATGGGTAGTCTAGGCTATGCTATTTAGATGAGGAGTTATTAATTTTGATAGTTTGTCAATCCCCATAGGTACGCGACTACCTTTTGATAAGACGACATGATCCAATGTGGATAGATTATTCACCTGGTGATACAGGACTTTCTAGAATTAATAGTTTAACCTTGATAAATGGTGCAATTCCTTCTCCTTGCCCCTTTAGATATCATCCTCACATCTTAGTCCGAATTGCCTCCTCAGTCCCTATTTTGCACTAAGGATTATTATTTTATATAATTTCTGATTAGATTATCCACATACGGACCTCGAGTTAGTTTCGGTTCAAGTTTTTCCTCAATGTTTGAATACAATAGGATAGTTAAAATGTTTGTATTTCTTTGTCTTCAGTTATTCTCTTCCTGTTCACCTTTTATTTTAAGGGTTGTGACTGATAAATACCTACGCTTTATTTCATAGTCAACTTGTTTGAATCTCTAGAAGCTCATGGATTTTTATAGACCTAGTTAAAGGAATGTTAGTTAACTCATAATGGCAGGACAGCAGCGCACTGTCGCCATTTTTGAATTATGGAGATTATGGATTCACTGCAGCCAGTAGCGCACTGGCAAGACACGACCCTAGAGTTGAAATTTGTTTAAGGAAATTATAGGTTATAGAATATTCCTAAAACTATGGCTAGTGGTCCTCTTTGATCATAGTTACCCGGGTGTCGGGATAAGGTAGAGTAACTGATAGCATATCACATCTGAATCACGGAACCAAGAGTTTACCATCGCCGAGTATACGAACGAGGCATAATCCTCGGTGAAATGATTTCAGACGTGATTACAAGTTTGAGATACCATAGAGGATAGGACAATGCCATGCATGTCCCATAAGATCTAAAGCCGATATTAGTGGAAGTTCTGTAAGTTGGGTAGCGTGTCTCCCGATCTAGCATTCCGTGGTCCTTGTGACCTATTGACGAGGATATCGACTGACACTAATAGGTTTACCTAGAATATGGAATCTAGAAGTCCATAACCCTTTAGTCGACCAAGGCTTTGCGGATAAGAAGATAGTAGGATGACCGTGTAAGCAAGAACACCTGGTAAAAGTTTGATTCCCTCTAAACTCGAACTACTTGTGCCTCTTTTCAAAAATCTCGCGTACTTGTATCTTGACTAGCTTGACCAACGCTGCTATTACAGCCTAGTTTTTGCAAGCTCACTCTGTTCTCGAGCTTGATTTGAGGCATATGTTTAGTGGGGACGCCTACTAACATATTGTCTAATCAGAATCATTGTATTACGGTCTGATCAACCATGATGCATTTGGTTCGCTTTTTATTTAATTATCCTACGTGGATTGAGATATAGAGGTATCCAGGATCTCATCCACGATTACTTTGACAATTCCTCTTGAATTATGCATTCGCCTTTTGAATCACGAAATTGTATTTAGTGACATCTTCCTTGAACTCTTTATTATTTCGTCTTCCACCGATTTGGAAAGATGAAAGCTCATGATTGGTAAATAGAATACGGAGTTTCCCATGGCTATGATAGTTGTATATATGAGTGTAGCTACTATCGGCCAGCCATGTGATTGAGTTACTCGTTCTTCCATCGACCCTCAAACTACTATTGAGACTTTCGAGCCATCTGAATTTGAGAATGATTAGGGTTTTACCCTTAGTCAGAACGCTAACCTAGGAGACTATCTATTCTCAAGAAACCAAATGTTGTGAGTCTCTAGTTGTTTGCTGAAAGCTTGCCTTAACTAGCAACCCTTAAGCCTTGAACCAACCCTTCCTCGACCGAAGCCCACAGTTAGACATGAGATGAGTGGACAATAGGGTAATCATTTACCGTGACACTCATCCCGAGATTGGTTTCTAACAAATATTAACTAGTGTTGGAACACCACAGTCACTAGCTTAGCCAATACCATAGCTTAAATACCTGTCATATTATGACCTACCAGTTATCAACAGCAATGCATGACCAATGCAACCCATACCGCTAGAACCCTTGTGACCATAGTCTAGCAGGCTTGACACATATAGAGATTCATGACTTAGTTGTTAGAAATTCTTTTCTTTTGATGTGCCTTAGAGTTGGTTACCCTGTCGATAACTCTTGTATACTATAGACGAGTAGATTATCCTATTTTGTCGACCATGTGTCATTGTATACACTCGTTCTCCATTTATTGAGGGACGATCCTTGACTTGACTAATATCTACTATATCCCGATACGCCGTGCCTTATTCCCTATTAACAAAGAGTCGAGGTACAGTATCTGGACTTTGGAAATTCTTCTAACCTCATCATTCCTAAGACCATGTCCTAACTTCTAAGATGGGTAGACTGTAAGCCTTCTAAAATTTTTTAGGATATACCAGGATTACCGAGTGATTATAATAACTTCCTTTAGGGTGATGATTAGTGCCCTTGGACTCCCACCATTCTTTTAGATCATTTTGTGTCCTTGGTCGTGTCATTAATATTCGGAGCACGAGACCAGTTGTTACCTTCCAACAAATTTCATATGCAAGACCTAGACAAGTCCACCTTCATCTAGGTACATCGTGTCCCACTCAAACACGTCTCCTTGTACTCTATTTTTTATGGTACGACTTTTAGGTCAAAAGGACTAGCTATAACCCTTACCATAATACCGGTATACTTTCCGACTTCTATTAGAGCCTCAGCCTTGACTCAATTCATTCGACCCAATATATGGTTGTGACCTACTCGAAATCCACTATGCACATGCCACTTGTGTGCCACTTGATAGAGGCCTCATGTGCTATCTAAACACAAAGTCACTGAAGGTACATTTTGAGCTTTAGGGACCTAGCTAACCAACCTGACTAGCAACTAGCCCAATCCCCTGAGTAGAAACCTATTCTAGGACACCCTAATCTAGTAAGAGTAGTTTATCATTGAGATTTTTTCCAGTCCATATAGATTGAAATCCAAGGTTCATCCAACCAACGAGTGATATCCAAATAGGAAACCCATTAAGACCCAGTAAAATCCATCCATAGAAACCACCATTTTTGGAATATATAAAAATTGAATTATTAAAATAGGTCCCTATACCCATTTTTTTGTCTCCCTTTCTAGAATGTGAAGTCGTTCGTAACCCTTATTCCATCTACCGGGAGGTTGCGATACGATCTTGCTTTATATTTTATTCCTTGCTCGTGTGTTTTAATAACCACGGAAAAGTTCACAATCTTGATTTCTCCAATTTTCGTTCTATTATGAAACCTGTTCAGAATTTCGAAGACAGAACTTTTATATTGTACGAATTTCAAACCCCTCTAAGAAACGAAGGGTTCTTCGATTTAGCAAGTGACTGTACTAGAGTAGCCCAACCTAGCAAATAAGTCAATGATTCATAGACTTTCATCCTATCTGCATCATTGGATACTCTCTACCGCTCTTGAAACTTTATAATTGCTCTCGATTATTCTTCCTTATCTTCCTGTCCTTCCTATTGTAGAGTGACGATTGGTCATGCTTATTAAAATCTACCAATATTTCTTAGCTACTTGTGTAAATTTTGTTGCTTGTCAAATTTCTGGGGTTGCGTGATGGATAGGAGAGAATTATAGAGGCCATAAGCAAGTAGATGTCTATTTAGGAAGTAGTTGGATGATTATAAAGCTGTAGAGACATACCTCTGAAGGAGTAGTGTGTTCAAAGGTGGGTAGAAGTACTCGGAGTTTCGTAGTTACAAAATAGTTAGGAGATGGATATAAACTATGTTTGAGGATTAAAAATTCGAGGAGATTAAGGTAATGGTAGATTCCTTTTGAATTGTAAGGAATAGTTATTAATTAAAATTTCGAGGACGAAATTATTTTTAAGGTGGGTAGATTTGTAGCCCCTCTTCCCAGAATTTTGATAATATTTTATTATCTATTTTATTGGAATGGTGATTTTTAGAATTTATAAATAATTATTTTGTTAATTATTACGGTAGATGATTTTAGCCATGATGGAGTTTTGGAGTACAAGATGACTAGAAATCGAGGCACGGATAGTGCAAGGGCGTGCTTTGACTAGTGTGTTAGCCCTGATAGGGAAGGCCGAGCCATAGCGTTGTCCTAACTAGGAAAACCAAGCCAAGTTACGACCTAACCCTTACCGAAGGTTTATTTATTCATTATTTATATTATTGAATTTTAGGGAACCCGATTATACCATTTTAGCCCGGACTGGACCCGAACTGAGCCCAAGACCATGTAGTCATGCGGGACGTTCAATGACAGTCGTGTTGATGGAATTTGGTATGAGTGTGTGGTATCTCCGTTTTATTTATTTAATGAATATTTTCTAAGTATTCATATTTAAATATTATAAATATTATTATTAGTGGTATTTAGTGACTTCTGTATAAAATAGGTCCTCGTATATTTCGGGATTTTTAGACTGAACATAATGGTTTATATACACCATTATTGATTTATAGAATTTTTGTTATTATTATTATTATTATTATTATTATTATTATTATTATTGTTATTATTATTATTATTTCAATATTAATGAGGTTATTAAGAAATAATACTATTTTACTATTATTAGGTTATCTGTGTGTATATATATACGTATATATATATATATATATATATATATATATATATATATATATATATATATATATATATATATATATATATAAAATATGTATATGTATATATATAAATATTTGTATGTATATGTGCATATATAAATATGCGTATATACGTTTGGATATATATATATATTATCAGATATATAGATATATATAATTTCTAAATATATATATATATATATATATATATATATATATATATATATATATATATAAAATACATATATTTTTTTTTTCATATATGTATATGTGTGTATATAGATATATACGCGTATATACGGATATTAATTAGTTGTTGGGTGAGATTATAATTATATATATGTATATATATACATATAGATATCTGTATATACTTATATGTATATATATGAGTATAAAAGAAAAAAAAATATATGAGTATAAAAGAAAAAGAAAAAGAATTAGAAAAAGGAAATACAAAAGAAGTCAGAAGCCCAGGCCGGCCCTACAAAGATATCCCAAACCCACCTGCTTAGGAAACCCAGCCCGAGAGAACTGAACTATATATATAGTTACATTAGGTATATATAGTTATAGCTCGAGACAGCGGGAGAAATCGAGAAGTCGAAACCCTAACATCTGAGCCGCCACCCATCCCACACGACCTCACAACCAACCCCCGACCTTCGGCGACTCACCCGCCACCGGCGCCACCGCCGCGCGCGGCCACGGCCGGCCGACGCGCACGCGCGTGTGGGAGAAGACAGCAGCGGCCGATGCTGTTGGGCTCTCCTTCGATGTGGCGGTTCGTCACGAACAATGGACCGTTTTGCCTCCCGTCTTTTGCGGTATGCTCATAACATGTACAACTTTCATTCCCTTCAATTACTTTTGATTCATACGAACTAGGTAGTCCGATATCTCGACCCAAAGTCGACTAAAAATCTGTTAAAAACAGAACAGTTATTTGGGTTTAAACACCGTTTTGGGAGGCGAATTCCCGTCAGTCTATCGACAGTTTTGGGAAATTATTTAAAGACAGTCCTAGAGAACCTATACGGCTCTGCAACCCACTTTGCAGAAGTTGAAGTGATCGATTGAACGTCGAGAAATCGACGTCTCAAAATGACCAAAAACCCGTTTTCAAAATTATAGAAATTCAATAAATTCATCCACGTGACGTACGTCCCGCCAAACCGGACGACGTGGTCGCACATCGTAAGCATCGAAAGCTGCATAACGGCTTCGTGGTCGTGTGGGCTTTGACGGAATTCAAATTGGTCGCGTGTGCGCGACGAATTTGATGCGTATCTGTCGAAATTTACCGTATCGTGCACTTTGCAAATTCTCCAATTACTTTGTGTACGCTCGTCAGATCGAGACGAAACTTGCGCCAACAGGACCGTATCATTTTTTTGGTCCTGTATGCCAAGTTTGGTCCGATTCTGAGACAGTTGATAAAATCGCCGTTTTGCGGGCCCCACGGTCCGATTCAACGGGCGATTTTGTGCATGGTCCGCCGGAATCCAACTTTGGACATACAGTTGGGTTCGTATTAGAAAACTGGATCCGTAGACATGTAGTTTGACGACTTTAGAGACCGTTGACTCCGGCATGCTTTTCGGTGCAAAGCGGGTCCAACGGCGGACATCGTTTTGCCCAAAATTACCGTTTTGCCCCTGTGTCCAGAATTAGACTTAAGGACAGGCAATCCTAGCTAATTTGACTATTCTGAGAATATTGGTAATGTTTATTTCAGCTTTCGGGGACTGTTTTACGGGATTTGACTATTTTGGCACATTGAGTAGCTCAGACTGTCGGTTTCACCAGCAGAGGACCACAGGCGAGTACAGTTTATTGTCTGCATTTCGATTATTGATTTTCACTATATTTTATTGGTTGGCCATTGGTTATGTGATTATTTTCCATTATAAATTGTTGAGTCGGGAATGAGAATTACCAAGGATGTGTGATCTGACCTTAGACCGTGTAGACCGTATTTATTATTGCATTTATTTCTTGCAGACAGTGTAGACAGTAATTTATTTATTGCAAAGTAGACAGTGTAGACATTGATTTATTTATTGCAAAGTAGACAGTGTAGATCGTGATTATTATTGCATTTAAACTGTGTAGATCGTGGTTACTATTTGTGGACAATGTTTCTTTATTGTAATATTTTCTGTAGACCGTGTAACTGTAGACCGTGTAACTGTAGACCGTATAACTGTAGACCGTGCAACTTTAGACCGTGTAGACCGTGTCGCATAATTGTCTCGAGACCGATCACATATCAAAGGTACTTCTAGCAGTTGGGGAAAGTATTTGGTGTCTATTTATTTACTATTGGTTTTTCGTATTTCCTGTTTATTTTCAAACTCATGATTGATGTCTAACCCTTGTCTTATAGTCATTTTCTTTATTTGAAATTGTATTCAGTGAATTGTGCTCGTTCCATTCCTGACTGGAAACCAACATTTTCAGGTTAGCCGTGGATTCACTTAGCTTGGGGAGTGACGGGAATACATGCAGACAAAAGCCTAGAGACTAGCTAGATAGTTGAGTTGTAGTCATTCATTTATTTGTACAAGTTTATATTTTTCTACAAATGTAAAACTTGTGATCATTGTAAGTTAAATTGATTATGTGAATGAGCATTATTTGTGATTTGATCTTCATGGCCGCGACAGCGTTCTACCGCCGACACTGCGGCGTAGGCTAGCTTGGACACGTCTCGTATCCGTTTTAAAAAAAAAGGGTACGGGTCATGACATTTCATTTATATTATTTGTGTATATTACTTTATCTGTTTCTTTGTTATTATTGGCTTGTTGGCTTCACATATTGCGGGGGAGCCACATGTTTGAGTACTTGACAAAGGGGGAGAAAGAGCTATACAAAATTCAAATCAACAAGCTATACAAATCGCGAAAATTCAAAGAGAAAAATACTCGTGATCTATTCAGAACAAGTCAGGTATATATTTTTAAAGTTATATATTTGTTATATTTTGGTATAGACTCATAGTTTGTCAATTACCAAAATGGAAAAGATTGTTGGCCCATTGGCTAATGGTCACTCCTGATTTTGATAATCAACGACGACTTCCGTCGATACGCAAAATATACGATCTGCTACAGGTTACAGAAATCAAAGACGAAGAACATCTACAACATACCGTGTCTACATTCCACTGCTACATAACACTGCATCATCATCCAGAAGCAAATTCCTTTAGAATCCAGATCGAGTCATTTTATATTTTCTTTTGTATTTTCAATTCTATTGTATAGAAAATATAAATGTGAGGTCGTTCGGGATTATACTGGCTTAGGTTATTCCTAGTCCACATATCCAAATAAGCCTACCTATTTATCCCAAAAAAATCCACAATTTCGAGAAGCCCAAAACCTATGCAATTTGGTCCAAACGTTCTGAGTTCTGAGCAAACTATGGCCGAGTTCGGTCCGAGTTCGGTCAAATGCATGCAACGTTCAAATGCGAGATTCATGCATCCGAAATCTGCCCGAACTCTACCCAAGTTCGTTCCCCAAAAATACTATAAATAGAGAAAGATTTTTACATTTTTAATCACTCATTCACTTTCTCTTCTCTATCTTTCTAAAGTATTTTCAACGATCTAAAGCTTTCAAATCTAGCCTAATACCACTCTTAGCCAAAGCCAGTACAGTTCTATTCGATCTAGTATTTTGGTTCAGAAGAGTTGTGTCAGAGGTTGCAATTCAGAAAATGTTCTAGTTTTCAGAATCGAGTTTGTTGGAGTCGGTCGTGCGCTCGTCACCAAGGCACGATGTTGTAAGAGACTACAAGCTCTCAATTAGCTTATGAATAGTGGATTAACATCGAGCAAGAGTAATCGAGACTGGAGTAGTCCTCTCAGAGGGAGACAAGTATACATCACAGTGTTCACTGAGTTTGATTTTCTGATCTTTTGCTTACTGAATTTTTTATATCTGCTATATTATAGCTGCTAAATTTTTAGACGTGATTAGTTTTGCTGCATACGCACACACTCTATTCACCCCCTCTAAAGGTACTCAACGGTCCTACAAAATACATGCAATAAAATAAACTAAATAAAATGACCAGCCATCGATCAGTAAACCATATTTCTGACCAATCATGAACAATGGATGGCATACCAACCCACGATAAGTCACTGTCCCATGATACGATCTGATGTGGGTACACGAGCTAACCATTCTATGTGAATACATGTTGAAAACGACTTTGGAGCGTATGGGTAGGTGAATAAGGATTTGCATCGAAACACGTGCCGACGTCGGATCACGAGCTGATTATCGTACACATACTAACGAACCTCCCGACCGTACCTAACGCACAGCTAGTGGCCGTTGCAGGATATACACACTAGTAAGTACATGCCCCTATTCGGGCCACCCTGAGGCTAAAAAATATAACTGGTTGTCCCATACGCCTACTGAGTATTCCTCGCCCATGAACTGTGCAAGTCGTATCCACGACTCAGACAATCCGTATCTGAATGCGAGTCTCTAACCTAGACACCAGCTAACTCTATATGTACCGACACACGAACCGCTCGTACAGATGATCAGTCGAATGTGTAAGCTCGTGCCAACATAATGAATCCTCACTCACAGTGCCGTGTTATGTCTCGTGACAAGTCATAGAAGTTATTCGGGATAACTTCACCATTTCGGGTACGTCTTCTAACTCGTTACACGCATGCACCCATAACATCGATACCATCATCAATAGCACCCAAGTCATCCTTGGACGTATACTACCAGTGTCACCAACTAACAACACAAGAATAGATATGAATAATGTAAACAGAACAAGTATTGCAAGGTATCTTGCCTGGGGTGAAGCAATAATCGGATGAAGTCCTGCAGGCAAATCGTCAAGTCCAAGAAAGGTAGCAACATAGGAGTCTTCATGAAAGTCTCCGGATGCAGAAACAAACATCACCAACGTTCTCAAAATAAAGAAAATAGCTAAGATATACTATCCATAAGTCCAATTCTGGACACATGGGCAAAATGGTAATTTAGGTTAATATGTGGTCCGTCGTTGGACCCACTTGCACTGAAATTAGTGTCAGGATCAATGTCATCAAAATCTAGTAAAATATATGTCTATGAGTATAGAATGACGATACGAACCCAACAGTATATCCAGAATTGGATTTCGATAAGCCGATCTCAAAATGACCCGTTGACTCGGATTGTGGGACCTGATTGCACCGAAATGCGTGGCGAGGACAAGGTCCACTAAATCTAGAAAACTATATGTCAATGAGTCCAAAATGATGATAAGAACCTAACAGTATATTCAAAATTAGATTCCAATGAGTCGATCTCAAAATGACCCGTTCACTCGGATTATGGGATCCAATTGTACTGAAATGCGTATCGGGGCCCATATCCTCTAAATCTGGCAAACTATATGTAAATGAGTTCAGAATGATGAAATAAACCCAATGGTATATCCAGAATTGAATTCCGATGAACTGAACTCAAAATGACCCGTTGACCCGGATTGGACCAAATTTGTACCGAAATACGTGTCGGGGCTCATGTCCTACAAATCTAACAAACTATATATAATTTTAGGGCAGGACGATGCAACGAGTCCATTGGTGGTATCATAATTGGAATCCGAAGTCTCGAGACCAAAATTGGAATTTTACAAGATGGAAATTATAAATTCGGACGTCTAAATTTTGCATCGAATTCAACCAATCAAACCAGCTCACAATAGAATAAAACTTTTATCATATAAAGAGGGTTATACCAGCTATGCACAGGAACTGGTGGCTCGCCAAAGGGAGTTGCGATGGTGAAGAAACAAAACCACGAAGTTGGCTCCACAAAACTGTCAAAAATAAATACAATTATTCGTACAACTTGGTGAACGATTTTGACCAAGCAAATGACCGAATTAACGGCTGAAATATTTGGTAAAAATAGAGCTATATACCGAGATTGTGACGGAAGAAAGAGTTCGACGATCTAATGGTCAAATCGCCAAGAAAACATGTGCGAAGTCGTTGTCTTGAAGCTCAAATCCTGACTGCATAATTCGTGCGCTTCGATGGGATCCCGACTCCGAAGTCAAAATAGACTCCCAGTCGTCCGGGGTTGCCGCTAGGCTGGCTGGGGTAGTGTGACGGTGGTCGTCGGTGGCACGGGGAGGCAGCATAGTGGTGGCCGTCAGCAAGCGCGGTCGTATCGCGCGCGCAGGAAAGCGCAAACAAGGCACAATCGTGGCTTCTGCCAGGGAGTGGTGCATGGGGTGGAGGTGACTGCGGCGGCTGACCGGGGGGGTCTTTGAGGTGCCGGGGGGCTGTGCGTGGTGGCCGTTAGCGCACGAACGAAGGTGGGCCTCTACGGCAGCAGCTGTGGCAGCACCTATTACACGCGTAGAGTCGTGCGTGGGTGGCACGCTGGCTCCCCGGTGACTCACCGGGGGAGCGAGGGATGTGGTGTCTGTCCTGGGTGGCGTGGCAGCTTCTACAAAATACGGCAACAGCAGCAACAAAATTTTAAGTGAAGAAGATGAAAGTGGGGAAGAAGAAGAGGGAGAAGAAGTATGAAAGAGGAGGAAATGTTAGGGAAGGAGATGTTAGAGTGTAGGCGCTTAGGGTTTAAGGGTCTTGGGGTGTGAAGAAGAAGAGGATGAAGAAGAAGTACCATAGATGAAGAAGGATGGGGGGAAAGGGTTATGTCGGTCAAGTGGTGGGAGTGTGTTTAAAAATGAAGGGGTGGTTGAGTGTGATGGTGCATGGCTTGGGTATTGTCAGGCATGTGAGACAATTAATGAGGGAGGAAAGGGAGTGTGAGTGTGTGATATTGGCACTTGTGTATGTTGTTGGAGCCATAGGGAATGGGATGATTTGGTGTAGGGTTTGTGTGTGGTATTTTGTAGGAGGGGAAAGCGAGTGTGCTTGTGTGTGGGTGTAGGTTGTCATGTAGGTTGACTTGTGAGTGACCCATGATGTGTGTGAGGTTGACACGTGAGGGGATGATAGCCACCAGTGGGTTGTCTAATTTTGGCTAAAATTAAATGAAGGGATGGTGGTGTATTCATTTGGTTAAACCTTATTTAGGTATTATGGTTAATGGAGTTGTCCATTGGGTTTTGTGAGTGTATTGGCTAGGTGTTTGGTATTCTGTAGAGGGGAAGTGGTGTTGTGTGTTTGGGATGTGTCATGAGAGTAGCCACATGAATTTAGGTTGGGTGGTTGGGTTAAGTTTGGGCTTGGTGTGGACATGACTATAAATTTAGATCAATTATGATCATTGATGAAATAGTAGCATACGGGAGCTCAATTGGATGGCACGCAAATGGCATGTGCGTAGTAGGCTCAAAATAGGTCAAAACCATATATTGGGTCGATTAGCTTGAACAGATGTCGAGTCCCAAAATTAAATTGGAAGTTAGGTCAAATGGCCTAAATTAACCAGAAAGTTGTACGATAATAGAATGCAAAGGAATAAGTTTCAGTGGGTCGTGACATATAAACATGAAGATAAACTTGTCTAGATCAAAACTTATGAAGGACATTTCGAGAGATTAACGTCCCTGACTCTCCAAAAGTCAAAGTCACGGAAAAGTACATTTAATGATCAAAAATTATAATAAAATATCTATTGAAAATCATTCATTTAAACTTTTAAAAGAAACCCTAAAATCTAGGGGCTTACAGAGGGGAACGACTGTCCAGCTTCTGTTTGGACTTTCCCCTGACCGAGTTTGCCCCAATTCCTCCAGAGCTCGGTCCGAGTAAGGCACCTAGGTAGTCCTACAGACTTGGGCAGTTGTGATGCAGGTTTTTGACACATATACAAAAAGTAATTTAAAATAGTTGTGTTGATGATAAATATTTATATTAATTAACCTAATACACAAAATGTATCAAATATTTGGGTTAGCTGTAGGGGTTGGATCTCAGCTAGCGATAGTCCAAAGACACTTGTCACCGTATCGCTTAGACTTTTTGTCTTTTTGTTAGAAGGGCCCTTTCGGCTTATTACCAAAATAATTTCTATGTATAATTATAAAACTTCAACGTCCAAAATTCCTAATTTTTTTCGTATAAGTTAAAACGATCTTCAGCTAGGGGTTTAGTAAAGATTCAGCGAATTGACACTCTGTGTTGATATGTTCTAAACGGATATTACCTTGTAAAACATGGTCTCCAAGAAAATGATGTCGAATTTCTATATGTTTAGTGAGAGTGACAAACGTGATTCTTTGTGGATTTATCGAGCTAGTGTCATCGCAGTAAATGGGGATGTGGTTGTAAGAAAACTGATAGTCTTCCAAGATTTATTTCATCCCAAAATATGGGAACAACAACGTCCTGCGCTATATATTCAGCATCGGTTGTTGATAATGCAACATATACCCCTGAATTTTGGAGATTTTTTATATACATTTTATAGTATTTTTTATTGTCTATTTAATTGACATTTATTTTTTATTTTATAGTTTGGTTATATATATATATATATATATATCTATATATATATATATATATTCTATATATATATATATTATATATATATATATAGATATACCTTTTGTACATAGATACTTGTATAAACATCTTATAGAGATATATATTATATATAT
>JANAVB010003400.1:33451923-33724805 GCA_029216955.1 Iris pallida | reverse complement strand
TTAAAATAAAATTATGCATATTATTTATTTATAATTTAGATTTATTGTAAAAAATTTAAAATATTTTCTTAAAGAAAGAAAAAGGAATAATAATAATAATTAATAATAATAATTAATAATAATAATAATAATGATAATGATATAATAATAATATGAACAGAAGGAAAAAAAGAAGAAGAAGAAAATCACGAGTGAACAATACCCGCGGGGGGACACT
This sequence comes from Iris pallida, assembly GCA_029216955.1. Taxonomy (NCBI): domain Eukaryota; kingdom Viridiplantae; phylum Streptophyta; class Magnoliopsida; order Asparagales; family Iridaceae; genus Iris; species Iris pallida. Next base: position 33,724,588 of record JANAVB010003400.1, on the reverse strand, counting down.
GTTCACCCGCGACAAAGGAAGCCCAGGCCGAGCCCCTCTCCCCTTATATATATTCGCGTGAAGGAAAAAAATATCAAACCCTAACCCATCCCTCGATCACAGTAGCTACCCGACCCCTGGCCGCCGTACGCGACCACCGGCCGGCAGATGACGCACGCGGTAGCCGGAACACCGTCAACAACAACAGTAGCTTCAGCAGCCGTAGCAGAGCAGCAGCGGACACGACTTCACAACGCCGGTTCAACCTCGACGCTCGCTCGTTTCGAGAACCGTCTTCGTAGGTGTGTCCCCAACCTAACCCCCCAACAATTCCATTTAAATGGTTTATTTCAATTCGCGATGTACGCAATGCGAATCGAGTTCCAAAATCGAGAAAAACTCGATTTCTGGACGATTAGAAACAGCCCAGTCACCCCTGTTTGGGGGCAAATCCCGATCAACCTATGGGCTGTTACCCAAAATATATTAAATGAAACTTGTAGACAACCTATAGGAGATGAAAACCTTTTTTGTAAATTAAATTTTTATCTTCTGTACAGAAAGATCTCTGATTAAAAAGTTTGTCAAAAAAGTTTTTTTAAAATTAAAATTTTAAAAAAATCTCCGATACGGCGTATGCCCTGACAAACTGGGCGACGTGGTCACGAACCGAAGCATCGAAAGGTGCGTATCGACTTCTCGGACGTGTGGGCTTTGACGGAATTTAAATTGGTTGCATGTGCGCGACGAATTTGATACGTATCCGTCAAAATTCACCGTATCGACCTCTTTGCAAATTAGTCAATTACTTTGTGCACGTTCTTCAAATCGAAACAAAACTTGCGCCAACAGGACCGTAACGTTTTTTCTGGTCCTGTGTGCCGAGTTTGGTCCGATTATGAGAAGGTTGACCGGAACGATATTTTGGCGGGCTCGCGACCCGCTCCAACGGGCGAAATTGTGCATGGCCCACCGAAATTCAACTTTGGACATATGGTTGGGTTCGTCTCCTCAAACCGGACACATAGACATGTAGTTTGACGACTTTAGAGACCGTAGGTACTGGCACACGTTTTGGTGCAAAACGGGTCCAACGGTGGACATCGTTTTGACCCAAAATTATAATTTTTTCCCTGTGTCCAGAATTAGATTTTAGACAGGCGTTCAAGACATAACTTTTATACCAAAAACGTTCGTGGTGTTTATTTCAGCATCCGAGGACGTTTGGAAGATTTGGCTTTCTTGCTTCATTGATTTATTGGTTTGAGCTATTGGATCCTGCCATTTTGTACACAACCTCAGGCAAGATACCTTGTCTTATTTACTACTTATAATTAGTTGCATGTTTCTTTATTTGATTACTTCATATCTATTTTCTGTTTATTTTCAGTTGGATCCATCACTTGCTATTTATAGTTACATTATTTTGCTTTCAGTTACTTTTTTTCCTTCTTGTCTTTTAATATGCATGTGGACCTAGTCTTAGCGGACTACCTTATGACAGTGACCCTTAGGAGGGAGAAGACAGCTAGATGTATGGGCTACCCAAATCCAAAATTCGTAGTAACTGTGTACTATGGTAGTCGTGTAGCGACGGTCACTAGCCTCGAGATATGTGGACTGATAGATTACATGGGCCGCTAGACTCGAGTTATGCCGGCTGATAGTATTGGTACTTGACGTGTGCGTATTATGAGGTAGTCTTGGGGGAGTCAGCCTTCACATGCCCATACATTGATATGTCTTCTAAATTGCATACTAGAAATGTTAGGCGACCTTAGTAATGTCATGTCACACTTCGTTCTAGTCATGGCATGGGAAAATGTCACATCGCAAAATAGTATGCTACTCCTTGTCCTTGTTTTGTTGTAGGGGTAGTCCATTGCTTCGATGATTTGATATTGGGCCGTGTTATGGTTGGGACACTTTACTTTTACTTTGTTACTTGATGGCATATTTTATATTCAGTTTATATGGCATGTTCTTCCTGTATCTTATTACGTCCCTCTGAGGACCTGGTGATCTTTCTAGGTGTGTGCTTTCATGTCTTTTCGTAGGTGCTCTAGCCAACATTGGGTCTTCTCTTTTATATGGAGGAGGATTGCTCTTGGATCATCCATTACTATTTTATCCATTCTTCTTTATAACTTTCTTTTAATTTTAGTGGTTGGTAGTGGATTTGTCTCCGCCCAACTACATGTACAAATGAAAAATTCATAGTTGATTTATATTATTATTCTTTTACTATCTTGGATGAGATTTAGTTATCATGGTTTACTGTATTTTATAGCTTATGTATTCATACGAGGGTTCCATATATTGGAGTATACTTCGTACATATGCAGCTGGCATGTCTATACTTAGTGCTAAGTATTTTGGGACTGGGGCGCTACATAACAGAATTTTGCTTCTTAGAAAACGAAGAGACTAAGAATTTTCTTAGAAAATGACATGTATTGCTGGAACTTTTACGATCAACATTGCATCCAGCAAAATTCGTGTCCGAATAACTTATCAGGTCAAACGAATCGGTTTTTGGATACCATAGACCGGTTGTCAAAGCACATTTAAGGTATCGGAGGTTACGCTTAACGGTGCTAACATGTGATTCTTTATGACAAGCCTAATATATTGCACATAGCATACTAAAAATATAATATCTGGAAAACTCGTAGTTAAATAAAGTAAACTACCAATCATACCTATGTACTTAGGTACTTCAGTTGGTTTACCATATTCATCCATATCAAGCTTTGTAGACGTTGCCATAGGCCTTCCAATTGCTTTGACATTGTCCATATAAAACCTCTTCAGTAGTGCTTTTGTATATTTCGCTTGATGATGAAGATCCCTTATAAATTTTGTTTGATTTGTAGCCCAAGAAAGAAAGTTAGTTCTCCCATCATGCTCATTTCAAATTCACTCTGCATACACTTAGCGAACTCGTTACATAGAATCTCATTTGTCGATCCAAAAATGATATAATCTACATAGATCTGCACTAATAAAATGTTCTTATCTAAAGATTTTATAAAAAGAATAGAATCAACATTTTCTTTTAAAAAATCGTGTTCAAGTAAGAAGGAATTAAGGCGCTCATACCATGCACGAGGTGCTTGTTTGAGTCCGTGTTCTTCTTTTATAAAACCATTAAGAAAAGTACTTTTGACATCCATTTAAAAAAGTTTAAAACTATGAAAACTTACAAAAGCACAAAGCATACGAATGGATTCTAGTATAGCAACAGAAGTATATGTCTCATCATAATCAATGCATTCTTCTTGATTATAGCCTTGAGCTATAGACGTTCTTTGTTACGTATGACCATACCATTTTTATCTAATTTATTTCGAAAAACCCATTTAGTACCAATGATTGGGTGTTCACTAGGTCTGGAAACAAGTTTTCAAAATTGATTCCGTTCAAATTGGTTATGTTCCTCTTGCATTGCAGAAATCCAAAATTTATCATCTCAAGCTTCTTCAACATTCTTTGGTTCTATCTTAGAAATAAAAGCTACGTTAGCAATAACATCTCTAGTGATTGAACGAGTACTTACACCTTTAGATACATCACCTACTACCAGTTCTTCTGGATGATTTTGGATAAATCTTAATCGTTTCGGCAGACTTTACAGATATGAGGTTGGTATATCTTCGGGTGTTTTGCTTAAGGGGGTTCTATCATCTTCACTATCACTGTCGTTGTCACGTTGACTGTTTAACTCGTCGAAGGTGACATTTATTGATTCTTCAACAACAAGTGATCTTTTGTTAAATACTCTATATCCTTTGCTCTTTGCAACATATCCGAAAAATATTCCTTCATCAGCTTTCTCATCAAATTTGCCTAAATTGTCTTTAGTGTCTAAGATAAAACATCTGTAACCAAATACTGTGAAATAACTGATATTAGGAGTTCTATTGAACCATAATTTATAGGGAGTCTTTTTAGAGATTGGTCTAATAAGAACCTTATTTAACACATGGCATGCTGTATAAACAGCTTCTGCCCAAAAATATCTTGGAAGATTATACTGGTTAAGCATAACTCTGGCCATATCACCTGGAGTTATGTTCTTTCTCTCCACAACGCCATTCTGTTGAGGAGTTCTGGGACAAGAGAATTCATGTGATAAGCCATTTGAATCACAAAAAGTTGTAAAGTCATAGTTATCATATTCTCCTCCATGATCACTTCGAATGCGAGTAATTACGAATCCTTTCTCATTTTGTACCTTTTTACAAAAAGAAACAAATTCAAAAAGGTCACATTTTTTTGCAAGAAAGTAAATCCAAGTATATCGTAAATAGTCATCAATTATTATAAAAGATATAGCTTACCAAGACAGACGACTCTACTTAGTCAAAATATGTCCATATGTAACAATTGAAGCGGTCTAGAGGTACTTACTGCATCTATTGACTTGAAAGATGATCTGGATGCCTTGTTCTTTTTCACACTCAACACAAACTATATCTTTCTTGAAAGTAATATCAGGTAAGTCTCTTATCAATTTCTTTGTAGAAAATCTTGCAATAGTGTCCATGTTAGCATGTCCAAGATGCATATGCCATATCGAGCTTTCGTTTTGAGATGGGTATAAACACTTTTCTGTACTGTTAGTACTTTCTGACATATATAAAATATATATATTATCCTCTCTTATTCCCTCAAAAGAGATTATTTCAGAAGATTTATCATAAATAAAACATTTATCCTTAACAAAATTAATTTTATAACCATGATCAGTCAATTAACTTCTGCCCGAAAGGTTATATTTTAATTCTGTTACTAAGCATACATCTTTAATAATAGGAGAGAGAGAAGTACTTATGTCGCCATTACCAATTATGTCTTTTTAAGTTGTTTCCAAAGGAGACATAGCCTTCTTTCTTCATCGATAGAGTTGCAAGCAAAGTATTATCACCCGTCATATGTTTGGAGCAACCACTATCGAGAATCCATTTGCTTCTAGTGGGAGGAGGTAGGTCCACCTATAATACAAGTTGAAGATGTAACCTTTGGTACCCACTTTTTTTAGGGTCCGAATATGTTAGGTTTAGGAACCCAAACATATATATGCATGTCTACTAGCTTCCTAATCTTACACTGATGTGATACATGTCCTTTTATACCACAATAGTGACATGTAACAGAAGTGTTCGTGCTAGGTGAAGTTCGAAAATCATGTATGTAAGTTTTTGAAGAGGTGTGTGACTTCTTGTGTGGAAACTTATACATGAATGCATGACTTCTAGAAGTTCTAGTAGAGTTGGATGTGTTGTGTTTGTGTTTAGCCGTATGATTTGTGTTCACTTGAGTTATAGGCTTGACTGTCACATCCATTTTTCTAGTTAAGGGTATTTTGGTAATTGTAAATTTCTTTTGAATATTTTAAAATATTATATTATTGGTGTTGTGAATTTGGTCTTTTGTTAGTATAGCCTGGGTGCAACCTAGCCTAGTATCTCACTATGACTTAGTTAGCATGATTAGTTAGGGTTAGTAATCCTACTCTAGTTAGTTTCAGTTAGAAGCTAATTAGCAAGTTTGAATAGAGGCTAGTTAGAAACCATTGAATTAATGATTCATTTTAACTATAGAAAGAAGCCCAAGCCCAACTATCATGAAACCCTAGCCCACCCATGTTGTGGAGGCCAAGTTAGGTCAAGGGAATCCTATTTAATACCTCTTAATGAGAATTGCTTCTATTTTCCATTCCTTCTCCTGCTGGCAAAACCCTAGGTATGAATCTCTTCTATTTTCTTCATTTCTTCTCCTTTTAAACCCTAGTCTCTTGCATTGGGTTTTGATCTATGTATATGGATTGTTGATGGTGAGAAAACTCAGATTTGGAGTGCATCGGAGTTTTGGAGCCGCAAGGAGGATCTTCACTTTTGGAGCTTTCTATAGAAAATTCACCCTCAATAGGTAATCTCTCCAAAACCCTTTAATTTCATGAATTATTCCCCTAGATGCATCCATCTAGGTATCCCCTAGCTGTAGGATGAGTTTTGTAGGAATTGATAGTGGTTTGGTGTCCGTAACGGACACGTATCAGTGTCTTTGTGAACGTATTTGATGAAATGCCCCAAAGGGGTTTTTATTCAAAATTTTAAAATCTAATTGAATGGATTTGTAGCTTTATACATGGCTTTTGATTTCGTATTGGACTGAGCACGCTTTGTGTCCCTTTTCGTGTCCAAATCTGAACACAAATACGTGCACGAGGCCACGGTTCACTGCCCTGCTACCCGACCCTGTTTCTGGACACGCCACGCCATGTGGACCATGGCGTAGATTGCTGAATGACTTATCTGAAAACACTACCAACTCCTTCGGGTAGGGCATCTCTACATGTGAGACCTTGTATACATATTTATCACATACCGGATTCCCGAGGGTCTCTCCTCCTTGCTTTCATGCATAGCAGACTAACAAGCTGAAAAGTGATCTCGCTGTACTCGATCCCCAAGCACTGACATTGAGAGAAGAGTGAAACAGTACTAGCCTTATATTATAGGGTACTTCCTCGGAGACTTCTCAACTCATATCGGAGCAAGGTACTCTTCATGGTGATGTTGTGGCTTCGAATAAGAAATTCTTTCTGACCTGGTGGTATTGACTGATGCTGTCTGTAGCACAAGGGAAGGGTGTTGATGCAAAGATTATCAAGCCTCAATGGAATGGACCTAGCCAACAAGTGTGGGATAGCCGTTATGCTAGGCTTCCCCGCCATGTCGATGGGCGCCCCGACCGCTGCTTGGGGTGGCGTAGCATAAGTCGTTTCCTGTGAAGGGGTGAGCGGTTCTCGAGGATCTGCCACCTCGAGGACTGAAATGTTTGGAGTAGTAGAAGATTGTTGAGGATTTTAGGCTAAAAAATGGACATAACCATAGGAGGAGGAATCCTCACTAGCGGTTGTTTAGGTGCCGTAGACTGCTTGTCAAAGTTGGTGGCACTGCACCATAAGGATGAGAAGTCTGATTAACGCTAGCTTCTTCTTGTTTTGGCATGCTTGAGGCTCTCCATGGGAGCCTTGCCCTCTCTATGAACATGGTCAGCAAGTGGGTTCGTACCTTTTCTTTATTTCTCTCCTGTCGTAAGAAAGCGCTCTTAGTTCAGTTCGGTAGAACGTGGGTCTCCAAAACCCGATGTCGTAGGTTCAAATCCTACAGAGCGTGATTCTGTTCTTGTTATGTCGAATCACAATAAAATAACTTAACAAAGTGGAAAGGGAGTACGTCCTCACTAAGATAGATTTAGCGATCAAAGACCTGACCGATGTCGATGAAATGGAGGAGAACGATCGACTTCCTTATCTGAAGAATTTTCTATCCAATCTAGAGAAAAATGAGACATGGCAAGCGATCGACAAAAAATGCCGAGAATGGGATGGAGACGGTCTTTGTTGATTGCTCCGTACGAATGGCAACTTGGCACAGAGGTGGGGGCCATCACTGACAGGCCACCCCTCGAGTTTGGGACCATCTCGTGTCGTGTCGGATACGAGATCTAACCCGTACTGATTCTGTACTATGTGCGCACGCGTGGAATGGCCTCACTGATACGCACCCACACACACGACACGACACGGATCTGACACAGTGCAGGGGCACGAACACGTAGCCCTACCCCTGGCGAACATCTAGACACAAGCATGACGTGTCTTGTGTCGTGAGTCGTGTACACGAGTCCGTGTCCCCACCGCACAAGGTTGTCTGTGCACGGGTTCACTGTGTGTGTTCTGTGCTAATTGTCACTTCGTGTCCACTGATATTGGACACGAATCACACCCCCATGACACATATGTTATGCCTAATCATCTGTACACATTTAATGGTTGGTTTATTTGAGTTTTTGAAAATCAATTGGAGGTTGAATGTTTACATTCCCAATTTTACTGAAACTGAGTTTTCAGAGTTTAAATGGATTTTAACTGCTAATTTAAAGTTAATTTGATGATGATTAACATGTATACACGTCTGAGATATATGTTACATAGCTGGGTTCATATTGACATGCATGTTTGGGTTGTCAATTAGAATTTTCGACCATATTGATACACTGCAGTGATAATGGCTGATACATGGGTATTTAACTGAACATAGGTTTATTCAACCTTGTTCATTTCCTGAGATTGACGTCCACATGTACAATACTATGTTAATTTCTCTGGTTTAGGGTTGTATACATTGTTCAATTTTATAAGAAAGTTGTTGCATTGGTAATAAATGAGTTAAGGTTGTATTTTACATTGTAATGTTTAATACACTAGTCCATTTCTGAATATAGGTTGATATATATTACTGAATTGACACCTGCAGATACAATATAATGCCTGACACATGTTGTTACTGGGTTTAGGCCATTTCACATGTTACTGAGCATGAGATTAGTTCTTTGTTCAATATTTGAGATTGGGGTTGCTATACATTTTGTTCAATGGTAAGGTGGAGACCTTACTTGAACAGGGCCTGTTTTATAAGCTTGTACTATTATATCCTTGAGTTCTAAGGAGACAGGCAACAGTTTGGTGAATGTAAATGTGACATGTATGTTGTATATTGTAGTAGACCTTCCATGTATGTTGTATATATATGTTATATATATTTTGATACTATATGTGATATGTGTATAGGTCTGTGATAGGCCATAGGCTTATATGTGATAGTGTGATAGCCTATAGGGTTCTATAGGGTAGTATAGCCTAGTATGACATTCCTATATGCTATTGACACTACACACACATTCAAAACCATTGTTATGTTATATGACTGTCATTGCCAAGCTTACATTACACTATATATATATATATATATATATATATATATATATATATATATATATATATATATATATATCACTCACCCTTTTATATGCATGTATGTATTATATGTACAGTGCTTGCATTATAGGCATTTAGCATATGTGAGCCTATGTACATTATATGTATATATATCCACTTGTGTGTGTGATTGCTTGGTTTGATATTGTACTTGTGTTTGTGTGCTAGTATAGGCTTGGTTAGGCCTAGTGAGACTTGTTGGACTAGGATTTGGCTTAGTTAACCTAGCTTGACTTTATAAGTTGACCAGAGTTGACAAAGAGTTGACTTTAGTATAGAATAACCTAGAAATCATGTAGAATGCATCGTAATGTTCAATATTACCTTTCTGGACATGTTGTGACCTGTGTTGCTCTAAATAGGACTCAGATACTCCAGCTCAGACTCATATTCTCATCAGACAGTCAGGATATCAGGCGAGTACATTCTCTGACTGTTTCATACTTGGTAGGAATTATATTCTTGTCATAGTTTAATTTACTTGATGCTGACACGACATTATCACGGTAGTACTATATGGATCTTTATATGAGATGTTATCCCCCTTGGGTGCATCGAATATATTGTGTCATGTGCTATTCACGAACATCATGTATTCTGTGGACTCTTATTATTCATGTATACTCATGTGTTCTCATGTACTCTCATGATCTCATGAGCTTCATGTATAAACTATCATGTACAATAACACAACCTGTCTTGATCCTTGTGTATTGATTGGGGCATGGGGGAGTAGAAATAGTCATGTAAACAATTCCAAAGTAGTGTAATCGTGTACAAACTCTTTAGTGTAATCATGTGTAAATTAAGCCATTCACATGTCTATCTTGTATTCTAATTCACATAGTCACTTATAGTTCTCTATTATCATATATAGATAGCTTTGTTTATCAGTTTCTCTCTTTCTTTTCATGTTTATTTCTTACAGCGTTTCATGTATCTTAACCTATCACATGCTTTATATTTCCTGTCAAAATATGAACTACGTGAGATGTATTGTGCTTGTTTCCGTCCTGATTGGACTGTTAAAAATATTACAGGTGATGAGGAGGAGTTCTGTCCCACATATTATGGCACAGGCTTAGATGACACTGGTGACTTGGACCCTCAGGAGGATCCTACAGTTGCTGAGGACTTGCCTATTGTCTAGATTAGATCTCTAGACTAGTTTCCTATTAGTTGTCTTATTTCATGTACTTTCAGTTTTTGGATATTGGTGATGTTTGTATATTCAGATATTACTCTCATTTGTAGCTGGTTGGAGATTACTTCTTCATCTTATCTTTACATCTATTCTCTTTATTCCACCTTAGATGCTGTAATTGAGTTGTACCTTTATATTATCCTCCTTTTGGAGTGTATATCATTATACAGTTATGGTTATTGCTAGATGTTGACGTAGGGCAGCGTTCTACCGCCGACACTGCGGCATAGGCTGGACGTACCCACTTCTCGTGCCCTTACACTGGGTGCGGGTCGTAACATTGATAACCTGTTTACCCAGTTTAATGTCTAATCTTTTAGAGACATCACAAGCTTCATTATACTTGGTCGTGAGTGCATCTATTCTCTGAGCAGCAATGTTATACTTCTTTTTCTCTAATTCATAGAGATCACTGAGTTTTACATTATCTTGATTTGCTTTCTCAAGCTTCTCATGAGTGTCATGTAATCTCAACTTTAAAAAGGAAATCGCATCCGTATTACTAGAAGAATTTTTATCTCTAATATATTCTAATATTTGAGATTGCTTAGAAAATTCAGATTGAACTGCTTTTAGCTCTTTCTTAGCATATTTATACATATCCATCATCTTCTTTTGATCTTCTATAGATCGCTGAAGCCATCAGATAATTCACCAAAAGTAAATTCATTATATAAAGGATTTGTGGTTACCTTTGTATCTGTAGCCATGAAGCATAGGTTGGCAGTGTTGCAAGATTTTTCTTCTTCTTTGGAATCACTTACCTCACTTTCACACCAGATGCTGGTATTGGCGTAATTCCTTGTTGAAGTCCTTCTCTTGCTAAATTGATCATATTTGCTTCCCTTTCTTACAATAGAACAGTCCTTCTTGATATGACCTGTCTTCTTATAGCTGTAGCAGATTGGTTCTTCGTTATCTCTGAAATCTTTCTTCTTCTTGTTAGACTTCTCATATTTCAGGAATCTTCTGAAGTTCCTCGTCATAAGGATCATTTGCTCGTTGTCTAAGCTATCGTTCTCATTTTCGTCATCAGAAGTTATCTTATTATGTGCCTTGAATACGATAGTCTTCTCCTTTGGTGCTGGCTCTTCAAATTCCTTAAGGTCCAGCTCATGTGTCATAAGCTTTCCCATAAGCGTCTCGAGATTCATTGTAGTGAGATCGTTCCCTTCAATAATAGTCGTTGTCTTTGGATTCCAATTCTTGGTCAATCCACGAAGTACCTTTCATATCTTTTTATGATTGTCATATTCTTTTTCCAAGAGAGGATAGAGGATTAACAATATCTAAAAATTGAGTAAACATGTTGGTGATAGTCTCATTGGGATTCATTTTGAATGTCTCATATTCTTGTGTAAGTCGTGAGATTTTGGACTCCTTCACTTGTGAAGTTCCTTCATGAGTTACCTCAAGAAGTTTCCAAACCTCATGAGACATGGCACATGTTGATACTCTATTAAACTCAGTTCTATCTACTGCATAAAATAAAGCATTGATAGCTTTTGCGTCAAGACTTGCTTGTTTCTTTTTATGATCAGTATACTTGTCATATGGTTTTTCAACCAGGTTTCCATCTACGGCGATAGGAAGTGGCTTCTTATAACCGTCAATGACAATTGACCATAAGTTGAAATCAAGTGACTTGAGATAAAAGCTCAAGCATGTTTTCTAATACATATAATTTGTGCCATCAAATAGGGGTGGCCTATTCGTAGACTGGCCTTCACCATTGCTAATGTATAACGATGCCATTTCTCAATGAGTTTTAGTCCAACTTAGAGAAACTTTGCGTAACCCCCTATTTTTAAAAAATTTAATAAATGAAAAATAATTCCAAATTTGCCCCAAATTGATTCTATTAGGTTCTAAATATTTTTCTATTAATTTTAGAATTTTTCTACGATTTGTTTGGAGTCGTTTGGACGTCATTTGAATTTTTTGGAATTAAATAACTGCTACCGTAAAACCTAGGGTCAAGTTAGTAATTTACCATGGTTAGTTGCCCTAATTTTATTTTTTCTATAAATAGGCACTCATCCTAATGTAAATCCCAAACTCAAAATCAATTTTTAATTGAATCCTCAAATTAATTCCTTTCTTAATTCTTTCCTGTTACTGTGCAGTGAACAAACATGAGTTACTGTTCACCGCCGACAAGCTCGCCGCCGGCCACCCAACACCGGCAAACCCCATTCTCATTACCCCGACGCCGCCGTCGACCGCCGAGATCGCCGTCGAGTCGAGCTCGACGAGCTGGACGCAGCGCCGCCGTCCATTCTTGTCGCCGACCACCGTACAGTCGCCTCCATAGCCCGCCCGACCGACGAGGTAGGTCGGACTTCGGTCCACGCATTTTCTCTTCACTTGGTTAGCACGAATGTGTTCGTCCCCTTGAGACGAATCGAATGCCACTAGTTTTGACACACCCCGACACAAATACACGGAGAAAACCCAAACCCTAGTTAGGACACGTCATAAAATCGTGTCGTAGTGACACGTGGTTGACACTATCGTGTCGAAAATGACACAGCGAACACGTCGGTATCTTTTGACACGAAAAATCGTGTCAGGGAACCCCCGACACGAGATCTGGACACAAACTCGAGTGTCCAAACACTCGGGACACGAGGAAGAAGACCCCCATTTACTTCTAATTAAAATTATTGCAGCCCCTTTACTTCACAGCGGGCCAATTGGCCCATTGGCTAGCGCATGTGCTTTTTAACCCTTCCTTATTCCTTATTCCCAGCCCGGGTTCGAGTCCCCCCTTATGCTTGAACCATATTTTTGTAGTGTTTTATTTTTTATATAACAGATTAGTTACACTTCAAAAATGACAGAACCCCCATCCTAACATACAGACCGAGCTGGCCTATTAGCCAGCACAGCCACTGTTGTACCCGCACCCCCCTTACTGCCCGAGTTCGAACCCCCCTGCGTATAGATGAGTTATTTTTGGTTTTCTTTTATGTTTAATGTTTATATATATATATATATATATATATATATATTTAAACAACAAGTTAACTCACCCTTTTAATTAATAATGCTATTTTCTGATTTTTAATAGGTAATTATTGTTTTAAATATATTATATGTATATATATGTATAATATACATATGTGATTTTAATATTAATATTATGATATTAATATTGTAATATTATAATTAAATTCTCTTTTTGGATGAATATATTATGTAAATATGTATGCATTTAAATTTTTGTTCTTTACTTTATGTCATTAAATTCTGTCATTTAATTTACGTCATTTAAATACATGTCAATATAAATACAGTGCCTATACTGTAATATGTATTTTAATTCTGTCATTTAAATTCTGTCATTTAAATTTATGTCAATATAAATACAGTGCCTATACTGTAATATGTATTTTAATTCTGTCATTTAAATTATGTCATTTAAATTTATGTCAATAGAAATACAGTGCCTATACTGTAATATGTATTTTAATTCTGTCATTTAAATTATGTTATTTAAATTTATGTCAATATAAATACAGTGCCTATACTGTAATATGTAAATAAATACAGTGCCTATACTGTAATATGTATTTATAAATACAGTGCCTATACTGTAATATATACGTTTTCAATTATCTGCAATTTAAATTTCATGTATTTAAATTTTGCATTTATTTACGATTTACGTACTTTGTGCAAACGACCACTCTGAGTCCAAGCCTAGCATGGGTTGATCGGACTCAGGTGAGCCTACACATATTCGGGGTCTAGTCAAGTCATATTGGACTTGATTCACGGCTTCGGGTCCTGTATCTGGACTTCGGTTCAATTTCGAATACATGGACAAAATATTTAATAATTAATTATTTATTGTTACTTGTTGTTTTTGAATTTTTATATATATTTTAAGTGCTGTAAAAATTTGGGAATTTTTATTTATTTAAATACTATGTTAATTTAGCTAATTTATTATAATTGTTCCAGCATTTAATAAGTACTTTAATATTTTATAAAAATAGTAAACCAGAACTCATTTTCAATGCACACTTATATTCTGATTTTTAATAAATACTTACACTGGATCATAAATTCCAGAAAATTTATATTAAATTTCTATAATTAATAAGGATCAATTTAGTATATTATTTCATATAAAATAGAACTATGTAACTATTTTAAAAATTATTGGAACATATTGTACAGGTTGATTAATTAAATAATTAATATTGACTTGTGTGTTTTTGTGTGTTTTTGGAATATTTTAGTATCGGGACCTTACCCTACCTTAGTGTAGAGACCTAATTGTTAGTCTAGATGTTGTAACACCTCACTTTGGACTACTAGAGCTTCACATAGCTAGTGCCCTATTAGGAGCCGTGTCACAACACTAGTGTAATCTTAATCATAACTTAGAGGCTGAGTTGTATATCATTTTGACAGGACACCGGACATCTGTACCTTCATATTATTACTCTTGCTTTACTCAAGGCAAGTACCTCTACGAACTTTATTTACTGTATGTAATGAATTGTGTATAAACCATGTTAAATACCGATACCTAAAACTGCAAGTCATATCTGGAATATCTCTACATATTTCGCATGCTTTATACTGCTCTCAGTACCCACCATGTTTTATACTGTTCTCGTATCTCTCACATGTTAGAATCTGGGTTATGGGAAAACTGATAGTTGAGTACGTGATCATGCCCCCACGCTGCGACCTTGAGCCGTGTAAGGAAGACATTATGCATGTAGACCTTGCCATAGGCCAATATCCCGCGGCACTTGTACGTGTGTACATTTAGGCTTGTACGGAAGTACATATTGTTCTTACTGGTGCCACAGCACCTACATATTGTTCTTACCGGTGCCACAACACCATCACCTATTGACCGATCACGTACCTGCTCCAGTTTTAAACAATATATATACATATGTCACCATGACAAATGTATCCTTGACATGATAGTTGTGATATTACATGATAGATTGTGCCATGACATGATTCCAGTTATTACATCTCTTTTCATTTCATGCTCTGTATATACTGTTTGTAGAATCAGTACTTGCTCCCGTCCTGACAGGATAACGTTGTAGGTGTACTTTCCGAGGAGGAAATACTTTGCGATACTTTTTATGGAGCTGCTTTTGAGGACCTGGCCTTTGCCCCAAAAGAGGCTCCAGCGGGGAACCTTGCTTAGACATTGCCAGTCGGCTTTAGACTTAGAATTATTACAACTTTGTTTAGTTACTGGACTTTGTCTCCAGTTATTACTTTGGAAGTGTATTAAACTTTAAAACATATTTGCTTTCATCTATAAATGCTGTGTTGTGACAAACAATCTCAAATGCTTTAAATATAATCTTTAGCACACTTAGTACTATCCTGACTACCTTCTAGAACAGCTTACTACGCTTTTACCAAGCGTAGGCTGGACATGGCTCGGCCTGGCCCAACAATTTGGGTAGCGGGTCATGACACTTTGCTCTGATACCAATTGTAGGATCGATGGCACCTCTAGAGGGGCTGAATAAAGTATAGCAAATATAGATAGATAATTAAAACAGTAATGTAATGCAGTAAGTAAATAGGGAGAAGAAAGTAATACGCAGATATCGAGATTTTATACTGGTTTTCCTCTGAGAGGATTAGTCCAGTCTCGAGTACTCCTGCTCGATGTTAAATACACTATTTAAAATAGAGGTTACACCACGTACTTTACTCCAAGGACACGCCAACTTCTACAATGTCGTGTTTTTATCTAAAGCCTACGATCAAACTTCAACTATGTCTAAAAAAAGCTTTTATACTCCAAGCTTGTACAACTCGAATACTCCTAATCGGAAACCACCGGCACTTAAAAGAATGAGAGTTGTCTTGGAAATGTGAAGATTGAAAAGCTCTTTGTAATAGAAAGCTTAGAATCAATAAGGAAGATGAAGAATGAGATGAATGAGTAAAATTAAAACTCTTCTCTATTTATAGGAAATTTTTTACCAGAGTCCAGGCAGAACTCGGCTAGGGCAAACGTTCAAAATTTGAACATTAGAGATCCAAAAGACTAGGAAATCCTTCTGACCAGGAGTGATACAAGGGGACCAAGTTTGGTCCGAGCTCGGCCCGAGTTCGGCTACTAGGTTTTAAGGAATTTTTTGTTCAAAAAGGATTTTTGGATGTTGGTTTTGTTTAGATAGAAAAGGATTTTGTTTTTTTGAGAAAGAACTTCTAAATGCCAGTGATCCGGCTCACAAAATAATCTAGACTCAATAAATAAAAATACAGAATAAAATAGAAAAAGTTCACTTAACGAATTCGGCTGCATTCTTCTGTAGTCGTATTTGTAGTCTTCTTCCTTGCCGTATCAAAGTCGAAGTTTTAAGTCAATTATCGAAATCAGGTTGATCATGGCTATATGGGCCAATATTTATTACCCTTTTACCCTATGCATACTACCTATATCTTACCCTTACCTACACATCTCATATTATCCTAATATTCCCCACACACATGACCTATCATTTCATAAACTCATCTATGTACCCATTCATGCATTACATAGGTATCACCATATAACCTACACTGATATGTTTCCTCATTCCAACAATTACCCACTTTAACTCATTACCTATATACACATGCTCATACCACATGCCCATGTGCATTTCCTAAATCAAATAAATGCCCATACATTGGTACTCACTTGTCCATGCATATACCTACACTAACATAGGCTTTTCCTAACTAATTACCTATGTACTTAGGCCTGTCAATGGTAGACCGAAAATCCGTATCCGATCCGTATTCGAACCGAAAATATCCGAAATTTCGGATACGGATACGGATTCGGATATCATATCGGATATTTATCGGATATCGGATACGGATACGGTAAGTGTCATATCCGGACCAATAATATCCGAACCAATAATATTTAAATTATTTAATAAATTTAAAATATATTGGGCCATCAGGAATTCAGAATTCAGTCGAAAATCTATTGTTTCTGTTGTTTCTTGACAAAATATGTCGTTTCAATGTAGAAATATGTTGTTTCTTACAAAATCTGTCGTTTCAATGTGAAAATATGTCATTTCTTGACAAAATCTGTTGGTTCTGATTTTTTTTTTCTTCTCTTTTTAAATTTTTTTTTAGTAATCTTATTGGTTCGGATATTATCCGATATCCGTTAAAATTATCGGTAACGGATACGGTAGCCAAAACTTCTATCCGATAGGATATCGGATAGTTATCGGATATATCCGATAGTTAATGGTTCGGATATGGTAATGCCAATATCCGACCAATAAGCTACCATTGACAGGCCTATATGTACTAGCCTAACCATTACCTACAAACAGTCCAAATGTTGCTACAAAATAGGCACTCTCCTTCTCTACTCACCCTACTGCACAACCCCTAAATATGTTGTAGCCTGCTCTGCACATAGGGGTCCTACAGGTAAAGCCTGCACACATCAGTACACAAGCCACTGCTCCCTATTCCTCCTCTCTAACCCTTGCTTGTTGCTGTTGCATGCAGGGCAAAGCAAGCCTGCAACAAGCAACTGCCCCCTGCCCACTGCATTGCAAATAAGTTACTACTCTGTACAGGTGCACAAAGTCCTGCATTTGGCTTATCTTCCTACTTGTGTAATAGGTGCACCTGCATATTGTGCACATGTGCGCACATGCCTGCACTTTCCTTCATTCCCCATATAAGGTAAACTATTGTTGCTCTCTTCCTCTCCTTGCATTACATACACATTCAATCATAAACCTTCACACACACACACACACACACAAGCACAACACTCTGCCTATGCACCACACTGTTGTGCACCTACTGCATAGGTCAATGCCAGAAGCAACAGGCATGCTTGTCACTACTACTATCTAAAATAGGGATATTTTAGACTTTTGTGATTTATTATTATTTTAGATATCATTTAACTAATTGATTGTGTTAGTGTCATAATTTGGTAAACTTAGAGCCATCTTAATTAGATGATTAGTCATGACCAATGTAGACTTAATTAGTGAGATTAGACAAACTTTAAACCCATTTTTATTTAGTTAATTAGTCTCTAATCTAACTAGAAAGTCATTTAGAACTTTTAGACTTAACACTCACTTAGAAGAAAACATTTTTCCTTTTGAACTTGTCATGACAAATTAGAAGGGATTCCTAGACATTTGACCCAAACCCTAGCCTAACCTAGTGTGGCCGGCCACTAGTCATCCCTTGCTATAAGAAGTATAACTTCTTCTTCCTCCTCTTTCCATTTAGAACCCTAGCCCTAAATTAGGAAGTTCTTCCCCAATTCCTTCTACATCCATTTTTTTATCATAATTCTCTCAAATTAGTCTCATTCCTTTCCCCTTGGAGAGGAGAAGGCTCTTTTGGCTAGCTTGGAAGGATTAGAGCATTGGAGCTTGAAGGGATTCAAGATCTTGGCATTTGTATTGGGAATCTATCTCCCAATTGGTATGAGCTTTCTAATCCTCTAATTTTCATTAAAATAGTGTATGTACATTGATTAGGGACCCACATGCATTATGGTTGCATTAGAGAGGAGTTTAGGCTCTCCTCTTCCCATTTGAGGGATTTTCCTTTTATATTTTGATTCAAATTGGAGAAATCTGAGAATAGGATTCTAGGGTTTATAAAATTGGTAAATTAGGTCATGCTAGGGATTTAGAACATGTGGGTATGTTTTGGGTCAAGTTTGGATCCATTTGGAGTGCGTATCGCAACGTATCGAATACGCACGCCAAGTGTTTGACAAAATGACAAAAAGAGTACAATTGTTCTAAATTCCAGTTTTTTGAACCTTGTGTTAGGTTTGCATTGCTATAAGTTATCTATTGTATGATTATCTAGGGATTTAGAGTAGTGTTGGTGGCTTGTCAATTGAATTGGGGGTTGGAGAAATGTTAGGCTCTGTTTTAATATAATATGTGGACTGTTACAGTCACTTAGGGACTGTTAATATATAATTTGTATAAGTTATCTATAGTTCATTCCCCATTTGTTCTAATGTTCAGTCCATTTTCATCATAATGTCCAGTCCCATTCCTGTTACATTCAGTCCACATATCCTATGTTCAGTCCACATATACATTTCTAATAGTTCAGTCCTTGAACTCAAGTGCAGTCCCCTTTGAACTTGTTGTTCAGTCCAGTTTGGGGATTACCCCAGTTACCCTGCTTCATTACATCAGTTCCTGTATTTATTGTTCACCTACTGATAATTATATCAGTGCTATTTCACTTGTATCAGTCAAATATTAACATGCAGTCTATACTTTACTAAATGTTCTGTCCTGCATATCAAATGTTAAGTCTTAAGAGAGGGAAATGTCTCGAGTAGTGAACTGTGATAACAGTTGTAATTCATTTGTTCAGGCCAGGTGGATTGAAGATTACCTCTGTTCAATCTTCCTAATACTTGTATCAGTTAGCATGCTGTTCAGTCCACCTGGGTTTGGCATTAGTTCAGTCCTACTTTAGATTGTTCAGTCCCCTTCATTTTAGTGTCAATTGATGAGAAGGGGCTCAGCTAGTTCATTGTATTACAGTCCAATAATGGTTGTATCAGTGAAGATACTTTACTCAATGTTCAGTTATTTAGTATATGGTTCATCCCTACATCATTAAGGTCCATCCATATTTGTAACATTGTATCAATTATAGGACCATGTTTCTTCCTATGTATCAGTATATGGAAATGGGGGAGAGCTCAGGATAGTTGTTTCAGTACTATAGGGAATGGTTAGTACCAGTTAGCAAGGGCTTACTTCTTGAGTGGTATCAGTCACTGCACATTATTAATGATCAGTCCATTCTTCTTATATACTGTGCAGTCCCAATTGTTAGTTCCAGTTGCATCAGTCCCAGTTTTAGACTGGACCATTAATGCTCAGTCCTTGTACCTCATCATTCAGTTCCTGTTTTATTAGTTCAGCTCTTGTTGGACACTTAGTTAGTCCTACAAGTGTGAAGGCTCAAGATTTGATATGTAGTAGCAGTCTCATCTCCTTACTTAGTGTCAGTCCCTTGACATATATGCATCAGTCTCGTACAGTAATGTTCAGACCTATCCAATTATTTATTGTATCAGTTGCCTTGTGACAGTCCATTCTCTTCCATGTGTGTTAGTCCATATATATATATGTATGTATGTGTTAGTCCATATATATGTATGTATGTATATATATATATATATATATATATATATATATATATATATATATATATATATATATATATATATATATATATATATATATATATATATATAAAAGGTATCATATAGCTACACTATAGATTATGAGGTATATAGATATGTTTGAATCTATGATTAGGATATGGTTTTGATACCACATTAACCTAGCTCACTAAAATAGTCTAATTTAGCCAAAACCCTAGATTTAGACTAAGTAAACCAAGTTTGACCTAGAGTTGACCAAGTTTGACCTTGTTTGACTTCGCTGACATAGAAGAGGCCTAGCAGCAAATAAATAATACATTTTAATCTATTGTTTACTCTAGAACACATTGTAACCCTGTAAATTCATAATAGGTCTTTGTGACGCCAGTTCAGATACCAATACACAGTTGTTGCTCAGGATATCAGGCGAGTATATTCTCTGATTGTTTTCATCATGATAGTATCTATATTACCTGCTATATACTACTTTACTTGATGCTGACACATTGTTAACACGGATTGGTACTATTTGGATCTTGTCATGAGATATTATCCCCTTATCAGGTATATCGGATATTTTATGTTCTCGCAAGTACATCGTGTACTCCTTGTATTCATATTATTCATGTACTCTCATGTGCTCTCATGTACTCTTATGTTCTCACATGTGCTTCATGTATAAATAACAATTATGTACGTAACATATCATGATCGAATCCTTGTGTAATGATTGGAGCGGAGAAGTAGAAGAAGTTATGTGATTAAATCCCTCTAGTGTAATCATGTATATGTCGATTAGACCTTCACGTATAATCGAGTTACTGTAGAATAATCATGTACAACCTAAACAAATCATATAACTGTCTTGTGCTCTAAATCATGTATATTATTACAGTTTTACATATTCTCTATTCTATTTATGTACTTAGTTTCCTTATCTGTATTTCATATATTTCTGTATTTCCACTACAGCATGTCATGTATCTTATTCTATTACTAGTTCTAAATTTCCTACCATGCAATGAAACTGCTGTTAGAGTTATGTATTTTGCTTCAATCCTAACTGGATATGTTGACAAATTTTATAGAAAACTTGGAGGATTTATGCACTACTTATTATGGTACAGACTTAGACGACACTTGCGACCTAGATCTCCAGAAGGATCTAGCTAGCCTAGAGGAGACACCAGTAGTGCCTAGACTAGACTGCTAGGACATTTATCTGGATTTATCTCCAGTGACATTTTGAGATATTATATTATTTTATATACTCCTTGGGATGTGTTGATAACATTTAGACTTATTTCTATTGGATTGTATCGTATTTTGACATCTATTTATTTCCATGTCATGCTATTTTTCCTCTTTAACTATTTGTGGTTTAGTTGTACCTTTTTGAGTTATCCTTCGGATGGAGAGTATACATATATAAGTTCGACATGTACATTATACTGTGTATATTTGTTATTGAGACCTAGGACAATGTTCTACCACCGATACTGCGGCATAGGCGAGACGTACCCACGGTCTCGTGCCCTTACACTTGGTGCAGACAATGCTGCTATGCAAAATAGAAAGCACTAGGTGCTGCTGCTACCCCTGTGCAGGGGTGGCCTGCTCTTCCCTGCTGTGCACTTCCCTTCTAGCTGTTGTTGTGCAAAAGATCGGATGCACACACAATCAATGGCTTCAACATGCTATTGTTGTGCACAAAGAACCCTCTAGCATCTGCCTAAACCTCCTACCTATGCATCTATATACTACACCATATATAATAAATACATACATACTACAAAAATACAACAAATTGGCGACGACGTTTTAGCGACAGAATAAATCCGTCATCCGTAGTGACGGATTACCGACAACCTGGCGACGACTTCTCGGCTAATTGCGTACCCATTTTTTTTAAGGATGAACATCCGTCGCCTATCCGTCGGCACGCGGTCGGTACAATAGCGACGGAATAAAAACCCGTCGGCAAGTAGTCACTATTTGGCGGGAAAATGTTAAAATATTACGGGAAAATGTCACTAGTTGGCGGAGGAATTGACGACTACTTAGCGACAGATAATCCGTCGACCAGATGATGGGATATTAGCGACAGACGTACGGTCCGTCGCTAAGTGGTTGGAAAAATTTAAAAAAAATCGCGTGAGATTAACGACTAAGTAGCGACGGATTGTATCCGTCGTTAGTCCGTCGCTAAGTTAAAAGCCTAGCTTAAGTTGAACCGACGTGGAGAAAATTTCATTCCCCCAATTTTTTCTCTCTCCTCTCTCTCTCTCTTAGATGCGGTATACGTAAATATCGAGGTAACTCTCTCTCTCTCTCTCTTGGGCGGCGGTGGGGGGCGGAGGGGAGCCGACGGTGGTGGGAGGGGGAGGGGGCGGGCAGCGGGGGAGGTGCTAACCGTGAGGGACTGGCCGCAGGGGGTGCGTGGGTGTGGGGGTGGGGGTGGGGGTCACCGCGGGTGAAGTTGGCGGTGGTGGGGGTCGCCGCGGGGGGTGCTGGCGGTGGTGGGGTAGGGGTGGTGGGAGGGGGCGGTTAGCTAGGGTCTGGCCGCGGGGGTGGCTGGTCGTGGAGGGTCGGAATACACACACACACACACACACACACACACACACACACACATATATATATATATATATATATATATATATATATATTCGGCACACACACACATACATATATATATATATATATATATTCGTCGCATAGACACACATACAGACATACACACAGACACACATATATATATATTTGACACACACGCACACATATCTATATATATATATATATATATATATATATATATATATATATATATATTTATATATATATATATATATATATATATATATATATATATATATATATATATATATATATATATTCGAGGAGTATATATATATATAGATATATATAAACTTTGGACCGAAACCAAAACCGAATAAGTAAATTTAGTATATTGAAAACCAAAACCGAACCGAATTTAGTATATTCAAAACCGAAACCGAATAAGTAACTTTAGTATATTGAAAACCGAAAACGAACCGAATTTAGTATATTCAAAACCGAAACCGAACCGAATTTAGTATATTCAAAACCGAAACCGAATAAGTAAATTTAGTATATTGAAAATCAAAACCGAACTGAATTTAGTATATTCAAATCCGAAACCGAACCGAATTTAGTATATTCAAAACCAAAACCGTATAAATAAATTTAGTATATTGATAACCGAAACCGAACCGAATTTAGTATATTCAAATCCGAAATCGTACCAAATTTTTTAAAATTTAGTATGTTCGAAACCAAAACCAAAACCAAAACCAAATCAGTGGATTATGGCTCGTCCCACCACCAATCTGTATCGGTATCGGTATCGGTATAGGACTATTTCATTGAGTATCGGAATCGGTATCGGTATCGAACTAATTATGTTTAGTTTGTCTTACGATACATATTTTCACATCCAAATTGAAGGATCGTTACTTCGTTTATCGTACATGGATGTACCAACGGATCAACCTCCTCGACCGTAGGTACTTATAATTATTGACCGTATCGGATTAGTATCGGTCTATCGGTTGGGCATAGTTCGTATCGGTATCGTCCTATCCGATATGTATCGACCGTATAGCTAGGATTCGTATTGGCCTTGTCGATTCGGTATCAGTCATATCCGATAGGTATCGGCATATCGGATTAGTATCGGCAGTATCATATTAGTATGGTGGAAGGTTTAGTAACAACTGTTCTTAGATTTCTCTATTCTAGAGCTAGATTACCATTGCAAGAGAGTCACGAGAGCGTAGTTGGCCAGTTACAGAACATACATGCTTCCTTTTCAATCTCGCTTTTCCTGATGGAAAAGGAAGCATGTATGTTACTATAACTGGCCAATCACGATCTGGTGACTCTCTTGTAATGGTATTCTAGCTCGAGAAGAGAGAAATCCAAGTACAATTGTTACTAAACCTTCCACGATACTAATCCGAAACGGTCGATACTAATCCGACATGGCCGATACCTATCCGATATGACCAATACCAAATCGATAAGGCCAATATGAATCCTAGCTATACGGCCGATACATGTACATATCGGATAGGACGATACCAATTAGTTAAGGCAAATACCAATCTGGTACGTCCTATACCAAACCGATAGACCGATACTAATCTGATACGGTCGATACTAAGTACATCCGGCCTATACCAGCGGATCCACCAATTACTGTACGATAGCCCAAGGACTCCAGTTACATCCGGTTATTGGTGAGTACATGATTACATAGTAATTATGTTAGTCTTATGATACAGATTTTTACCTCCAATCTACGATGGATCGTTACTTCTTTGATCGTACATGGATGTACAAACGACAACACGAGAGCAGAATAGGTGTGAGTGACAATTTTTAGGCAGGCGTGGAAGTGTTTCTTAAGTATGCCATGAGCAAAGCTCAGTACATAGATGGTACCAAAATCAAGTGTCCTTGTCATAATTGTCGCAATAGACGATACGAAAAAGTGGTGACTGTGAGAGATCATTTGACCCGTAAGGGTTTCGTACGTGATTATGACATGTGGTCATCGTAAGGTAAACTATATGCGGAAAGACAGGTTGCGAATGATGCTACTTATGCTTTTAATGATAATGCTGCAACGGATTTTGTCATCGAAGACGAAGGATGCTCTGTTGATTATGGAGACCTGCAGAATCTTGCACGAGATATGGTGTACGATGCGGCAGGGCCTAATTTTGATCCGGAGGATCCTAATCCCGAGGCGAAGGAGTTCTATGATATGTTTTAGGATGCAGATACTCCTCTACATCCTGGTTGTGATACTCATTTCGTACTGTTAGTGACGATGCGGTTGTTGAGCATAAAGTCTCATTTTAACTTGCCACAAGCTTGCTATGATCGGATTACACACCTAGCGAGAGAGATCTTACCGAAGGAATCAAAAGAGCTCCCAAAAAACTTCTACAAGTCAAAGATGATGGTCCGAAAACTGGGACTGGGGTACGATAAGATAGATTGTTGTCGCAACGGTTGCATGTTGTACTACAAGGAGAAGGAGGACATAGAAAGTTGCAGCTTCTGTAATGCGGATCGTTACAAGCCAGAAAAGGGAAAAGAAAAATCAACTAGAAAACGACGTCCTTACAAGTATATGCATTACTTGTCGATCACGAAATGCTTGCAGAGGATGTATATGTCTCTGAATATAGCTGAACACATGACGTGGCAAAACGAAGAACGCACAAAGGACGATGGAGAATTGTCACATCCTTCGGACGGAGAGGCGTGGAAACATTTTGACTTGTGTCATCCAGATTTTGCTGCAGAGCCTAGAAATGTACGGCTGGCGCTATGTTCTGATGGCTTCGCCCCTTTTGGGCAGTCAGGATCTCAATACTCCTGCTGGCAGGTCATTCTTACCCCTTATAATCTGCCACCATGGATGTGTATGAAGACTCATTATATGTTCTTGACAGTTATCATACCGGTTCCCAAAAATCCGACGAAGAACATTGATATATATTTACAGCCGTTGGTGGATGAGCTTAAACAGCTGTGGGAGATCGGCGTCGCGACCTATGATATTTCCAGGAAATAGAACTTTTAGATGAGAGCTTCACTGATGTGGACAATAAATGATTTTCCAGCATACGGTATGCTGTCGGGATGGAGTACTCACGGCAGGATGTCTTGTCCGATATGCATGGAAAATAGTAAGGCGTTCCGCCTTAAGCATGGAGGAAAAACTTCTTTATTTGACTGTCACCGTCAATTTTTGTCCGCGAGTCATCTTGGAGAAAGAACAAGGACGCGTTCAGAGCTGAAAAACAAAATTTTTTTCAACCGCCTACTAGATTGTCGGGATACGATATTTGGGATGATGTAAAGGATTTGCCCTCCATAATTGAAGATCCATCGAACAATTGTGTCGAGGGGTTCGGACAAAGCCATAACTGGACCAAGCGGAGGATCTTCTGGGACTTGCCTTATTGGAAAGATAATCTTATAAGGCATAATCTTGATGTCATGCATATCGAAAAGAATGTGCTCGATAATGTCTTCAATACTGTCATAGATATCAAAGGAAAGACGAGGAAAAATCCAAAAGCAAGACAAGACATTGCCGAGATATGCAAGCGTCCTCATCTGAACTTGATATAAAGGGGAGCTGGTGGACAATTAACTAAGGCGGTAGAACAATACACATTGAGGAAGGAAGATAGATTAATAATCTGCAAGTGGATATCTACTTTAAGATTTTCCGACGGCTATGTGTCGAATTTGTCTAGATGCATTGATCTCAATGAACACAAGCTAACGGGAATGAAGAGTCACGACTGCCACGTGTTTATGGAAAGATTACTGCCCATTGTGTTGAGAGAGTTGTTGCCTTCTTCTGTATGGGTTCCGTTGGCCGAGCTATCTACATTCTTCAGGGATATCTATTCAACTAAGTTGACGGTGCAACACATGGTTGAACTTGAGGAGAAGATTGTCTTAACAATTTGCAAGTTAGAGAAAATATTTCCTCCGGGCTTCTTCGACAGCATGGAGCATCTACCGATTCATCTAGCATACGAAGTCCGTGTCGGTGCACCTGTTCATTATCGATGGATGTACCCATTTGAGAGGTACATAAAAATTGATATAATTTAAGTTGAATTTCATTTTTAACTACACTGATAATTTCTCTCTCTAGATACCTACACCACTTAAAGAAGAAAATTGGCAACAAGGCTCATATAGAGGCTTCGATATGCGAAGCATATCTTATTGAGGAGGTATCAAACTTCTGCTCCATTTATTTTGATACTCATGTTAAGACAAATCGAAATAGACCTCAAAGGAATGACGAAGACGTTGAGGATGGAGGTATATTCAATGTAAGGGGCAAGCCTATTGGGGCTAGTAAGAAACGGTGGTTGACTGACGATGAGTATGATGCCGCTCACCGATATGTCTTGTTAAATTATGACATACAAGAAGTGAGAGATTTGGAGAAGTAAGTGACTACACTTACACTCGTTATAATATCTAATTTGGTGAAGTAACTAACTACACTTATTCTTACTCTCTAACAGTGTATTTAGAGATGAAGTCCAAATGAGGACACCCGATATTACCGATGAAGGACTTCAAAGAGAGGTTGATTGTACCTTTCCGTCCTGGTTTCGCAAATACGTAAGTAACTGAGATAATAATTTATGTGGCTACCATTAAAATATATGCATCTAAAATATTTAAATTATCAATATTTGTTTATAGGTGTTATTGCCTGAAACAACACTCACAAATGATAGTATTCGTTATTTGGCATTGGGACCGAAGAAGCATGCAAAGACTTGTCCAGGCTATGTCGTTAATGGCTTCAAGTTTAAGGCAACTCAGAATGCTATAAATGGCGAATTTCTCAATGACGGCTTCAGTACCAAGTATTATGGTGTGCATAAGAGGCACCATCTATGACGACGAGCCGGACTTTGACTATTATGGAGTGCTTCGGGATATTATAGATTTACAATATAGTGCCCCATACGATATGCATATTGTGATGTTCAAATGTGAGTGGTTCGATACGACACCAAATATCGGTTGGAGAATCGATAAACAATTTGGATTCGTTGATATAAATTATCGCAGGAGGTATAGAGGGTCCGACACGTTTGCGATAGCAAGTCAAGCTGTTCAAGTCTACTATACAAGCTACCCAAGGCATCGTAGAGATCGATTTGACTGGTGGGCAGTATGCAAGATTAAATCTAGAAATACATTCAACGTTGGAGACCCAGCATACCAAGAGGACCAGATCGAAAAATCCTAATATATTACCAAAATACTTGGTACAACATTCGGATACCATAGATGTTGAAAATATTGTTGAGGAAAATAGAGGGGAGGAAGAGGTTGATACACAAGACTTAGCTGTCAACCAGGGAAGAAAGAGATGTCTTGTCCCAACTATTGAGGATGAGTATGAAGAAGAAGAAGAAGAAGAAGAAGAAGAAGAAGAAGAAGAAGAAGAAAAAGAACTTGATGAGGATGAGGATACAAATGAAGTCGATGGTAAGGATGAGGATGAGGATGAGGATGAGGACGAGGACGAGGCTGAGGACGAGGACGAAAACGATGACGATGATTAGATTAAATATCAGTATATATTAAAAATACTTTCAATTATGCGATTTTAGTTTAAACTTCTAAAAGCACTTAAAACTAACTTATATGAATTCAGTTTAAACTTCTGCATATTCTTGTTGCAGATGGTACTCATAGTTGTTCTTGTATTCGCGACGTCACTCGTCGCCCTGCTGATGGCTAGCACTCGTCGTGCTGGTGGTGCGGGGCGTGGTGGTACTGGTGGTACAGGCCATGGTGGTGGTCGTGGTCGTGGTCATAGTGGTGGTCGTGGTCGTATTCAGCCTTCCCGGACGGTGTCTCTATCTAGCGAGCCCGACCCGAAGAGTACCCCTGGCACAGACTCATCCCGCCGTCGATCTACCTAGGGGATATCGATATATTCGTCGATGGGGTCTGATCCATCCGCTAGCGGATCTGTTCCGCCAGCGGATCCACTAACGGATTCACTAGTGGATCCACTAGCGGCTGAGCGACAGTGGGCCCCAGAGTACCCCCACATTCAGTTACATCCGGTGACTGGCGAGTATATGCGCGGAGTCGCGAATCCTCCGACGCCACCAGAGTGGCCGATGGGCGAGTTCCGACGAGAGCTATGGCCTGTTGGTGAAGCGTAAGTAAATTTAAGTTAATTTAATAAATTTGTTTCATTTATTCAAGTTAATAATCCAGTCGTTGCTTCTTTGTAGGTTTTTTCGTGGGATGCTACCAGGCTTCTAGGACAGATTATCCGGGCTAACTACTATGGCCCCTACCTCAATTTTTCTGAGGTACCCATAGACTTGCAGTACCGCTGGCTCTACGAGATGAGGGTATATATATATCTTGTGATTAATTATCAATTACTCTTTAATCAACTATTTTTTTAATATCGTAAAAATTGAATTTGTATGTCAGAGGACCTTCTGGTGGCCCCTCCATCGCGAGGAGGCGATCCGCAAGACCTATAGAAGCGCCGCCGGGAAGAAGATCCGGGATGCGGTTTATGACCTTCGAACGGCACATTCGAAGAAGGAGTGGACTGACAGGACTACTATGAGCAACTCTTGGAGAAGATGGATGCTCCTGCCTTCAAGATGAAATCAGAAAAAGCGAAAGCGAACCGACTGGCCGCGGGGCTACATACGGGGGGATCAAAGCCCCACGCAGCGACGCTTGCAGATCTGGTGAGATGTCGCAAATTCATTCCCTATCTAATTCGGTACTATTAATATATATAATTAATTAAATTCTATGAATATTTTATATGCAGACCCAACAGGCATTGAAGGAGGGAAAACCTGCTGACTCGGTCACCATGCACGATGTATTTCAGCATGTCCACAAGTGGCGGAAGGACGGGAGCTTCGTCGACGAAAGGGCCAAGGCGACGGATGTAAGTACTTACGTTTATGAGATTTATGTTAGAATTATAAGTACTAGTCTACGTGTACGTGCTTTACACGTATTTTAATTAGAATATCATAAGATCAGTTGTCCTCTTTTTGTCTAGATGATTATTCATGTGTGTGTACTTTCTTTTTACAGTGCCAAGAGATTCAAACTACAATTTTTTTAAATTTTTTATTGAGATTAATAATCTTTGAAAATGTTGTAAGAATAAAAAAATTTATTACCATTGGAACATGAAAAGTTGTATGGAAAAAGAAATTCTTTATGCAAACTTGATTACTTTGATATTAAACATAAATGACATACTCAAGGGCATTTTAGGAATTCAAAAGTTTCACCACCTAGTTTTCATATTATATAGTAGAATAGATTCAGACAATAACTTAGGTAAACTTAGGATTCAGACAATAACTTATTAGGTAAACTTAGGATTTAGACTATAACTTAGGGTAACATAGGATTTAGATTATAACTTAGGTAAACTTATAGTATAATAAACACATTCATTTCATAGGCTGCATATCGTGAGGCCCTTAGTCGGATTCAGCCATCTGCTACCGAGGATGTCGACGAAACGACGCCCGTCGAGATGCCCTCATTTACGGCCACTCGCTACGACAACTTATTCGTAGATACCGTCGGCGGCTATAGGAAAGGGCGTGTGTACGGAATCGGATCCCTGGCTAATTTGCACTCGGCGACTCCGAGATTTCCACCTCTTCCCGCGGCCCCGGCAGACGATGATGTGAGGTCCCAGCTTGCGCATCTGAATGAGACGGTGTTGAAGATTCGGACGCAGTTGTCTACGTACCTGTGTCCTTCTACTCGTGCTGCCGGTCCTTCTAGTGCTCCCGGTCCTTCTTTCGCTGAACATCTTTCTTTTGACCCTACTGCCCCTATCGTACCGCCTCCTACTTTGACGGCCCTCCTTGACATGATGATGCCAGAGCAGCTGTGCCATCTTCCAAGCCATGTCTTGGAGGGATTGCCGTCGTACATGGTGAAGGAGTATATGAGACGGTCGCAGCAGGGAGTACCACCACCAGCGGACGATCGCAGCCCTCGTCGTTGATGTTTATATTTTTGGGATTATTTGTTTTATAAATATTGAATATTTGTGTTTAACTATTGAATATTTGTGTGAACAATTTGAATGCTTGGGATTATTTGTGTGTTTATTTGTGTGTTGAAATTGTTTGTGTATTTTGTATATTGAAATTGTGTATATTGGAATTGCTTGGGATTATTTGTGTGTTTTGTATATTGGAATTGTGTATATCAGGAATGCCCAGTTTTATGCTGTTTATTTTTTCAAAAAATTTCCAGATACCGACGGACTGGCGACCAATTTTCGACGGACTATCCGTCGCTACCTGGGAGATTCCCAGGTAGCGACGGATGCGCGACTAAACGCCGACGGAATATCCGTCGCCAAGGTTCTGGAATTATGAAAGATTCACAGGATAAGACCGACGGATATTACGTCGGTATACCATCGCTAGTAGTCGGTAATACATTGGCGACGGATAATCCGTCGCTATAATGCCGACCGATTGGCGACGGTCTAGCGATGACGCACGACGGAGTAACGACGGATTATCCGTCGCCAATGCTCTGGAAATATGAATAATTCACAGAACCATGTCGACGGATATTCTGTCAGTATTCCATCGCGGTTCCGTCAAAACTTAGCGATCAGAAACTCTCTGATACGCATTTACCGACCAAGTAGCGACGGATTTGTCCGTCGGTAAGTGATACATCATTACTTCTTTTGATACGTGATTTGACGGTAATCCGTCGGCGAGTCGTCACAAACTGCACGAGTATGGTTGACGGCAGTCCGTCGCTAATTCGTCGCTGGACGACTACTTGCCGACGGATTGCAGTTAGCGACGAGGCTTTTCCCGACGACCTTTTTTAACCAATATCCGTCGACCATCCGTCGGTAATTAAATTTACCGACGAATTTTTGACGGATATAGCCGTCGCTAAATCGATGAATTTTTGTAGTGACACTCACGTACCAAAACCTATACTCTACCTCCCTCCTCCCTCATCCAACTACTACAACACACACAAGCACAACCTTCACACATAGTGTATCCCTAGGACACACACACTATATTAGAGACACACATACATCTAAATTTATAACCATATGCATATGTGTATATGCATACACTTCTATATATGTAAAAACACACAAGACACATGCATATATGCAAATACACAAACACTTGGTGTGCATCACCCCCGTATTGCACTAGTCTACGATACGCTTGTGATACACCCAAGATACCTATACCAAACCTTATCTGATTCATACCAAATCACATAAGCCTGCCTAAAATGACAATTAGAAGCTAATTAGCACAATGTATAGCTAGTGTCTAGTGCCATATGAAATATGGCATGTGTGTGAGAAGTTAAGGAGGAGGAAAACCCCCAAATCGACTACGTGTCCTAGTGAATCATGACACAAACTTCTCGTATCCATTTGTGGACACATATCTAGCCACACACAATAATCACAAGCCTATTTAGCCTATCAAACCAAATGACAAATACTTGGTGCACCATTCTCGAATTTTTCCAAAAATGGCACAAGAAGCATATGTAACTTCTACCAAAATGGTCCTTAGAGCCTAGTTCTTCCTCCTATAGGTACCTCTAGTCCATAGGTGGATTTCCTAATGATCCAATACATGTATTAGAGTCTAATATTAGAGAAAAGTTAGATGTATACCTATTGGGAGATGGATTCCAAATGTAGCACCACCAATTGACACAAATGAGAAGTTAGACATGATTCTAAAGCCAAATAGCCTCCGCTTCTAGTGCTCCTTGGCTTCGATGCTTTCTAGGCTCCTTGGATGAAGAGTAGGGGAGGATTGGGAATGATTGGGTGGAAATTTGAAGGAGGAATGAAAGGGATTTTTGGGAAGAGCACCAACCTAGTGTTTTATGCTCAAAATGAGAAATGAAATGAATACCCACACTCTCTCTCTTGGCCGGCCATAAGAAGCCCTAATTATGCCTAAAGGAAATGTCCACAATGCCTATTTATGTTGTCATGATGATATGGCTAATCTATGGAAGCTTCTAACCTAATTTGGTAATTAAACATAATCCCTTATTCATTTGACATGTTATGACTTAAATGAGTCTAATGAGGCTAGCCCTAAATGTTGGTCCAAGTGTAATGACAAGTCTAATCGGGTTCACTAACTAAGGGTCCAATAAATAAGCTAGTCCACTAATAAATACAAGCATCACCATAATTAACTAAACAAATATACACACTATATATATAATATAAAATGACAAAAATAATCATATCTAAGATTATGGTAGTGACACTTAGGACTTAGTTCATGTGAATATTTATATTATATATAATTTAAACACTGTAAGGATATGTGACACTCCTTTGGTCTATTTTAATTAGTCAGAACCCAACGTTAGCATTTAATTTTCCTCGTAGCATGCTAATCTAATGTCACGATGTTTATGTAAAGAATAATTATATGGGATGTATAAATAGTAATTTTATATTAATGATTAAGTCCTTCTTATTTAATATAGGCTCTCGGGACACTTTGACTTTTGGCCAGAGATCCGGATCATAACTCTTTCTTCTTGGGGATCCAGGAAATTATAACTTGCCTAGTTTTTATTGTATTGAAGTTTAATGATGTTACCATGTTTCTCTGTTCTAGTTCTAGTGTAAAGGTCACGTCTGAGAATGCCTCGGGTGCACTCGACGAAAGCGTCGATATGAGATATATTGACTTAGTCCTAGTTGACCCACCTAAGTTGTGGAGCTATTGTTATAGTTTCTAGACCTTGACACGAATCATTTCACGATACTGAGAGTGAGGATGAGAACATGTTGGGGCACAGAGTTATGCAATCGACTAGTTATCAACGCAAGATAGTTCTAGTTTAGATTTGACTTGGCATATAGTTACAAGATGTTCAGGTTTTAGACACGACATGCGCATTGGCATTGGGCAGGGAGGATCATTTGTAGGCATATGGGACAATCAAATTGGTCTGCCATAGTCTTCGGATGAAACTACGGAGTTATGATTACATGTATCTAGTGGCTCAATAACGTTGTATAGCTTATTGTGGGATTATAAATGTTGTCGGTATATCAGGTGTTGGTCGCTAGCACTACGCTATATCGATTGATGATATATGTCAGTGTATATATGTTATTTAGCCAGATGTTGTGTCAGAGATTATTATTGAGCTTGTTCTACCCATACATACCAAGGTTATCCTACAGTGCATTTACATAGACGGTTTGTTCACCTTTATGTTTATACAGTATTTATTTTATGGCATATATTTTTTATCTTGTTACGTCCCTCTGAGGACCCGGTTCCCTGCCAGATTGCAGAGTTGGCTGATGTGGTGACTTTCTTGAGCTGATGATGGGCAACTTCGGATATTCAGGTATATTATAGCTAGATGTTTATCTTTCATTGTTCTTCTATATCCTTCTATTGTGTGTTACCTGCTATTATAGTCTAGTTTTGCAAGCTCACTCTTCTTCGAGTTTGCTCACACATGTGTATCATAGGGCGGGCGACTATATTACGTAATGTCCATTCTTGTTCTATTTACTTATATGTGGATTGAGACGTAGTTGAGATAGCTTATGCTTAGTATATTTTACAGTATAGTACATCTCGGTATGTCCATTAAACTAGAGAACTTATTCCAGATCGTATTAGCTGGCATATGTAGAAGCATGGGTCACACGCCTTAAAAAAATGAGAAGTGTCCCGCATCTCATTGGCACCAGCTCGACGTGAGACTATCTACGTCTCCATAAAAGTAGCACGACAGTCATGCCTCACCTAGGCGTCGAGCTGTCTACGCCCCATCAAAGCAGTATGGTGGTCACGCCTTATCTAGGCGTCATACAAAAATGCCTCGACCTTTGTGTAGGACAGCTGAAGGCTCAAAGATAAAAATCAAGATTACTTTGGCTGCTCATACCTCGCTAACGGCATGCCCCTCTTCCTACTCGTGCCTCACTTTGGAAGGCGCGCCAAAAGTCAAGGTTCATTTAATGAGCTTAACTCCTCTCATAGACTCCAACACGATGTTTCGATTCTCGTGTAGAGAATGAACACAAAAGTCAAGGTTCATTCTCTTCGAAGACAGTGCAGATAGGCGCATCAAACTCAGGCGTGTGTCGTCCTGAGTCTCCCCCAGGCGCGTGTGTTTCTACCCCGCGCCTACAGTTCTCTCCATAACATACATGCCACCTAAGACAGTGATTCCTAGGCGCGCACAGAACTAGGCACATGCCACGTGTTTAAGACCTGGTTACACCCAGAGAACGAGTTCTTAGTAGTTCAGAGATCCTCTCCCACAAAATCTCAACAAGGTTACACAAGGTAATCAGCTACCATCCCATATCAGTGAAGTATGAGCGCCGCTATAGCTGTACTATATTTAGAGAATGCCACGTGGCAATCAGAGACACCGTGCCTGCTTGCTCATGGGCGTATGTGCTACTCTTCCTTCCTATTATAAATAGGAGGAGTTCTTCTCCATTTAAAGCTCTCGATCCTCCTGTTCCCCCTATTTCTTCAAGAGTTCCTAAGCATTCCAGAGAGGGTCCTTGCTGCTTCCCTTAGCCAGTGAAGTTAAGTCCGGAAATCCTCTCTCCCAGTCAGATCGTCAACAGAGTAATGATGCAACCATCCATCATCACGACCCAGATCAAAAATAAAGTGTAATTGGGAGATTCTTGTTCAAGGATTCCCTCCTGCATTCTCGTTTGCAACCTTTGAAGCTCTCCTCCTAAAGCACCACGAAGGGATGGCAAACAAGATGGCGACTATGCTGGAGACGTCCTTCTCCTTCAACTATAAGGTTGTGATGCAGTCTGACACGGCCATGCTCGGAACCACTGGGAAGATGTTGGTCGTTAAGTTTGATCAATCAGCATTTGAGGAAATGCTCTCTTGGGATAGTGCAGGTCCTTTCCCTAGGCTGTCTAAGCCTAAGAAAATGAAGAAGGCATGGGTGCCTAAGGCTCGTATAGCCTACCCACAACCTATTGAAGAAGAGCAGCACACGCCAGCACAACTTTCATTTGGCGCGCCGGCGACATCACTCTCCGTTCCTTTCCAAGCATGTGACTCTAAGAAGTACAACATTCAATTGCTGCCAAGGGAACATGCGCCTACCAATAGGCGCAAGAACAAGTCGACTCGAGGCAAACTCAACGCCTCGGACCGGTTGGGTGGTAATAAGCCCCAGGCGTGTGAAGACAAAGATGCTGCATATTGCAGGCCTAAGTCTAAGACGAAGGCGTGAGCTACACGTGCTACGCGTTCTACAGCTGTCATGCCAGTAATGGACATGAGACACGTGCCTCTAACGGTAACGTGCGCACCTGATGGAAAACTCTATAGATCCTGCCCACGCGCCTGTATACCAGGGTTGGACCAATCTCCAGAATCCTCCAACACTCGGAGCTGGGTATTGATGTACTTCTACTTACATGCCACAACACTCGGTCTACCCGGGTGCTTGAAGAGGGCATAAAAGTGAACCTTCCTTCTCACGATCTGCATCATGTGATTAATAATAAATGCAAAGTGAAGAAAACAACTGCATATACTACATATGAAACACCCTCTGTTGGGCACACGTGTGCTAGTATAGTCATTAACTCCTGCTGTACAAAATCAGCAGTAGTCCCAAAAAGACAATCTATATTTCAACGGCTACAGTCTACCATATTCGGCCGACAGGGTATTAGCGAACGGATATGATCAGACGACGAGGAGGAGCCTCTCTTCGCCTCGTGCCATGCTACAAGGAGTTCCCCTTTAGACAAAAAGGATTCCCATCCTTCTGTTAACATGCCGAAGAACCGACTTAAGAGCAGCAAGTTGGCTGTACCCAATACCAAGGTATTCCATAGCACCCGTTCCAAATCCAAACTCTTCCTCGAAAACTCAAAATCTGGGGGTAGCTAGTATCCCGTACCTGCTGCTGTCCTAGGTGGGAGTGCCGACCCTCAGCACGTCTAAGATGCAGGGGTAGCCAACTCCTGGTACTGCATAACAACCCTACGTTCTAGAGGGACAGTGATTCCTATATAACAGAAGGGGAAAGTATCGGGGGTACTCATCTCTAGTATGCTTCTGAAGCCTCATGGACTGAGGACGATCGAAATATCGATTTCTATGACTACTCTCAGATGATTGCTTATACTGCCAACAGTGAAGCTTGGGAGTCAGAGTTGGAAAGCGAGCGATCAGCTTGTACCCATGTCATGACGTCATACATGGCGGTGATGAACAAAGATCCCACGATACCCGACGCTTTGAAATGCTCGAGAAAATGATGCATACCATGAATGCTAGCCTGACACTCTTAACAAAGACGGTTGCTGAGTTAAAACCGGCCTAGACTTTGTCACAACCGCAAGTTCAAACTCCAGAGCAGGGGAATAACGGGGAATCTAATGTCCCCAATCATCCGACTATAAGTCATCATGTGGTGCTACCGTCCGCAGCAAGTAATCATACTCTGCCAAAAGCGTCTATGCCAACAACATCGAAAGAAGTTCTCGAAGCCATCTGGATCTTTGAGCAAGAGCTGACGCCAAAAACAAAAAGAATCCCAGCAGAAGCTGGGGCTTATTCAACCTTT
Source organism: Iris pallida (assembly GCA_029216955.1). Classification (NCBI taxonomy): domain Eukaryota; kingdom Viridiplantae; phylum Streptophyta; class Magnoliopsida; order Asparagales; family Iridaceae; genus Iris; species Iris pallida. Next base: position 33,687,100 of record JANAVB010003400.1, on the reverse strand, counting down.
TCTAGTTGAATGGAATAAGGTGGTCTATCCTTCTAAGTACAAACCTCTGACCATCATTCCTTTCAACGGGAGAGGATCTCCCCGTCAACATCTGAATCATTTCGGCACCATAACAGGACACTTACCACTACAAAAATAAGGGATTTTCTTGACGGTGATTTCCCGTCAAGAAATGGGTATCTTGACGGTTGCGGATCCGTCAAGTAGGCCGGAGTCAAGAAAAGGGCCCCCCCTTTCTTGACGGTCGCTGGAAGGGCTGTTCTTAACAGTCTTTTGCTGTCATATAAAGTACTTTTCTTGACTGTTTTTAGCCGTCAAGATAGCAGTTTTTAGAAACCGTCAATGTAGGCAAATACTTTTATTGACTCCGGCCTAGATGACGGTTATTAGCCGTCAAGAAAAGCATTTATTCACAGGCTATTATGCAACATGATTTGAATTAAAATTGACGTTTGACGACTGTCACCCCTAGTTTTCAGAAATAGGGGTATTTTTTTCATTTTGCATTTTTGAATATTTTTCAAATTTATTTTATTATTTATGATATTGTTTTGGGGTTATTTGAGTCGGGTTCGAATTTCAGCTCAATCCGACTTGTAACGGGGACCCGGGGTAGTTTTGACTCTAGTGGGACCCACTCATTAGTTAGGCATGGCCCACATAACAATATTTTAGTTAGTGAGTTAGAGTAATTATTCATGGGTAGGTTAAGTTTAATTAGAGCCTTTAAACTAGACTAAATTAGCCTCAACCTTAAGCACATTCCTAATTTAAATCAAATAGGACAAATGGGAGTATTTTAGACTTTCCTATAGGGGACACCTAGCCCACACATGGCAGCCATAGGAGGAGGGGTGGAGTCATCCTCTCATTTGTTATTATCCATCCATTTTCTCTCTCTTGTTCTTCCCCAAATTTTAGAGAAGGTTTCCATTGATTTCATCTCCAAATCAATCATTTCTTCCCCCAAATCTTCTTTATTTCTTCTCTACTTCATGGATAGAGGGTGCTAGCCAGGTTTGGGAGGGTTCGGAGCTCGTTCGTGTCCATTTGGGATTCCTACGTGTCGGTGTCGCATCGGGAAGGCTTTTCTTCGATTCGATCTACCAGGAGGTATAAATCTTTTCTCTTTTTCATTTTCTCATGCATATAGGGTGATTTTAGACCCATAGGAATGACCCCCATGGTTGTGTCACTATTTGTGTCCATTTCGTGTCCATTTGGAGACTTTTAGGTGTGTCCTATGTATAGGTTTGTGTCCTAGTGGGAAAATCCCTATTTTGGACACTTGTTTTTATACATATAGTGTAGATGATTATTTAGAGTTTTAATCTCAGATTTCTATTTGTTTAGAGATGTGTTTTTCTAATGTATCATATTGTATCATATTTATTTATCTATATATATATATATATATATATATATATATATATATATATATATATATATATATATATATATATATATATATATATATATATATATATATATATATATATAACCATTGATATATATATATATATATATATATATATATATATATAATATATATATATATATATATATATATATATATATATATATATCAATGGTTATATATATATATATATATATATATATATATATATATATATATATATATAACCATTGATATATATATATATATATATATATATATATATATATATATATCTATATATATATATATATATATATATATATTGTGTCTTATATATATGTATATATATTTGTGTGTTATTTGTGTCTTTATTTTGTGTTTGTGTGTATAGGGGATTTCGGCCAAGTGAGGGATTTGAGAGTGGTGGTGGAGTTGATATGTGTATGTGTGTGTTTGTATAGAGTTAGAGAGGGTGAGAGAATAGAGGGATATAGAGGATGGAATGAGAGAGTGATAGAGGGATAGAGAGAGTAGGATTGATAAAGGGAGGGGTCTGATTTCAGGCATTGGACAGCCCCATGGCTGTGCTTCATGGCAGCCATTGACAGCCCAATATAGCCCCCCCCTAAACCAGCCTTTAGCTGTCCTTAAAATAGCCCCTAAACTCAGCACTTAGCAACCCCAAACCTATCCTTGACTGTCCCTTATTCCAGTCCTAATACAGCCCCTTAAACTCAGCCTACAAGCAGCCTTAGCTGTCTCAAAACCTGTCCCCATAGCCCTCCAATTCAACCCTACATTGACAGCATCTAGGCTGTCTCAAAACCAGCCATGTAGGAGGCCATTTCAGTCCCTCAAACCTGCTATATAAGCACTCCCAAATCAGTCCAAAATGGACAGCCACTTAGCCTAAACCTGTCCACAAAATAGTCCATGTTAACACCATATTTCAGAACCCTTTCCAGCCCCACATTGACAGTCAAAAATCAGCCCATTTCAGCCACATATAAGCCATGTAATCACAGCCATATCAGCCCCTACATTGGCCCCCTTAACCCCACATATAAGCCCCATGTCTGCACACATATTCAGCCCACTTGACAGCCATATATAGGTCCCTATATCACCTTCAAAATTAGCCCATAAGCAGTCTTTCATTCCTCCAATCTTCCATTCATTCTTTCCTCAATTCTTTCATTCATTCTACATACAATATTCATGCATCCATTCATTCAATTCATCCACTTCCATTCCATAAATTCATTTATTTCATATCATTCATTTCATCCCACTTCACATTCATTCATTTCCTATTTTTCCATCCATTCATTCATTCACAAATTCATTTCCTTTCATTTGAGCCACCAACCACCAATCCATTTCATCCATTCCATTTCCATTTCCATTTCACCCACACAATTCAGTCCTTGTATGAATGTTTTGTGGGAGTAGGTTGAGTGTTAGTTTGTGGGTGTTGATAGGTTAGAAGGGTAAATGTTAGTATGGTGTTGTAGGCTAGTTAGAATTGGTATTAAATAGTGGTTAGTTAGGACAGTGGTTTAGATAAGTTAGTATCCTAGTAGAGAGGGCTAACCTAGACACTAGGAGAGTATGGGAGAGTGAACTAGGAAGGTTGGATAGAAGACAGAGTATGGTATCTCAAGATACCATAGCGTATCATGTCGATACTTAAGGTAATGTTGAGATGACCAACATGACCATAAGATGGATTAGATGCCCAAGAACTCTAGATTTCTTGGTTGATAAACCCTAGATAGGATAGTATCTAGCTACCCTAAGAAGCCTAGGCTAGTATCCTGAGATCTAGAGGGGTTTCTTTTGTAATGGGCAAGGTATCGGGAATACCTTGTAAGGGTAAATATAGGGGGTATTGGGTAATATAAGGTATCGGATTTCTGATTGCTAGATGGGATTAGAAATAAGTTGTCTTGGTAAGTAATGACTAGATGAGGGTAGTTTAGGCTAGTCTTGACAACCGTTGACCAAGAGTTGACTTTTGACCGAAAGTCAACTTTAAGTCAACACTTGACTTAGAATTGACCGAAACCAAAATAAGCATTTAGCACTAAAAATTTTAGGATATAATTTTAAGGATAGACTCTATGATTAAGAGGCAAGATAAGCATTTAGCACTAGAACACCTTTAGAAATAAATCCTAAGTCGCGCCAATGTAAGAAAGCCTATTAGGACTAACCTATAGAATTCATGTATAAATAATAAATCCTAGGAGATGGTTGGGACTTAGTTCATGTGAATATTTAGATTATAAATAATTAAAGGCTATAAGGATAGGTGACACTCCTTTGGCCTATTTTAATTAGTCAGAACCCAACGTTAGCTTTTTAATTTTACTTGTTGTATGATAGTACAACATTATTTATGTATTGAATAATTATATGTTATGTATAAATGATAACTTTAGATTATTAAATTAAGTTTTTAATATTTAATATAGGCTCCCGGGTCACTTTGACTACTAGCCAAGGATACGGATCACCGCTCTATCTTCTCGGGGATCCAGGCAAGTATACCTTGCCTTGTTTTTACTATATTAAACTTTAATGTTATTATCATGTTTCTATGTTCTAGTTGTAGTGTAAAGGTCGCGTCTGAGAATGCATCGGGTGCAGTCGGCGAAGGCATCGATGTGAGTTGTGTTGACTTAGTTTTAGTGGACCTACCTAAAGTTATGGAGTTATTTTTATATCTCCCAGACCTGACACATATTATTACACGACATTGTGAGTGAGGATGAGTACATGATGGACATGGGCTTTCGCAGTCGACTAGCTATCGATGCAAGGAGCATGTGTGACGGTGTAATGAATAGTTTAGTGAGTTCTAGCTTAGATTTGACCTGACATATAGTTATGAGATGTCCAGGTTGTAGTCACAACCTGTGCATTGGCATTTGGGCGGGGAGGATCATTAGTAGGCGTATGGGACAACCAAATTGGTCTACCGTAGTATTTGGATGAAACTATGGAGTTTTGATTACACGTTTCTAGTGGCTCAATAACGTTGTATGCATTATTTTTGGATATATATGATGTCGGTATATCAGGCGATGGTCGCTAGCGCTACGCTATGTCGATTGATGATATATGTTAGTGTATATACGGTATCTAGCCAGGGGCTATGCCAAAGATTACTATTGAGCTTGTCCTACCCATACGTTCCAAAGTTATCCTCAAGTGCATTCACATAGATGGTTTGTTCACCTTTATGTTTATACAGTTTTTACTTTATGGCATGCATTTTGTATCTTGTTACGTCCCTCTGAGGACTTGGTTTCCTGCCAAATTGGAGAGTTGGTTGATATATATGGTGACTTGCTCTAGCTGATGATGGGACGTCAGATATTTAGGTATATTGTAGCTAGATGTTTATCTTTATTTATTAATCTATTATCCTTCTATTGCGTGTTACCTACTATTGTAGTCTAGTTTTGCAAGCTCACTGTTCTTCGAGTTTGCTCGGATATGTGTATCATTTCTTACTCTATTTACTTATATGTAGATTGAGAATAGTTGACATAGCATATGCTTAGTATATTTTTACAACATAGTACGTCTGGGTATGTCCATTAAATTGGTGAACATATTCCAGAACGAATTAGCTGGCATCATCTCGTCCAAGTTCCTAGGTATTTTGGAACTGGGACATGACATGTTTTAGTGGTGGTCCATGCAGGTCCGATTTATCGTTTCGATTACTGTACCGAGCGAGCCTGCGATAAGATAATTTTGTTAGGAATTCAATCCACAACTGCTATTGAATCATCTTTTGATTTCTAATAACGTCCTTGAAACTCGAATTTGTATATCAAATGATACACTTCTTGAACTCATTATCGTTGTTTCTCGTCCTTCCCTATTTCGGAGAGACAAACCATCGTACGTGGTATTTTCTTTAGAGTCACATCATCGACAAGACGAAGAAGACATACTTTATTGAATCATACGAAAGAAAATAGTTCCTGATAGTGAGGAGAGTTAGATTCGATGTTCATCTAGATATAGGGTTAGAAAGGATTGATGGAATATGGCATAGTATAGGGGTTATTCATAGCAACAGAAGCATAGGACTAGAGATTATAAGTTATATTGGAAGTTAGAAAGAATCATTTGATGTTAGCATTTCAAATACTATGGAATGATTACGACTTATGGTGTGGAATATGAGACTAACACTTTCACAGAAGGATATATGATAATCGAATTTTGAGTAAATGCATGGAGGATATCTCTTTCCATATTGTGATGACTTGGAGTAATAATAGCAGGAAGAAACAAATTGAGGAATACTGCTTTATGGAATGTAATGTGAAGCAATACTTGAAAAAAAAAAGTTGAAGGATCAAATAATTTAGATGGGTGGTTGTTAAAAGAGATAGAGCTTGTAGTAGTAGATATTCAGGATTCATACTAAAGGATAGAAGACTTAGTAATCCAACAAGTAGCTACATAAGAAGGAGAATAACTTCGAGGAGAAAATAATAACTAGAATACTTGTGGATCATAATGATGAATTTGATGCCATAAGAAGAATACTTATGCTATTGGTTTAGAATTTATAGGGTAGATTTTCTTTTGTATTGATTGGGATATGGCTAAGATGATAAAAGGATTCAACTTTTATGGCATACACCATTAGAAACCAGAGAGAGAACTAATATTAATCCAAGGAAGAATTTTAGTTCATGATAGTTTGTGATAGAAAGATTGCTAGTGGGGTTATGGTTGAGGTATCTGAGTTGTCAATATTCTTTAGAACATATTTGAGTAAAGGTATGGTTTCCTTAGAGTATAAACAAGATTAGGCTTCTTGGTTGGTTATGACTTGAGGTTGTAGTTAACTCTAGGCGTTGTTGTATATTATTGCAAGTAATTATTAGGAAAGGTAGGCCAAGTAGTAATGATAAGTTTCTAATGAAATTGTTGGTATATTAGTGGTATTGGATAGTTAGTAATAAATGATCGTCTTGGGATATGTTTTAAGTTATGCATAAGTGATTATTATAGCTTAAGGATTGATTTTAAGATAGATAGAAGGAATTCTCAAGGTAAAGAAATATTGAAATTACATAGAATGAAGGATAATATAAGAGGATAGAGCATTTCAAGGATACAAAATAAAGGTTTAACAATCTAAAGACTGAGGTTAAAAAAAATTAATTTTTGAGTACACGTGATATACTCGTCTTCCGAGGTGTAACTTGAGATTTTTTAAAATATTAGATGACTAGAAAAGCGAACAATAATAAATATCGAATAGTAAAAGTATTTATGCGTGACATGAGTTGATTCATAACTATGGAGGTTGAGGATCAGAAGTTATATACAAGATATGAAGACAATAAGTGATTGGTGGAAAATATGTGGAGACTAATCCTTAGACAAAGACTAAGAGGATTCATTGGTACCCTAGAATTAAGACATCCAAGAAGGTTGAGGAATCGGTAAACAAATACATATGACTACGAAAAATAAGTATTTGAAAGATGACAAGTTCAAATTTTTAGAGAATAACATTAAGTAATCTGGATTTTCAAATTGGAAATGAATGAGTAATTACTATTGGAATAACAAAAGAATTTAGACAAGACAAATATTGTGGAATGTAAGGCATGATTTATTAGGATAGTCTTATTATACAAGATTATTGAGGATCAATGGTTGAAAAATACTTTATTGACAAGACGAATGAGTAAGAAATTTTAGAACCTTTGACGAAGAAATGCTTGAAGGAAAACTGCTCGAGGGATATTAGTATGAATAATGGAAGAAAAAAATTAAGTCCTAGCAAACCATGGAATGATTGCGTAAATTGAGAAAAGAAGGAGAACTATTGATTTAAGATAAATAAGGAAAATGCCATTGAGTATAATTTAGCATAAGTAGTAAGTAGTTGCCAAGGTGGAGGTAGTAACTGATGCGTCGAGCTGTAAGCCTATGGCGTATTTCTTGATAGCTCGGAAGGGAATATTAGAAAATTACAAGGACTAAGTATTGAAATTTTAATTGACTCGAAAGAAAGACATGATACCTAATTTTTGGGTGTAGTTATCTATGGAAGAGAGGACTAGAGCATCGTTACCTATAGTTGTTAGTGTCAGGAGGCGTAGAGAACTCATAATTCCTTATCGAGCCAAGCCTAACATATATGGAGAAATAGAAGATCCTGGACAAGAGAAAGAATGTTTGAGAGGATACATGATTTCTTTAGTTCGTGTCGCATGGAAGTATTATGCACATGCGAGTCAATTTGGGAACGTGAGGTTGTGATTCACGGAAGTTTTTATTTATCATTTTATGGATTAGGTGTGAATGTGATTGGGATTGTCAATAGATTATGTTATTTATTTATTGTTGATGTTGGCGATTAGGACGTCTTAATTTCGAGGACGAAATTTGCTAAGGTGGGTAGATTGTAAACCCCCTCATCCAAAATTTCTAGATATGAATTTTTATAATAAATTTTGTTGCTTACATAAATAAGTATATGTGTGTGCGTGAGTCTGTAAGTCGATAAGTATAGCTTGTGTAGTTTAATTTTGATTCATTATATATAATTATATATATATATATATATATATATATATATATATATATATATATATATATATATATATATATATATATATATATATATATATATATATATGTTTAAAGTTAGTTTATTTATTTTTAGAATGAGATATGTGAAACTTAGCTATGCTAGATTGAGGACTGACAGTAATTAGAAAATCTAAGCTAGTGAGCTAGTATTATCTAAGTTAGACTAGGTTTGGGTTATTTAGAAGTGTCTGTAGGGGCACCAACTTGAACACAACATAGCAAGGTGCGTTATAACTGTTGGTATTTTTGCCTTTGGACTAGAAAAGATAGTCCCACATCGGCTACACCAAATGGAGAGTATCTCAATATAATGCTTTGCTTGTGTTGAGGTGTGCACATGAGGTGTAGTGGGGAACAAGTTTGTGCCATGTGGGAGTATTTTTCCTAGAAGGAAAAAGGATTAAATCCAACAAGGATGCAAGTTGATTTTTGTTGTGCGGGCTCGGACTCAGACACGGACTCCAAGATGTCTCGTGCATGCACGGAAGTGTTCGGGGGGGGGGGTAGGCGTGGACTGGCACACTTCTATGATGATTGTGGGATGATCTAAAATATCAAACTCTATTTTTGAGTATTGGTATTTTAGTCCCACATCGGATAGGAGAAGAGGTGAAGTCTCAACTCCACTCTATAAATAGAGCCCCTTGGCCTCCTTTGAAAGATGCACCAAGAAGAGAGTTGAGGGAGTCTGTTAAGTCCAGGAAGCCCGTTCAAGTCTCAAATATTGACTTACGAGCGTTCCAGAAGTTCTTCGTGAATTTGCTGGTTCCTGGAAGCTGTTCGTGCTCGTGTGGGGTGAATAAAGCTTTGAGCAACGGTGGTTCATTCACCCCAGCATCTCATTCTCGCATGTCATCGCTGCTGTTGCCTTTTACAGTAACTTCTCTTTAGAAGCTCTACTGCCGATAGTTGCTTGCACAAAGTCTCTTTAGATTTTTTGTGTATTATGTAGAATCTTTTTAGATCCTCGTAATTCAGAATCCTCCAGGATCTCTGTTGCACATCTTCTTTAAGGTGCTGTATTTGAAACGTTGTGTGTACAATTGTTTCAGTTTCAGAATTTTCCATCAAAAATTGTGCCTCGGCACTAACAATCTCAAAACTTTATTGAGAAGATGGATAATTCTCGTGCTTCGCTCATCGATACCGGCTTTAACAAGTTGGAAAAATTCGATGGCGAACACTTCCAGATATGGAGACGAAAGGTCACTTTAAATCTTCAACTCGTGAATGTTGATCACGTGCTGTCAGACGAAGAACCGATCGTTCCAACCACTGGATCTGCTGCGGCTGTGGCCGCTGCTACGACCATGCAAGCGAAGTGGAAGAGAGAAAACAATATATGCAAACTACTGATACTCAATTCCATGGAAGACTCTCTGGCAGAGTCCTACTCCAAGAAGACATCTGCCAAAGAGATATGGGACTCCTTGGGAAAGCTCTATGAAGATGACGAGAACCGGTCCAAGATCTTCATGGTAGAAAAATACCACAAGTGGACCTTCGAAGACGAGAAGGCGATGCTGCCCCAAGTGAAGGAGTTTCTGAAGTTGCATCAGAAACTAGAAGACGAGAACATGCCCCTCGTCGACAAGTTTGTCGTTGGAGGGATCGTCGCGAAACTTCCTACAGAATGGAGCAACTTCTATGCAAGGATGCATCGAAAGAAGATGGAAATTAGCTTGAAAGATTTTTTGCAAGAGATCCATGTTGAGGACGAGATGCGCTCTCAACAGAAGATGGATACTTTGTCCAAACAACTGGCGAAGGCAAATCTGGTCCAAATCAGAGAGTACCAGGGGAAGCAGGCTGCTTCTCATCGTAAAAAGAAGGACTTCACGAATCTGAAAGTGAAGGGTCCTGCTTTCAAGCAGCAGAAGTCCAAGTCCCATGTGACTTGCTTCAATTGTGGCAAGAAGGGCCACTACAAATCCGAATGCAAGTCCAAGCCCAAAGAACAAGGTGAGCCTAGTAAGGTTTCTATGATTACTAATCTAGTTGCCATGATAGCACAGGTTGCAACTGTGGGGCCTGACTTGGACTGGTGGATAGACACTGGTACGACCTGCCATGTCTGTTCAGACAAAGACTGGTTTGTCTCTTATGAGCCAACTTCAGAGAAGGTCATAATGGCAAACCAGGCACAAGCTGAAGTACTGGGGATGGGGACGGTGGAGCTGAAACTCACATCGGGGAACACTCTGACGCTTCAAGGTGTGAAGCATGTTCCAGTAATTGCTAAGAACCTGATCTATGGAAGTCTGCTCTGCAACGCAGGCTTGAGGATGGACATCAATGCTGGCCAGTTGGTGATGTCCAAGAAGGGTACATTCTTTAGGAAAGCTTTCCAAACTGAAGGAATGTACAAGATTCAGCTTGTTGTAACCCAGCATGATAATATAAATGCAATCACTTTTTCTGATTATTCTCTTGAGTTGTGGCATAATAGGCTAGGACATGTTCATTGTAAAAGGATTAACAGAATGTCTAGTCTAGGACTTATCTCCAAGTGTGGGGGTAAGGTAGAGAAATGTGAAGTATGTGCTCAGACGAAGATCACAAGGAAACCCTTTCACAAGGTCCATCGAAGCACAGATCTTCTGGAGTTGGTTCACTCAGATATCTGTGACTTCAAACAATTCTCTACAGAGGCCGGGATGAAGTATTTCATTACTTTCATCGATGAATTCTCAAAGTATGCTTTCGTCTACTTGCTCAAGTCTAAAGACGAAGCATTCGAGAAGTTCAAGGAGTTCAGGGCCGAGGCTGAACGGCAAACTGGACAACAACTCAAGAGGTTAAGGAGTGATCGAGGTGGGGAGTATCGGTCTCATGAATTCTTATCATTCTGCAAAGAACATGGAATCATCAATGAGACAACGGCTCCGTACTCTCCTCAATCCAACGAAGTAGCAGAAAGGAAGAACAGAACGTTGACAGAGATGATGAACTCCATGCTGTTGACTGCGGGTCTTCCAAAGTATTACTGGGGAGAAGCTGCACTAACGGCAACGTTCATTCTGAACAGAGTGCCATATGCAACTTCCGACATAACTCCTCATGAACTCTGGTTCAAAGTCAGACCTAACTTGAATGTCATTCAAGTGTGGGGGTGTCTGGCTTATGTGAAGCTCCCGGATCTGAAGATTCAGAAGCTGGGGACAAGGATTACGAAGGCGATCTTCTTGGGGTATGCCGAGAAGAGTGATGCTCAGAGATTCCTTGATATCGAGTCAAACCATATCATCGAATCTCGCGATGCTGAAACCTTTGAAGACAAGTTTGCAAAACACGAGAATATTGTTCTCGCGGATCTTCCGGAGAATGATGAGGGTACAAATCAGACAGAAGTCTTTAATGAACCAGTAGTCCAAGATGAAGCTGTCGTCAAGGAGACACCAGCTGAACCAGAACTCGCTGAGCCGTCAACTAAGCGAACGAGGAGGCCGAAAGACTTCGGAGATGACTTCGTCACCTATCATGTGGAAGCAGATCCGCTTACCTATGATGAGGCGATGAAGATCAGAGATGCTGTATTCTGGAAGGAGGCGATAGACAACGGGATTGACTCAATCACCTCCAACAACACATGGGTATTGGTTGACCTGCCAGAATGAGCAAGACCCATCGGATGCAAATGGATCTTCAAAAAGAAGATGAAAGCAGATGGAACCATTGACAAGTTCAAGGCCAGGCTAGTGGCCAAGGGGTTTGCTCAGAAGCAGGGGATCGACTACTTTGACACTTATGCTCCAGTAGCTCGGATGACAACCATCAGATTGTTAATTGCTCTAGCAGCAATACACAAGCTGGTGATACATCAGATGGATATGAAAACGGCATTCCTTAATGGCGAGCTGACCGAAGAGATCTACATGCAACGACCAGAAGGTTTTGTCGTCAGAGGTCTGGAAGACAAAGTCTGCAAGTTGATGAAGTCTCTGTATGGTTTGAAACAAGCTCCCAAAATGTGGCATGAGAAGTTTGAAAAGGTGATAAGGTCAAATGGCTACAGGGTCAGTGAAACAGACAAGTGTGTCTATACGAAGTTTGCTGACGGAAGAGGAGTAATCGTATGTCTTTACATGGACGACATGCTAATTCTAGGTACGGATTTAAGCTGCGTCACAGAGACAAAGAAATTTCTCTCGACCAAGTTCAGTATGAAGGACTTGGGGGATGCCGACGTAATCTTTGGGCTCAAGATCATCCGGACAGGCACTGGAATAGCGCTGTCACAATCTCATTATATTGAGAAGATGCTCACTCGCTACGGGTATCAAGATCTTCCTTTTATTGATACACCGTACCGGAGTGATCAGAAGCTGGAGCCAAATTCGAGGGAAAGCATCAGGCAGTTGGAGTACGCTAGCGTCATCGGAAGCTTGATGTACGCTACTACTGTCATAAGGCCTGGCATAGCTTTTGTAGTGGAAATGTTGAGTCGGTTCACTAGCAATCCAGGCGTTGAGCACTGGAAAGCTGTGAAGCATGTTATGAGATATCTCAAGAAAACTCAGACATATGCACTTTTCTACAGCGGAGATCCGTCAGTAGTGGAAGGCTTCAGTGATGCTAGCTGGTGTTCAGATATGGAGAGCGAGTATTCCACAGGTGGATGCGTATTCGCCATGGGCGGAGCTGCTATATCATGGAAGTCGAAGAAGCAGACTATGTTATCTCGCTCCTCCATGGAATCTGAATTCTTTGCATTGGATGCTGCTGCAGATGAAGCAGAGTGGCTTCGGGAGCTCATGTATCATCTTCCGGTGGTTGGGGCTCAGATATCGGCAATACCGATATACTGTGACAACCAGGCGGCAACAGCAGTGGCATCAAATGAACTCTTCAACGGGAAGAAGAGAACGGTACGGTTGAAGCACAGAGCAGTACACGATCTTATCAAGAGAGGTGTTATTGCAGTGATTGATGTTCGGAGTCAGGAGAACCTGGCGGATCCGTTCACCAAGGGCCTCAAGCGCCAGCTGGTCGATGACACAGCTTGTAAAATGGGCTTGAAGGCATTCTGATATTGTGTTATTACATTCCTACCATAAAGTTTTATGCTATTAGTTCAAAGAGAAATCTACTAGACATCTAGCTTTTGGTTCAAGGGAGGACTATTAACCAGAAGAATATCAGGAACGGTGGGTACTTGTCCTATGTGACATGGAGAGGTTACGGACCTACAACCACTATTGTCTACTGTTGTTTTCTGTGGAAAACGGATCATGTGGGATGGTTGGCTTAAATGCCTTAATGAGTTCTCAGGCAGAGTGAATGCCTGGAGTGCTTTACAGGAAGCACGGTAGTGCAGCACTACAAGGAGTGTAACTCCATGCTACAGTGGGGTGACTCCACCATGAGGTTCCCAGGTAGGGGTAATGCCTCGGCTTTGCAAGCCAAGTCACAACGGAGTAGCACCGCAAATAGGCAGGTAGCCTAATGTTGTATGATAATCATAATAAAGAGAAGTAGACAGCACTACAAAGAGGACGACGTCCTCATGTTACAGTGGCATGATACCATGAAGAGGTACCAGGTAGGGTAAAGCCTCGGCTTTGTGAGCCATGTCATAGCGGCGTAACACCGCACGGAAGCGCAAGGCTTCATGCTGGGTAGTTTGGCACTACAAAGAGGCCTGTGACCTCATGCTACAGTAGTATGACACTACGATGAGGTACCCAGGTGGGGTAAAGCCTCGGCTTTAAGCCATGTCATAGCGGCGTAGCATCGCAAAGAAGCGCAATGCTTCATGCCATGACTCTTTATAAAGAACTCACCTATAGTGTATGGACAGAGATATCAGGCCGTCTCTTGAGGGTAAACTTGTAGACGCCCAAAAATTATACACTAAAACCAGGCTGGCACAAGGCCTTCAATGTGCAGCCAGAAGCACAGTTGATGTCATTATGTGAGTAGGAAGAATTGCAGTTATGGTGCAGAATTCAAGGCTTAGTCCATTCTTGTATCATGTTGTTGTTTAACCTATGCGGGAAGATTCAAGTCGCAGCGACATCTCTCCTAATGCATGATGGGCAGTCACTGTGGGGAACGCTCAACCCATATATTGAGATATATGGGGGATTGTTGGTATTTTTGCCTTTGGACTAGAAAAGATAGTCCCACATCGGCTACACCAAATGGAGAGTATCTCAATATAATGCTTTGCTTGTGTTGAGGTGTGCACATGAGGTGTAGTGGGGAACAAGTTTGTGCCATGTGGGAGTATTTTTCCTAGAACAAAAAAGGATTAAATCCAACAAGGATGCAAGTTGATTTTTGTTGTGCGGGCTCGGACTCGGACACGGACTCCAGAATGTCTCGTGCATGCACGGGAGTGTTCGGGGGGGTAGGCGTGGACTGGCACACTTCTATGATGATTGTGGGATGATCTAAAATATCAAACTCTATTTTTGAGTATTGGTATTTTAGTCCCACATCGGATAGGAGAAGAGGTGAAGTCTCAACTCCACTCTATAAATAGAGCCCCTTGGCCTCCTTTGAAAGATGCACCAAGAAGAGAGTTGAGGGAGTCTGTTAAGTCCAGGAAGCCCGTTCAAGTCTCAAATATTGACTTACGAGCGTTCCAGAAGTTCTACGTGAATTTGCTGGTTCCTGGAAGCTGTTCGTGCTCGTGTGGGACGAATAAAGCTTTGAGCAACGGTGGTTCATTCACCCCAGCATCTCATTCTCGTATGTCATCGCTGCTGTTGCCTTTTACAGCAACTTCTCTTTAGAAGCTCTACTGCCGATAGTTGCTTGCACAAAGTCTCTTTAGATTTTTTGTGTATTACGTAGAATCTTTTTAGATCCTCGTAATTCAGAATCCTCCAGGATCTCTGTTGCACATCTTCTTTAAGGTGCTACATTTGAAACGTTGTGTGTACAATTGTTTCAGTTTCAGAATTTTCCATCGAAAATTGTGCCTCGGCACTAACAATAACCCAAACCAAGTGTTTATGAACCCAATTTAGGCACCCTAACCATGTATGTACAGCAGCTACATATAGGGAATGATTTCTATTTTTGGAGGGAGTTTGAGCCTCTTTGTAGGAAGTTATTATAACTCTCCACCTCCCTTCTCTTAGGGATTGAAACCCACTTCCTTCCCATCATTCTCCCTCATTCTCTACAGCGATACTTCTCACTTTCCTTCCTTCATTTACACCCCCACAATTTCAATCATGGCCGAAAGTTCAAAGAGAAGTAGGGCTGTCATCTAGGTGTTTGCAAGGTGTTTTCACATCAAACCGCTAAGGTATTTCACCTGCAACTCCTTCCATATATCCTTTACTGATTTACCATAAAAAAAACTTTCATTTTCTCATCCTTTTTCCTACATTTTCACCCCAAACACAGCCAAGAAGGGCAACTATTCCATCCTTGGTTGGGATGAGAGTCTATGCAAAGATTGGGTGTTTTGCAAGGAAAATTCATATCAAACCCTAAGGTAAATTCATATCCATCGCTTCTCTATAGAACCTAATGTATTTCCCTTCAATTATCATTCATTTTTACCTATGTTAACCTATCATTTCATTCCCATTCATAGCCTACAAGTTGCTACAACTTTAGCAAGGTTGGGCTGAATATACATGTTAAGTTTGGGAGATTTGACACCAATTTCTCCAAGTAAGTGCATCTAGATTTTTTTATCACTCAATCCCTTACATGTTCCCTAAAATTTTCCCTTCATTTACTTATGTATTTTATACCCTAATTATGTACGAAATATGTCAATTTCTAGAGTGTAGTTGTTAAAATTTCAGGGACATCAAATCTGTCCATTTTCTTTCTAAGAGGTAAGTACCCCCTTCTAACCTTCTCTATATGACTTAGAACTTTAGGACATATTAACCAATACATGTACCAAGTAGATACCCTAATAAAACCTATTAAAACCTGGTTTAGACTTGCTAATTAGCCCTACGAAAATCTGAATTCAGATTTGTCGCAACATATATATATATATATATATATATATATATATATATATATATATATATATATATATATATATATATATATAAATATATAAATATAAATATATATATATATATATATATATATATATATATATATATATATATATATATATATATATATATAATATATATATATATATATATATATATATATATATATATATATATATATTATTTTATTTTATTTTATATATATATATATATAAAATAAAATAAAATAATATATATATATATATATATATATATATATATATATATATATATATATATATATATATATATATATATATATATATATATATATATATATTGTTTGAGCACAAACTATGGATGTTCATTTCACCAAAATTTTCGTACAACCTAAGAACCAATAAACCCATGTATTAAGCTTTTGAAGCCATGATTTTTGACATGTTAAATCTTATTTTTAAGTCCTAAATTCAGTGTGCAAAATTATGAATTTAGAACATATAATTTGACACGTTGAGGTGAAAACTTGTCTAGTTTGGCTTATTTTTGTGTAGTATAGCCACGTGATTATGGCTACCATATGTCACATATTTAAACCTTGTTATATATAGATAAAAATCTATTTAAAATACTAGCTCATCCGAACCTAGCTCGTCCCAACAGCCAGCAACGGATAAGCAGAAATAGAAAGTGGGGCATTTTGACAAATCCCTCAGAAAAGAAACTTCAGTGGGGCTCGATAGGCCCTATAATTTTGACATCCTGACTCAACTAGCCAACACTCTGGCTAGGCTATCATTGTTGGAGCTCCTTCGCCTCTCCAAGAAAACTCGAGAGGCTCTCAGTGAGGCATTGCAGCACGCCGAGTCCTACTTGGGACAAATACAACAGCGAAAAGAAGATCCCGCTGCGAGTCTTTAGTGTCACAATGTAATGGAGACCATGCCAAGCATCACATTCTTGCAGCAGGACATGTTGCTGAAGAACAATAGGGAAGCCCGATCCCTCTATTATACATGATACGTCGGTGATGTTAAGGTCAATCGTATGCACATTGACCCTGGATCCTCTATGATCATCATTACATACCGCTTGTTGCATACTATGAGGATTCTGATGCATTGGCTGTCTCCAATCCAAACTACGATTAGTGGTTTCAATAATGGCAAAAGTTGTTAAGAGGGGAAGATCTGCCTGAAAATCCAAATTTGCGATTTGAAGACAGAGGCAACCTAATATGTGATTGATGCAGACTTTTGCTATAACGTTCTAATAGAGAGCCCTTGGATATGTGAGCACATGATCATGTTGTCCACCCTACACCAATGCTTCAAATATGTCAATAGTGACGGCGTGGTGAAGACTGAGTTCGCAGACATCGATCCCTTCAAATGGGTTGAAGTTTACTCTATGAAATCACGCCTATTCCGGAAGAACCATAAAAAAAACACAGGTGTGGATGCTGATGATAAGGCGAAAGCTCATCCTTCCTCCGAAAGGCCTATCAAAGTGAAGCTAAAAGAACGTCCTATAGCACTGACGACCAAGTTCCCGACGAAGACCCCGTTCCGTTAGTGGTTCAATTGAAAGAAAAGCTGCCAACAAGGGAAAATTCCTCGACCAAACCCCTTATAGTGAGGCTGCACAATCTGTCTCTTCCCTCTTCAATCCCACCAACCATAAATACTGGGGGTGGCAATTTGAAGGACATTATTATACGTCATTTTCTTGTATTTGATAGTGTAGTTTCGGAGGACGATTTGTCCTATTTTATTAATAAAGGGATGCCTTTGGATTACTTGTTTTCTCTCGCTGCATATTCTTTTGAGCAAGACTAAGGTTGATACTGCAAACACAAATTGCGTCTGCTTACTCTGTGAGCTTAGTTTTCTGGTACGCAATGCGTATTTTATAGTACCAGCCAGAAAGAAAGGAGAGAAGCCCATTACCTTCGATCGAGTGGAAGGCTCTCAGACCCATATCTTGCGTGAGTCAAAACATGAAACCAGTATGGTGCAAACTCACCACTACACTCCTGAAGCCCGACGTATCATCCAGAAGATGGGGTATAACCTGAATAGCAATATGGGCCTTAACTATAGTAAGGGTCGACACTTGCCGGTCAAGATCAATGTCCCCAAGGGAGAATTCGACCAATATTACCATAAGACCCGCTGTGGTCTAGGGTATTCTATAATCCAAGGAGGAATCATACTCGGATTCTTCAGACTCTTCCTATGACTCCGACGTCAGCATTGGAGAAGCATTCCGGAAAACATTATCAATAAATATGACGTCCGTAGATTAGATCGAGGAAGACGACACTTCGAGCCCTTCAAAGTCGAACCTTGGGTTCAACAAGTTGATTCCCAGTGGGGGAGACACTTCGAACAATGCGAGCCTACCATCGAAGAAGAAGTCGTATAAGTTAATCTGGGAAGTGAAAGTTTTTCTAAGCCAATCTTCATTAGCAAAAGCTTAAGAGGGGAAGACTATGAATATCTCATCGAGATTGTTAGAGAAAACATTGATGTCTACGCCTGGAGCTATGAAGATATGTCAGGTCTGGATCCAAACATTGCCATATACAAATTAAATATTTTACCAAATGCTAAGCTAGAGAAGCAACAGCAACGACGATTCTACCCCAATATTATGGACGCCATTGGGAAGGAAGTGGAAAAACTAATAGCAAGTGGCTTTATCCATGAAGAATTGTACCCAAATTGGGTAGCCAATATTGTCCCAGTCGCTAATAAAAATAGAAATATCCGAATTTGTATAGATTTTCGCAATTTGAACGCCATATATCTAAAAGATGAATTTCTATTACCAATCACTAATGTGATGGTCGACAACACTTGTGGGTTCGAACGTATGTCTTTTATGGATGGTTACTCGGGTTATAACCAAATCAAGATGTCTCCAGAGGACGAGAAATATATGTCATTCTGAACTCCGATCGGGGCATTCTGCTACACAGTAATGCCCTTTAGCTTGAAGAACGTGGGTGCTACATACCAGCAAGCCTTGAGTACCATATTCTGTAAGCATTCACGTAAGACAGTTGAATGCTATGTTGATAACATCATTGTCAAAAGTCATTTCTGTGGTAATCAACTTCATGACTTGTGAGACTCGTCTTAAGTATCGGTATTTATATACGGATACATATTTTGTAGTGTATTTCGTACTTTCTTGGTTTTTGCAATGGTTTAAAAAATTTCATAAATTATAAAATTTTCTCCTTGACCGGCATATCGACGATCTACCGGTGTGTACCGACGATATATCGCCAGGGGGATATTTTCTACTTTTAGATATTTTCGATTTCGAATATTTTGAGTATTTTGCGTTATTCTTCTATCAATTTTTAAAATCAGTAAAAACTAATGCTTTTGTTTTGTAGGAAATTCAATTATATGCCATTTTAACTTTTAAAAATCCGAATTTTGATTTAAAATGAGAATTTTATGGCCGAAACAAGTTTTGGCAAATTCTAGAATTTCGTTGTCTAAAAAAACAAAATTTCGACGGAATACCGATATATACCATGGAATACCGAGTTTCTGCACAGAAACATACTGTCATTTGGCCGAAATACTGTCGATACACCGCAGTATACTGCCGGTATACCGAATTTGGCTGTTTTTGCCCGTTTCAGCCCATTTTTGTCCCTTTTTTTTATATTTTCTTCAACTGTAATGAACTCTTAACATGATTATTTGACCTTATATAGTTAGAGAATGATTGTACACCCAATATATACTTGACACTAATATATGTACATAAATTTTTTATGCCATGTACTTATCTCTTATTGATTTTCCTACATACCATGATACAGTTCCTATTTGACTTTCTGATACATCATGATATATTTTCTTTTTGATTTCCCCTACATGCCATGATATGTATTACCATGCCTTTCCAGATTTTATTGTCTAGTACATTTATTGTCTAGCCGTATATTGATTGATAGTAGCTTGTCATGGCGTACTCATGATTACCGTACATGTCCAGATTGATTTAGTTGCTCGAAGTAGCGCATTCCTGTACTGATTTCCTGATTGACTTCTAGATTGAGATTGAATGCATGTTCTTTATTGACACCATGGATATAGCTTTTTAAATGTTTAATCTATTGCATCTTGGCACTGGACAATCGAGTGTGAGTATTGTTCTGTGTATCACGTGAAGTTAGTACGGGGATGTTCACAAGTGATAACTTGCAAATTACTCATACATAACACACATCATTCTAGGAAATTCTTGGGTGTCCACGACTTGAGAATTTGACATGAATATGATAAGGTAAATGACTAGTAAATTCAAGTAGATCATTATAGGAGGAAATCTGCACTACCAACCGTGAGCTCCAAGGGCACCAAGAGGCATGGCTCAACCCTACAAGGCAAGGGCTCCATGACCTACCAAGTTTGTGCGTATTGATACACGATCGAGTCATATGTCGTGCCGGGTTACGGCACAGTCAGTTATATATTTTATATAATACTTTCAGTCATACGTCGTGCCGGGTTGCGCCATCTGCAAAACATGCCACCTCTTTCAGATTGTTTGGCTAAAAAATAAAAAATGATGCCCTGCTCCATTTGTCATATGTTAAGCATGATGCACCATCTGACGTATTGGGCAAATCATAAGCAAACAAGCGCTAACTAATTGATACGCCATCTATGAATTTGATTTAAGAACTGTCATACTGCATGCGCTAACTGAGGACTGTTCTTTTTCTTCTCTACGTCATTCATGAATGGCGCACGGTTAACTCAATTTTTTCAGGATTCTAACTCGCTGTTTTCTTTTGCAGTTGACTTGAAAGAAGATCCTTATGATGAGGAATTGGCTTCTGCCTTCCGAGTATCTGAGTATCAAAAAGATCTCTCTCATGTCAACTTTCTGCAATATGATGAGCCAACTCCCAGGCGGACTACACTGGAGAATCAAGACTATAAGACTCTGATGTGTTTAATAAATGGCACTCCTTTTCTGTCTGAGGATGCAAATCCTCATAAGAAACCGATGTTCCTCTTTGGAGAAGCTATAGATGCAGACTCTCAGCCCAAGTCGAAGAAAGACCGTCGAGCTTTTGTAAGAGGAAATACATTGGTATACCTGCCTGAAATGATAAGGAATCTGTCCTTATCTCGATACGCCCATGCTAGCAATCCAAGAAAGATGTCCTGGGACTTGACTCCTGCCCGAGAAGCCAGAGTTGGAAGAATATGTCACAGACATGGGGAGCACAACAAAGACATCTTCTTCTGCAATTTTGAGCAGTACACTTAAGAGGTTTGAGACCCAGTTGCATACCATCTGATGATGCGGTCATGATGCTACCAATCAGAATGCCCATCTTTGCCAACATGTATGCTGCATCTAAAGGAGAATATCCTTGCAATACTGCCATGGTGGCCTAATGCATCCGGAGATTGTTCGTTGGAACCGCCTTTCTGTGTAGGCTTTAAATAACTTCCGTGAGAGATTACAGGAACTGGGACTCTATAAAGCCATTTTAACTACTTCTTGTAGGATCCAAAATAACTCCAACATATTCTTGGCTTTAACATAAAGGTACAACAGTAGGACTGGTACCTTTGCCACTCCTCATGGAGAATTAGTCTTTGCTCTTCATGAAATGTAGTTTCTTTTGCATCTGCCAATACGGGATAACCCTTATGAAGAGTACGTACCAACAGAGGACGAGCTAGAAGTCTTGGCCAAAGTGAACCCTCAAGTGGTGGCAGCTTTCGATGAATTGATGTGTCACTTTACAACCTGCATGCATCTGTACAAGAGCGATGCTACATGCTATATATCTAAATGGTTGGTATACCTCTTCTTTGGTCATGACATAGATCCTAAAGTGCAAGATCAGTCTGAATGTATGCCTCGCTTGTTCGAGCCACTTGATGCTCAAACTATTTCTCAGCTAATAGAAGAATCTAGTCGTGTTGATACATAGTTAGCTAAAGCCTGGAATGGTTACGTTGTCAATACCCCTATGGAAAGCTATATATGGTAGAGAGGTATCAATTTATCCCCAGAAGCCACCTTAGCAGGCTTTCTTTCTCTGTGGTTACGACGGTTTGTCGTCCCAAGTGCCAGTGCAGTTGACTGAATCCATCACGGCGTGCTGTTTACAGCAATGCGTTTGGTATTTGAATATAAAATGGATATCCTATCATCCATGACCAGTCGGTTAAATGCTGGGCTTCGAGAATTTACAGGGGCTTTGATGGAGAAGCCTAACTCTCGAAAGGATTTCCCCCGCACTGAGATGCCATACACCTATTTGTTTGGTTGGTTGTTATTGCATCATCTTTCATTGATGGATCCTAACCTTGGAGTCGGAGGAGCATTGGCAGCTAACTTTATCGAGAGATTTGCCAAGGCCAAATGGAAGGTCATGTCTTTATTTGACTACAGAAAGGCGTTGAATAGGGGTGTGGACTGGAAATTTTTCTGTGCCCCTCCTCCGCTAGGATATAAAAAAAATTCGGTCTCTATCCATGATTTAGAGCCCGTTGGTTCTCGTCCTTCTTCCGAGGCTTTTAATTAGTTGAAGAAAATAAAGCCTCCTCACCTGGTATACCGATTTGAGAACAACTGTTACCTGGAGCCCTATTTGCCAAGTCGCTTCGCTCGTCAATTTGGCTATGACCAACTGCACGTCGGAAATGCGACGACATGTCTTAAAGCCTTCGAGCATTTGATTGATGGTGCCCGTGGATGGAGATACTATAGTGCAAGAGGTATATGGGATCTAA
Source organism: Iris pallida (assembly GCA_029216955.1). Classification (NCBI taxonomy): domain Eukaryota; kingdom Viridiplantae; phylum Streptophyta; class Magnoliopsida; order Asparagales; family Iridaceae; genus Iris; species Iris pallida. Next base: position 33,664,310 of record JANAVB010003400.1, on the reverse strand, counting down.
TCACCATGTCTTCTACTACTGTTGAAGACAACCAACGTATATTGATTTCATATGCACGTTTTTATACTTCAGCCAACACCTTCTTTGAAGGTGATTCGATAAAAGATAGTTTTATCGGAACGCAAAAAGCGTTTGATGGGGACACGGCTACCATAAACTTAACTGAAGCTGAAGAGAATGTCCCTACCGAGAATCCTCTAGAAAATGTGAATATGGCTTCCATTGATGAAGTTCAGTATCCATTGAGTGGCCTTCTCAGGAAGCATAAAGAGAAATCTCCTGCCAAGAAGGCTTCAAAGAAGCAAACGGTTGGGGCCTCAACCCAGTCAGCCCAAGATAATCCTCCTTCTCTTGTTGTGGGGAAGAAAAAGACAAAAGAGACAACCGCCGTTGAGAAGCCCGGAGTCAGGACTAGACTTTAGATACGGCAGATAGATGCTGGGTTGTCATCCGGCATAACTACTTCACGCAGGGGATCAACTCCATCCCCGTTCAGAAGAGAGAGTACAGGGACTGAAGAAGAAGAGACAAGCAAAGAACAACCTGCTGCTGAAGAAGTGCAGCCTCAATCGTCTGTTTTTACTGAGACGGTTGCAGCGTCTCCTCAGCCATTATTCAAGCATTCAGCCAAGAGGAAACTATTGGCCACTAAAGTCAGGGGGAGGAAGACTGTAGTTTCTCCTGCACCTTGTTCTTCGGAATAATCTTTTGGCCAAGGGACATTGCCAATGTCGCCCGGAGGCATTTCCTCTCCACAAGGTGATGTCTTTACCCTTTCTGTTCAGCAAAAGTTACTTGATGTTGATCATGTGGCAATTTGTATTGACATATCTTCATTGCCAGAACCTCCAACTACCAGTGCTCTGGCTCTAACTGCTGCAGTAAACACTCCTAGCGTTGCTATTTCAGAACCCTCATCGTGGGATTCACCGTTCCTTTGTCTTCAGCGACATTGGCGGCGTTTACTACAGCTGGTTTAACATCACCATCAACTAGTGAGCCGACTCCAGCTGTTTCCATAGATGTTCCCTTCGTACCTGCTATAGAGCTAATAATTCACCCAGTTTTGAGAACTACTACTCCCAAAGGAGTAATACTTCCATTTGGAATAATCTTAATTTAAGGTGAGAGGGTAATGCATGCCGCAGTTCAGGCTTCTTCTGTACCGGAAACTCTTGTAGGACCTTCTCAAGATGAGGGGATGATAGAAGCGCTACTAGGTTGCGAGGACGATCCGATTGACGCTGCTTCTGACCCTGACCAGACTCAAGATTTAATAACCAAGAAAGGTCGAGTTGCTGTTGAGCCCAAATGAGGGTGACCAAAGCCCTAGTAATGCTAATCAGAGCTTCGAGGAACTGCCAAGCGATGAAGACTCTGATGTTGAAGTCGATGGCAACAAAAGCCCAGGCGAGGTTGATGAAGATGATGTTGATATTGAAGGTGATGTCGACATTGAGGGTGACGAGAACCCTCATGATGATAAGGAAGGTGATAAGGACCTGGCTAAAGGTCTAGAAAATGTTGAGGGTGATAAAAACCCTAAAATTGATGTTGAGAAGATTCAGACCCCAATTGAGCATATTTTTGAAACGGAAGGGGCAGAGATAGCAGCCTCAGGTGGCTAGGCTGAATCTGGGGCTGGAAGCAGCCGATTCATGTCAGGCGGTTCTAAAGCTGGGAGCAGCCAAGCAACCGTCTCTAGGAACACCATGTCGAGGCTCATTACAGAACGAGACACCACGCCTCGCGAGATTCCATATGTGTTGCTAGACTCAGGTAAATTTCTGACTTTATTTACCATTGTTCATTTGGTGTTATATGATATAATGACTATGTTTTTTGATTGCAGAGGGTCATGTGGGGACCATTGCTGTAGCCCCGTTGACATCTACTGCTTTCAGTCTCAGCTCTATTATGGCTCCCCTAGACATGGGGACTCATATTACGGAAGAAAGCACTTCAAGGATGTATGCACCAAAATCTCCTGGTCCACAATCTACGATTCCTCCATCTTCTGCAGAAGGGAGAGTTGCTGCTGAAGTGGCGACACCTGGCGTATCGACGATGACAAATAGCATTGTTGAGACTTATACAAGCGCCTTCTTTACCTCTTTGAATACTCTAGTTCAAATGGCCTTGGAGAAAAGCCATCCTTACGAGTCAGTACGGAAAACTGCTTCTTTTGCAATTGAAGCCATTCGTGCTCTCGGTGATATTGGGAGGGTCAGCTACTTGGAGCACATCTTGGATGAGCTTGAGGTGCCTATTAAATCTTACCAGGATCTAACGAGAGAAAATATCCAAAAATTGGTAGATGCAGAATGTGAGGCAATAGCTCGTGAATATAAAGCACGACAAATTGCCTTGAATAACTCTATAATTGCCTTCTCAACAAGATCGGAGAGCTAGAGTCAAACATCATCGAAGCTACTACTTCCATTGAACTTTACAAGGCTGAGGTAGCTGAGAAAGAGAAAGAAGCAGCTAAGGGTCAAGCTCGTCTTTAAGAGCTGGAAGCTGAAATGGCTAGACTTTGTGCAACAGTTACAGCCGCAAGGAAGCGTGAAAAAGAAGTGCTGGGATTATATCAAACTGTTTCGAGTCGTCTAGATGATCTGATGAGGCAACGAGATGAATTTGTCCGAGTTCAGGGTGCAAAAATTGAACGCCAAGTTACTTCATTGCAACCTTTTGAACCAGAGACGCAGAGAAATTTGGCCAGATCAAGAGTGACTTCTACCAGTGTGGAACGAGATGAATCTTTGAAGAAGCCGATTATTGATCTTAGTACTCAGCCTTCAAAGTAAAGTTACCTAATTGTAATAACTTTTTTGTTTTCTTGAATGTAATGATTTTCTGTGTTCACATGATACTAAATGAAAAATGATGATCTTTTTGTGGCTCTATTACTTATTACATATCTGTTTGAGATACAAGATATAGATAGGAATAAGATATATATTCAGAGGTACTGGACATGACATATCTCTTGAAAAAAATAATACTCATTATATCTGTTCAGAGATAATGTGGACATGACAATATAATTTCAGAGTATTGTCATTTTTGGGACGACATCATCAGAGGTAATATGGACGTGATAAGTCGTTGATGTAGATAATAGAATTCAGAGGTAATGTGAAAATGAATTCGTATATCTGTTGTTTATCCTTGGGCCAACTGGGACTCAAGAACAGGATATCTTTTAAAACAACTGGGTTTCAAAAGATGATGATTGTAATGATGTAGTAGATGTTATAAGCAGACTCCGTTGGGGATTTTGAATGATTTGAAGTAAATACATAGTACACATTTTCAAACATGATATTTTTTTAAGAATTTGTCATTGATAGGCACCATAGCGATTCGGCCGTCCATCCCGGTTAGTTGATAAGCTCCGTTAGAGAAAACTTTGCTTACAACATAAGACCTTCCCACTTTGGTTCGAACTTGCCCTTGCTCATGTGTGTCATAGTCATAGGACGTCTGACAGTAAAGACCAGCTCGCCTTTTTGAAATGTTCGTACTTTGACTTTACGGTTGAAGGCTTTTAAGATACGGGCTTGATATAGCTCGATGGGTTGTTGAGCTAGTAGCTGCTTATCGTCAAGTGCTTCAAGCTCCTAAAGTCGAAGACAATCATTGTTTTCTGTTGTGAGCTCATTGGCAATGGCTATTCTTAGTGATGGGATTTGAATTTCCAATGGTAGGACAGCTTCGCATCCATACACCAAAGAGGAAGCTGTATAGCCAGTCGGAGTGCGTATAGTAGTACGGTAGGCCCATAGACATTCTGCAAGCTTTTCGCTCCAGTTCTGCTTATTGGTAGAAATGAACTTCTTAAGAAGCTTGATGATTGTTTTGTTGAATGCTTCTGCCAAACCGTTAGCTGTGGGATTGTACGTCGTTGAAGCAACATTGTTGATTCGATTGTCATCACAGAATCAAGTGAACTTCTGACTAACGGATTGAGGTCTGTTGTCATGGATGATTTGCTGAGGAACGCAGAATCTTTATATCACATGGTGTTTGATGAAGTTGATGACACTACTTGTCTTAACTTCAGCTAAGGGTATAGCTTCTGCCCACTTTGAGAAGTAATTGGTTATAGCTAATATAAACCGATGTCCATGAGATGAAGGTAGATTAATAGGGCGATAACATCTATGCCCCAAGCTTCAAAGGGCCATGATACTGTAGAAGGATGTAAGAACTCTAATGGTTGGTGGATGAAATCTACATAGATTTGACATGCTCGGCATTTTCTTGAATATTCAATGGCATTTGACACCTGGTGGGCCAATAATATCCCATGCGTTGGATTCGATCCTGTAGCTTAGGACCAGGTTGATGTGCACCACAGACACCATCATGAGCTTCACGAAATATCTGCTTTACTTCATCTCCTGCAAGACAGCGTATAAGCATACCATCAAATGATTTTGGAGGTATGATTGTAATAGAATCGGAGTGACCGCCGACGGATTGTCATTGCTTCTTTGGAATCTTCAGGTAAGATGTCATGTACCGTAAAATCGATAAAAGGAGCCCTCCATTCTTCACTCGTAGAGCAAATCTCGACTAAATTGCTGTATTCAAGGTGCAAATTATTCTCGATGCAGAATAATTCCTTGTTAGTGATGATGATCATCCGTTGTCTGTTAACATGAATCGCTAATACTGCTGCTAGATTAGCGAGTGCATCAGCTTCTGTATTGCATGCTCGACGTACATATTCAATGAAGAAACCTTTGAACGATGTAGACAGTTTGATTGTTGCTTCATGGTATGGAATGAGATCTTGATGTCGAACTTCATACGTGCCTCTAACCTGATTGACAATCAGTTTGGAGTCTCTGTATACTTCAAGGTACTCGATATCCAACTGTTTAGCCAATTGGAGATCAATGAGTAGAGCATTGTATTCAGCAACATTATTAGAGCATGGCTCGTCCAGGGAATAGGCTTTTTGAACGGCCAATCCTTCAGGAGATACGAGAACGATTCCAACTCTAGAGACGATAGTGCCTTTAGGTCCGATTTGGGATACACCATTAAAGAATAGACGCCAAGCAGGGATTTCTTCTGAAATCATGTTAGATTCCAGTGTTTCATCAGGAATTTCATCATAGAGTTTAGATGTTTCAGGAATTGGATAAGCCGCCAAGAAATCAACCAAGACTTGCCCCTTAACATACTTTTGTGGGACATAGACCATATCATATTGTAATATAGCCCATGTAGCAAGTCTGGAATTGAGTGTACTGGGCTTCTTCATCAAGATTCGGAGAGGATTGACTATGGAGATGACATGGATGGTCTGGCCCGTGATATAATGCCGCATTTTCTAGAATGCGAACATCAAGGCTAGACATTCTTTTTTCCACCGGGTTATATCGATGTTCAGCACCGATCATTGTACGATTGAGATAATATATTGCTTGCTCATGGCCTTCCTTACTCTTCTGGGCTAGTAGGGCACCCAGGGAATGATCTATTGCTCGAACACACATCAGGAAGGGTATTCCTATGATTGGAGGCACTAGGACTAGAGGATTCATCAAGTACCGCTTTATGTCTTCAAGTTCTTGCTGGCATTCGTCAGTCCAAACGAAAGGCACACCTTTCTTCATCAATTGAATGAATGGTCTGCAACGACCGGAGAGATTTCAGATGAATCTCCTGATGTACGCAAGCCGTCCCTGGAATCCTCGTAGCTCTTTTAGGTTGCGTAGAGAATGTATCTCTTCAATGTCTTTGACTTTTTCGGGTCAACGTGTATACCCTTAGAGGGAATAACGAATCCGAGGAATTTGCCACTAGAGACTCCTGGCTCTTCGGGACCCAAGAAGATCATATTGAGGATACTATACATGGGATAAGTCTTCTCGGTATTCTGACACGTTGAAGGCCGAAGCATATCTTTCAGCATTAGGGTCTTCTCTGAGATCAACTACAAAAAGAAGAGAGTAAAAGATTAAGTATAAAGTCCATACAACAATATCTAAATTTTAAACAGGGTGCGAGAAGTCATAGGTTGCACGAGCATCTAAAATATATATAATTTAGGTTGCGCATGATTTTATGTTGCGCAAGCCTACAGAGTGCGCCTGGTGTCAGCTCAAGATTAATATGAACTTAAGATCTACATTGCGCAAGTTATCAAGTTGCACCTAGTGCAAACTTGAAATACTCATGTTTGAAAGGTGTATTCGCGCAAGTCAAAATGCACAAATTTGAAACATGCGCAACACAGTTCGTAAAAACAAGCAGTGTATTTTTGACGCAGCCAACACTCTAAAAAGAGGAGGTGCGAGTAAATAGAGTGCGCGCTTACACTCTAAAAGAGGAGGCACACGTTACAGAGTGTGTAAATCAATCAAAACTCTAAAAAGAGATGATTGACTCTGGCATAATGGATTCGTTTGTTCACTGGCGCATAAGTGATGGTCGATTTGTTTTATGAAGATCACCTTCAAGAGATAGGTTGGCTTGTTCAGCTCTCGATGATGGAGGCACATAACGAGGCGCCCTCGGTGGTGATGCACACGATGAAGGCCAAGCAATGGCCTTTCCCTTGTCGGCGGCGGACTTCCTTGGTGCCATTGACGATCGTCGGAGGAGCTTCGGGAGTTAGAAGGAAGATGATGAAGGGTTTAAGGAAAATAACTTTCAGTAAAAAGTTAAAAATCCTCTTTGAACAGCTATTTATAGCCTAAAGGGTATTCCGAAACTGTTGCGCAACTTGCGTTCAAAAAGCGGAATTGGTTAAACATTGACTGGCGTAACTCGTGTCAAAATTTTCTAATTCAAAGTATTTCAAATTTTGAAATCTTTCAAAACTTTGAAAACTTTGAAGGGAGTTTTGTAGGAGCCTAAAAATCAATGGGCGACCCTCTCAACAAAGCTCCAGCATCAAGTGGCGCCAGATCATTAAGTTGCACCAGTCTCAGGTTGCGCCTAAGCCAGGATGTGCGAGCTCCACGTGGCAAGCATCCTCAAGAAGTTGTAATGACTGCCATCATTAACTGATAGCTCTGACAGCTCGTCAGTCGAAGAAAATCCATTCGAATCCCGCGTAACGCGACGCTCGAGGAGATTTTGTCAGCATGCAATTAATGCTGACAGCTAGCTTACACAAGTTATCAAGAAGCATGAGGATCAATCATCATAGTATAAAAGACCCAGTCAAGGGCGCCAAACATCAAGTTGCGCACTCGCGCCACCTAGAGTTTTGGCACCACCTGATCAACTTTTGTTCAGAAGCAGGATGATGTGGCACGCATGCCACTAATCTCGAAGAACGTGTCCACTACACTACCCACGACTACGCGCATCTCATTCAAACGATGCCACGTGTCTCCAGCAGTTCAAGTAACCGTTCACACAACTGGATAGAAGGTGCGCAACCTGAAGTACGTGCCACTCAAAATAACTACTTAACAGTTATTTCAAGAACTCTATAAATAGAGTTTCAAATCAGTTCTAAGGCATTACTAATGATCATAATCTACTGACAAAGTGCTGTTGCATCTTCCAGATGCTCGTGTTTTCGATATCACATCGTCCAAGGGATAAAGTGATCGTCTTCTGATCAGATTTCTATAGTTGTACTTCTCCAGAAATCAATTATACTATTGTTCTCTTTTCTTATTTTGTAATCAAACTTTTGTTTTTGCAAACAATTGGATACGAGATGTGCTAGAGAAAAATGATGCAACGCTTGAGATGGTTCATACAGAGGACAATGGAGTGTCTATGCTCATTAAGGTTCCATCGAAAGGGAAATTTGAGTGTTGCGGGAGGATTATCGGAATGACGAGCTCCTCCACCTAGTTGGAAAGGGAAAGATATGTTGGAAATGGTCGGTGTTTCCAATCTATGTGGAGGACATCCCAGAGTGCGATGAGCGACATCCGAGTGTTGGAGAAGCTCGGAGAGTCGAAGACACGACGAAGTATGTTCGATTGAGTGCGTGTTATATTAGTGCTAGCGGTATACCGCCAGTATACTGTTGTCGGTACACTAGTGATACAATATTTTATTCTAGAAAGGATTTGGCACAAAGTTTCTTTTTTGGTATAACGTCGTTGTTATATCGTCGATCGATATATTGGTATTGGGGCTGAAGGTAAATTATGGTTGTTTTATTATTACTGTTAGATTGTGATCAACACTCCAAATTTTTTGGGAGTTGGGTGCTTTAAATAGGTGTTTCCTAATCCTAAACTTTACGCATTACAATCTAAAGAGAGAGTTTCTCAAAGGCTGTAATTCTTTGACCAAGTAGGAGATAGTTTCAGAGTTTTGGAGATTAATTTAACGAGATATCATTTTGGAAAGTTCTACATCGGTTTCTTCATCCTTTCGTATTCTGTATTCTTTCACCATTCTATTATACTTGAAGAGTTTCAGTGATCCATGTGGATCGGTGGAGGTATGTAAAGGAGTCAGTGTAGTTTTTTATTCTATTAGTTGAGAATTTTTCATGCTGGACTTCGATCGTTCCATGATTTTTCTGTCAGGTTTTCCTCGTTCATCATTGTGTTTGCATTATGTTCTTCTGCGTGAATTTTATCATAATTTGTTTGTGCAATTTTTCTTCCGTCCTCACCAAGTTCTCTCAATTTGGGGAATAGTTTTTCGTGTTCGTTCCCTACATCCAAGTTGACAATCAACTTGTCTATAATAGAAGGATCTTAGAAAATTTTATCCTTCCAATCATTAACGGAGAAAGGAAGATCAAAAGAGGGACCACTGACTGGAACAAATATAATACAATCATTTTTCATTTTCGATGATTTAATAATGCAAGATTGAAAGAAAAACTCGACTGAAAAGACTTATATACTAAAGTCACTTAAATTGGCCTCCTCGAAGCCCCAATCTCCAATGATCGCATTGTTGGTTCTAGTATAGATGACTAGAAGGAAGACCCTCTCATGATGGTGTGAGACCTTTTCTAGCCCCCAGTCCAGGTCATTATCCTCTATGATGTATACTCATATCTCCTGGCTTCCCTCACCACTACATCAAAGGTTGAGAACTTGTGCTGCTTGATCGCCAAGAGGATCACTAGATGGAGTCCCTGCTGGAACCTCCTAGCTCGATCTATCTCTGTAACTACTATGATAGGAGCAAATCTGCTTAGAAAACAAAAGTCTGATGTATACCCTCCATCGTCCTATACTCATGTTCCCCTTAAAGAAAAGGAGACAAGATCATCAATCGGAGAATAAGATAGAAAAACGATAAAATCAAGTAGCAAGTCCAAGGAATCAGGAATACAAAACAATGCTAGAGGATATCAAGAATCAATTACAAGGAATGTGATGACTAAACTTTAATAACCCCACACATCTAAAAATTGACCTGTATGGGCTACCACCTAAACCTTGTCAGGGTGTTACTAGGCCAACTACGTATATCGGAGTACTCTGGTACCCTAAGATACGGTCACGGTTGTATAAGACATGGGGGTTACTCTTCAAGCTATCGATCAATGCTAGGTTAAACAATCTAAGGTGTCTCAATCAAGGGCAAACACGTCAAGTACAAGAAGTATGATCATTACACATATAATAGAAAAGCATCCCAAATTATAGATATATAGATGAACGTGAAGCTGCTAATAGAAAATAGTATATTAGTAAGACCATACAATCATACATGATTAGACTAGCAGTAGTCTAGAATATATACAATCATATTGCCATCTGGAAGGAACAGAACAAGAGCTAACACTTACTCGGTGGCTAAACACCCTAAGAAGATATATGAAATCTATAGTGGGAGATAAGATAGGCACCCATTCAAGCACTTGACTGGTGGTCCTCCAGGTGCTAGCCATCGAGTGAAAGATACGATATATCCTCAAGCTCCGCTATGAGCTGGTCATACAAGTGGGGTCAACCTCAGATAGTAAGCACCACAAGAAAAGTAATTAGAACTGGTCATCAAAAGCATACGCATCGCTCCCTCTACTCTCGTGAGCTCGCGGGAAGTAGATAAGAGTGTTTGAGAGAGAGAGAGAGAGAGAGACTGACCGACCGGGGGGAGGGGGTGGAGAGAGGGTTCTCTTGCTCAAGAGAAAGGAAATAAGGAAATGAGAAATGAAAAGAAATATATCACTTAAATAAACCCCCAGATCAATTCCAACCGTTGAATCAATTCCAACCGTTGAATCAATATTTGACATGCAAGGCCAAATTCCTTCACAACAAAAAAACAATGTATTGGACACTATACTGTGAGTTAGAAAAAATTAGGAAAAACATAAGTTTCAGGGTTCCGACTCTATGTGTGAGCCCTAACCGGAGTACATGGCCATGCCATAGGTCTACAAGTCTTGGGAAGTTTGTGGATTGACACGGTTCTCAATAAACTCAGTGATACATTAAGTTGCATAAGTATTAATATATTTTCTTAAAAACTAGCACACAAAACAAGAAAATCTCGAAAACTAATAAAACCATCAATAACCAAATTCAGTAATGCCATCATGACACATAATGCCATCATGACACGATACCGATAATCAATGCCTCGCCTTGCAAAAATTTATTATCCTTGATCACGATACCAAAATAACGAAAACTAAAAAAATACCTGTAAGATGAGCCTCACAACATACTAAGATTAAACGACAGTGTGGAACCTTGAGGCCCAACATGCCCAATCAGCACATCTAATTCTGAAGCAACCTGCACTTAAGCCCAACCTTAACACTACGTTTGGGAAGGAGGGGAAATAGAGGGAGGGAAAAATTTGAGGAAAAAGTGGAGGAAAAATTAGAAACTAAGTTGCTTGGAAAGGAAGGAAAGAAATAGGAGGAGGGGAATCTGGAGGAAAAATTTTGGTAGGTCCCACCAAAAAATTTTCCTCCCAAAACTGGGAGGAAAATGTACGTGCTCGAGGGAATTGGGTAATATTAGCCAATTACCCCTCAATCAATTCTCTTTCTTTTTCTAAGTTGTCCGTTCATATTCTTTTTTTTTTTTTTTTTTTCGGGTAGTATATATATTTCTCTCCTATCAGCTTACATATCACAAAAATATTATCGGTTGTGATTGCTACATATCAGGTAATCAAACTATCTTATCCCTTTTATTTTGTTCTATTTTTAAATTTTGTTCAAATATTTAACATACGTCAATTTCTGTACATGAAGTTTCTGTGTAGTTTGTGTGCAGTTTGTTTAAACAAATATTTAACAAACTATCTTATCACAAGGTTAAACAAATGTCTCTATAAAATATAGGAGTTTCTGTGTAGTTTGTTATAGATATACATGAAGTTTAAATTTACGTATGTTAATTCATGTATGAGTCTATTAATTTGATTATTTTAAAGATTATATTTCATCATTTAAATCTTAAATCGAATATACGACTTTATATTTTGATTTATTTACCGTTTAAATTCATATAAACTATTGTATTATCTCTAACAATAAAAACATAATATAAACCAAAAAAGTCAAATTTTAAATCTTAGCAAATATTAATTTTATCTACAACTCACGTATAAGACATCTCAAAAATAAATAAATAAATGAATATCGTAGGAGTTTAATTGCTATAAAGTTTATTATTTTAAAGATAATATTTTATTATTTAAATCTTAATTCAAATATAAGATTTTGTATTTTGATTTATTTATTAGTTAAATTTCTTACATTACTGTATTATCTCTAATAATAAAAATATAAATATAAACATATATAGCTAATCTTAAAAAAATCTAGTTAATGTACAACTCACGTATATAGTTAATCTTAAAAAATCTACAACTCACATGTATAGTTAATCTACAACTCACGTACATATAGTTTATCTTAAAAAAATCTACAACTCACGTATATAGTTAATCTTAAAAAATATAAACGTCAGTTGTAGACACCTCATAAATATATATTTATGATTTTGAGATATCTCTAACAAAAGAAAATCATAAATATAAGATTTTTTTTTGTTTATGAGGTGTCTTATAGATTTATTTATTAGTTAACTTCATATATATTACTGGATTAGTTAATCTACAACTCACGTAATGAGACACCTCATAAATAAAACTTACCGATAAGTTTAACTCCTATCAATTGATTATTTTAAAAATCATGAAAAAATTAAGGACAAATCAGTAATTTTATCCATCTCCCACAAACAAACAAAAGTTAATTTTTCACTTTTCCTCTCCCTATTTTTTGGTCATCCAAACAAAAGAGATAAAGTTAACTTTCCTCTCCCTCAATTTTCCTTCCTCTCAAATTTTCCTCTCCCTCCCCTCCTATGTTCCCAAACATAGTGTAAAAGTCCAAAACTGGGTAATAAGCATCAACTTAATTACAGACATCATTACACATATAAATAGTATTTTATGGCACAAAAATCACGGATGCACTCATCTTTAGATAAATTTAAATTAGTTTGTCTCTCGGCTTTCATTTCTAACTTGATCATTGAACGAGTTTTCACTGAGAATCAACTCAACTCACTGAATTCCTTTGTACACATGGTACAGGAAGATCATATCGGCTCTTCCAGCCTAAGCCTGTTGAGGTGCATCATCTTCAAGGCCTAAGACCAGTACAAGATCACAAGCCAAACCCACCAAGGAGTCGGCCGTTTAATTTTGTAAAATCAATAATATATCAAAGTTACATTTAAGTCTCATAAAAGTAAAAATAAGAATGGGGGCTTTCTTAACCCTGATTTAAGTACGACTTTTTAACAAAATGGAGATTGATACAATGTAACATTTTAACTAGTTTTTGTTTGGGTATAAATATCCTTCAGTTTTAACCTCAGCCTGATGTTACTGGCTTGGACTACTACCTCTCCTTTCCATTCCTCCACTTTTAGCACTTGCGCTTGCTTGCCAAGAGAGGGAACAATAACCATCTCACCAACTTTGGGTACTTTAATTTGTTTCCCTGAAAAACATGGCATAGACTACGTAAGTAGATATTATTCACTCCCTCAAGTGATGTACTATCAATGTAAAATATCAATACAAATACATTGGAATCAAATTGATCCAAGGAAAAAAAAAATGATCTAACATATTAAATACTATTAACATTTACACCAACCATGAGGTTCACTGGTTTCTAAAGATCCGATCTGTTCATTTGAAATTTCAGCTGACGGTGATTTCTTGAGTTTTTCGTACAAGTGTCTTTTGTAATCTGTTTCTCTAATTTGTGGAGCTCTTTGCGCCATTGAAGATTCACGAAACATTTGTAGTTTGCTCCGAAGGATAGAATGTTCTGCACCTTCATTCTCGTAGACTGCTCTTAGCTTCCTGTTCCTTTGGATGGCACTGTGTTCTGCAATTTTTTGCTTTGCAGATAGAAGATTTTCATAAAGTTCTCTGGACAGTCTAACATGAATTAAATAGGTAGATAAGTTAAGATGCATACCCAAAAAAACAGACAGTAACAAAGAATTTCATGTAACGAATTTAACTCAACTAGATCAAGATAATGTATTAAGAGGGGTAACTTCATTTTGTTAGTTTCTTTCATAATTCTGAGGGACAATAATAAGTTGATCCTAATTTAAACTTCATTAACTAGATAAAAAATATTCTATTAATATTTGTCGGCCATTATTCTTAGGGATAACATTATTTTAATTAGATTCTTTCATGATTCTGAGGGGCAATAGTCAGTTGATCCTAAAATTAATGAAATAAATTGCTCAAGGTCAAAAAGACATGAAAGCACACTTGTGCTTCCCTTCAAACTAGCAATTTCTCATCTCACATTATTTTCTTAAGCTCAAATATCCGTATGCTTTCAACAAAAATATTTTTCATGTTAGATAGCTTGATCATTTTGGTGAACTTATAATTTCTGAACTGTTAGTTATTTCTTCAATGAAAAACGATATAAACTACTACAGCAACCCATATATAGATTTTTCTTCAAACATATTGGTCTAGGTTCCTGATATTGGGTACCAGTCCTATGGCAGTTGGTGGCTGCCATCTCAGGCAATATACCGAAAATATTGGGAGAAGTGCTCCCATGGCGCTGTAAGGTAATAGTTTACTTTATATATGACACGCATGAAAAGAATCTGTAATTTGTGGAATTAACCAACCTACTTCATTCATTGTTGATAAGAAATATACATAAAAATGACCAAAGACCAAAACAGTAGGCTGGACTACATTAATACTCCCCCTCAAGCTAGAGCATAGAGCAGTGAAATGGGCAGGTGAAAGGAAATTGGTCCTCAGAACGAGTAAATGGAGTTGAGATATACATAGTCATGACAACGTCGTAAACAAAATGGCTGTCCACCTTATTAAATGTTTAGTCCTCTCACCGTGCCCATCTTCAACACTCCACAGATAAGATGCATACCCAAAAAAACAGACACAGTAACAAAGAATTTCACGTAACGAATTTAACTCAACTAGATCAAGATAATGTATTAAGAGGGGTAACTTCATTTTGTTAGTTTCTTTCATAATTCCGAGGGACAACAATAAGTTGATCCTAATTTAACTTCATTAACTAGATAAAAAAAAATTATATTAATATTTGTCAGCCATTATTCTTAGGGATATCATTATTTTAATTAGATTCTTTCATGATTCTGAGAGGCAATAGTCAGTTGATCCAAAAATTAACGGAAAAAAATTGCTCAAGGTCATAAAGGCATGAAAGCACACTTAAGCTTCCCTTCAAACTAGCAATTTCTCATCTCACATTATTTTCTTAAGCTCAAATATATATCCGTATGGACAGTGGACTAAGAAACCTGGAGGGGAAACAACTTCGGCCTTGTTATGCTGACATGTATCACAATGGGCAATAAATGTTTTGATCACCCCTTTCATTCCCAACCAATAAAATTTTGTCTCAAGGCACTTATAAGTACGAAGAAATCCTGTGTGTCCATCTAAAGGACTTGTATGGAAGTTATGTAGAAGTTTGGAGCACCAACCATGGAGATGACTGTGGGACAACTATGTGACCTTTATAACGGAGAATGACATGCTCATAAGAAAAATGCCTTTTAGGTGCTGAGTTTTGCTGAATACGGTCATTATGACAATCACGACAAATTTCATCAATACCCACAAATGTAGTTGAAGACAAAGCTAGCAAGGAGCCTGATTCATGGAGGCGAGAGAGAGCACCAGCAGCTTGATTTGAAGATCCGGAGCAGTAGATAACCTAATAATCATATCCCAACAATTTTGAAAGCAAAGTTTCTTGTTCCAACGAAGAAATACGCTGCTCCAAAAAGTACTTAAGACTACGGTGATCGGTGTAAATTTTAAAGTGTCATCCCATAAGGTACGCTCTGCAATTATGAACAACGGACACAATTGCTAGCATTTCTTTGTCATAAAGAGAGAGGTTCAAATTTTTGCCCAAAAGACCTTTGTTGTAGTAGGCGATAGGACGACATCCCTGCATAAGCACAGCCCATAACCCGGAACCTGATGCATCAATTTCAATGCGAAAAGTGCCTGAAATTTCCGGAAGAGCAAGTATTGGTGTTGTAATGAGAACCGTTTTCAACGTGGAGAAAACCATGGTGGTCTCGTCAGACCAACATAACGAGTCTTTCTTAAAAGTTGAAGCAATGGCGCACAAATTTTTCCATAATCCATTACAAATTTTCGGTAGTATTCAATCAACCCAAAAAACCACGAAGGTCCTTTAAGGGAGGGAAGAGACCACTTCACCACACTAGCAATTTTCTTCTCATCAACCACGACCCCATTGCCTCAGATAATATGCCCCAAGTACGCTATGGAAGATTGGGCAAAATAGCACTTAGATTTTTTGACAAAAAATTGGTTAGCACGCAATAGTTCCAAACACGATGGACAAATGATGTGTATATGATGAGAGAGAGAGAGACACTATAGATCAAAATATTAAATAAAACAAGGATAAACTTACGCAGGTAGGAGCGGAAGGTATCATTCATCAAGCTCTGAAAGGTAGCTGAAGCATTGGACAGACCGAAGGACATAACCAAAAATTCATAGTGACCATCATGTGTACGAAATGTCGTCTTGGGAATATCTGGTTCATGAACTCGAATTTGATGACATCCAAAATGAAGATCATGCTTGGAGAAAATAGTTGCAGCATGCAACACGTCCAATAATTCATCTACAATTGGTATAGAAAAACTATCCTTCAATTAATTTTATTAGGAGCCGGTAGTCGACACACATACACCATGTATTATCCTTCTTTCGAACTAGCAGTACATGAGAAGAATAAGGACTCGAACTTGGTCGAATAAGGCCTGTTGCTTTTAATTAAGACGCTACCTTATCAATTTCAACTTTCTGAAAGTGCTATGCGGATAGCGTTATGACCAAAATTTGACTAGGCCTTGATGCCATGATCATGCTCTCGAGTGATTGGAAAGGGTTGCAGGAAGTTCAAATATATCCTAGAACTCAGATAGGAGATTGCTGATTTCTGGTATAGTGGTGAGTTGAGATGTAAGTCATGTCAAGCTGAAGGAGTATGCCATGTCTCTCTTATCGTAAGGAGCGCAACACCTTTGTGGTTTCCAGTAACAAAACGGTAGGTGAATTATCGTCCACCAACGTGTGCGCAGTCGGCTACTTTAAAGATCATAACTAATTCGGATAAGTCACAGCAAAAGTCATTGGGCTCCGAGAATCACATCGTAACCACTAACAGGCAATAGAAGAAAATCAGTTGTAAAATCATAATCTTGTAATTGTAAGTGAACATCTGAACATGTCTCCAAGCTATTCAAGAACCCACCATTAGCTACCATAAACTCAATCCATTACCCTTGTGAATAGTAATGCTGTATTGTTTCGCAATAGAAGGATGAAGAAAATTGTGCAGAACCAAAATCAATGAGAACAGTTATGGCCCAATTTTTTAGTGTACCTATGATTAACATGATATTGGTTGTGGTAGAACATGTCAAAGCATGTAGTGAAACCGCTAGCGGTTTTGATTCATCTAGGACAGTTCTGAGATCCACGTCCATTGTCGCTTCCAGTAAAAGAATTTGGGGTTTTTCGCAATGGTGACAAGGTTTGTAGTTTTTATCACAATTGAAGTGGTTTGTGGCTTAAAGGGAGAGCGAGAGATCCCCTTTGAAGGTGATCGTCTCATGGTAATAATCGCGTCATCTTGGCATAGAGCCAATTCAAAAGCTTCAATAATGCTCATAGGACGAAGCAATCGAACGCCTGATTGAATATTCATATGAAGTCCAGACAAAAATAAAATATAGTGATCTGATGTGTTTCCAAAAGTCCAGGAACTAAGATAACTTTTCGAAAGCAGTAATATATACTTGCACCTTGGAGAGAGAAATACATGGATTCAAGTGTTGTCTGGAAACAAAACGATAGCATATTGCCTTTGAGAACTGCTGCCAAGAAAGCTCTCGAAGAGATTGGTGAATCCAACAATACCGTGAGATTGTATCGCCTTGAAAATGGATCGCGGCTAAAGGAACTATTTGATTAGTGAGGACTTCATTAATTTCATGGTATTGTTCTGCCTCAAATAACCAATTTTAAGGTTCAGTGCCGTCAAATTTCGGAAAATCAATTCTGAGGGTTTTGCCTTGAATCATAGTACCACCGAGTTGTCGATGATCTTGGAGATCATGTGCTGGTAGGGGCTTTGACCGAGAATGGAGGAGGTTGATGGCGTCTTCTATCCTGGTAGACATCTCATCTCTCATGACGAAGATAGGAAAAGAAATGGATTTGGGGAGAGGAAGGAAGAAGATAGAAAAAATAATAATTAGGGCTTAGAATCGATGCTCTAGTAGCAGATGTTAGGGTAAGAACCCTAATACGATCTTTTGATTAGCGATCAACCACCTTATAAATCCTTTGATTAGGGATTAGCCACCAAGTTGAAAGAACTTTATTGATATTTGTCTGCCTTACACCATTACAATAACTAGTTTAAATAAAGAATGTGACAAAAGACACAAAGAATGATGAGGACTAAATAGAAGGTCTCTCCAAGGAATAACTAATAATGGACTCTAGTGCAAATAGGAAAGACATAACTAAATGAAGGATAATTGATGCTGACTTAATAGCTAAGACACATACTAAATACAACTAATTGATGGACGACTTAATATGGAATGATGAATATAGTTTCCTAACACACTTGGTACTACAAATTATATGAAGCATCAAGATAAAAAGAGAGAGTTGTACTTTATCATATCAACAATATGAACAACTAAGCAAATTTGCACTATTCTGAGCTATTTACTTGTGAACTTCTAAGCAATAAACATTGTAGAATAGAGAAAAATAAGAAAGAAAACTAAAAACACATCACACTACGATGTTGATCAAATATGATTTAGATGATTTAACCATGATGGTTGTTGAGAGTATTAATGGACTTATTAATACTTTTAGTCCCACATCGGCTAAAATAATAGGTAGAGGGGTTAGCCTCTCCTATATAAGTGTAGCTCCACCTCAATAATAAACAAGTCAAATATTCTACTAAATTCTATTTGGTATCAGAGCCACCACCTCTCTCTCCACCAAACCCTAGCCGCCATCCCTTTCCATAAAATTCTAATCCTACTCCACAAAACCCTAACCCCACAAAACCCTAGCCGCCACCCCCCAACCCCTTTCCACCTTCTCTGCCCCCACCGCCAAGCCTCCGCCCGCCTCCCCTCCCCCCTCAGCACCGCCCGGCCTCCGCCCACCTCCCCTCCTTCGTCGCCAGCACCGCCGCCCCCCCCCCCCCCACCGGCCCTTCTCCTCCTTCTCGTCCGGCCATGCGACCTCCAGTCGCAACCCGGCATGAGACATGAGGAGCGGCTCTCAGAGACGTCGCTACCACTGAAGGAGGAACAGTAGACGTGGAGAGGACGGTGACTAAAGGTGCAGACAGTCTCGATCTATCTTGTTGATGTAAGAGAAGAAGACGAAGATGATGTAGACGATCTACGACAAGCTGACGGCCAAAGAGATAAAGGCTTTGGTGGACGATCTCTTCTCCAGGAGGTTGACCGAGACTAGTTCCCGTCCTGCACACACAGATGTGGATCCTTCACCATACAATATGGCGAATTTGGAGAAACTGGAAGTAAAGTTGGAGGGTACTTCCAATTATTTGAAGTGGTCGCATCAGGCGATGCAGACTCTGAAGGCAAGAGGCTTGGTGGGCTATGTGAATGGCCAAACCAAGACACCTGAAGATCACTCCTCACGGGAGTTTGCTGTGTGGGAGATCGTCAACAATGTTGTAGCAGGATGGTTGACAGCCTCCTTGACCGACCAAGTGTCGGACAAACGTGGAGGCAATGGAAGAAGCCGGTGATATTTGGATGACGCTGAAGGACATGTACTCGGGGACGGGCAACCCTATGAGAGTCTTCCAACTGCAGGATGAACTTGATAAGGTGGTCCAAGAAGATCACACCATCTCCGAGTATGCGGCTGTGCTGAAAAAGTATTGGTCAGATCTCGACCACTATGATCCCATTGGTGTGGAAGATTAGCAAGTGGAACCAGCATTTGCGAAGCATTACCAGAAGTTCATGGAGTATATCTCGCGACAGAGGATGATGAAGTTCCTGAAGGGGCTCAACCCAGCATCCGAGCAAAGGAGGAATGTGCTACTCGCACAACCCGGACTGCCATCACTAGAGGAGGCCATTGTTGCTATGGCACAAGAAGAACCACGGTTGAAGCTGATGCCCAGCACCACTAACACTCCGGGAGAGAAATCAGCTCTAACAGTTTTTAACCCAAATCCTTCAGGAGGAGGAGGGTGCTACAACTGTGGAGACCCATGACACTTCATCAGATTCTGTATGAAGCCTATGAGAGGTCAGTCCAGCGATCGTGGACGCGGCCGTGGAGGACGTCGAGGTGGCAGAGGAGGCTATATCGGTGGCAGAGGACATTATTCTGGAGGGCACAAGACAAACATGGCAGAAGGGGGAGGTGAAAATCAGTCATCCGATGTGACCCCTAGTGAGAGGGAGATGCTGGAAATATGGAGGAACATGAAGCTTGGAACCAGCGACAGTCACGCCAACATTACTGGGACATCGACTCCAACCACCTCCGGGGATAACATCACATACTATGCCAGTACAAGCACAGGTATACATGCTCATGCCCTTGCATCTAACCACAAACTAGGAAGTGTAAATTGGATAATTGACTCTGGGGCATCCTGCCATGTTACGGGTGTCCGTGATGAGTTCCAAGATTACACTCACCTGAAAGCATTCAGACTGCTGATGGTACTGCTAGACCTATTGTAGGTAAAGGGACAGTTGAATGCACCCCTTCGATGTGTCTTACTGATGTCTTGCATGCTTCATCCTTTCCTATTAATCTATTGTCCATAAGTGCCATTGTTCTTCAACTTAATTGTGTTATTTTTTTTTGACATTCTGAAGGTTATTTTTCAGGAGAAGGGAACGGGAAGATAGTTGGGGACTGGCACTTGGCATAAAGGACTATGGTACTTGGACAGCGGTGGGCTGGATACAGCACTGGTGGATGAAGCACAACCGGAGGAGCCGTGAAGTACCGTAGAAGAAGAATTATTACTCCAATATCAGCAAATGGGACACTCTTCATTTAGTCTACTTAGTCGAATGTTTCCATCTATGTATCAAAAAGCTAATAAACAAAAGTTGGTTTATGATGCTTGTGAGCTTGGAAAACACAGCAGAAGCTCTTATGTGAGTTCTGGAAATAGAAGTTTAGCTGCTTTTGATATGATACACTATGATGTGTGGGGACCTTGTCCTACAACTGCTGTTAATGGTTTTAAGTGGTTTGTCACCTTTATTGACTGCCATACTCGTGTCACCTGGGTATACGTAATGAAGAGTAAGAGTGATGTCTTTGCATGCTTTCAAGACTTTCATCGCAGGGTTTCAACACAGTACGGTGCCAAAGTAAAGATTTTGAGGTCTGACAATGGGACAGAATATACCAACAACACCATTGAGTACTTATCAGCCAATGGAATACATCTTCAGACTTCATGTGCCTATACACCAGCACAAAATGGCGTGACAGAACGGAAGAACAGACACCTGTTGGAAGTGGCAAGGTCGATGATGTTTGCTATAAATGTTCCGAAACACTTATGGGGACATGCCGTGTTGACTGCTGCATACCTTATCAACAAGATGTCCTCTCAGATGTTAAGATGGAAGACACCGTTTGAGATGCTTATAGGTGAGAACAAGTACATTGTTCTCCCAAAAGTATTTTGGTTGTGTATGCTTTGTGAAGGATAATAGACCTGTAGTAGGGAAATTGGACCATCGGACAGTGAAGTGTGTCATCGTTGGCTACTCAGGGACTCAGAAGGGATATTCTTGTTGGAGTCCAGTGGAACGAAGACTCTTTGTGAGCATGGATGTTACATTCAGAGAGATGGAACCATACTATCACAATGGTTCAGGTGAAGGCTCCGCATTTGGTGACACTCCTAACACAGGAGGTGTTAGGAGTGAGGGGGAGATAGTCCCAAGCGTGGTTGTTGAGTCAGTTCCATACCCAATGATGGAAGTTAGTCCAAGAAAAACATGGGGAGATAGCGAGAGTGAGAAAAGTGATGATACATACAATCAGGAGGAAGGAAGTGATGCTCCAGTACAGGGGGAGACTACAGAACAGGGGGAGGAACGAACTACAGAGCTCCAAGTCTACAGAAGAAGGAATCAGCAGTCTACTAC
Source organism: Iris pallida (assembly GCA_029216955.1). Taxonomy (NCBI): domain Eukaryota; kingdom Viridiplantae; phylum Streptophyta; class Magnoliopsida; order Asparagales; family Iridaceae; genus Iris; species Iris pallida. The sequence continues at coordinate 33,642,573 of JANAVB010003400.1, read as the reverse complement.
TGTGCCTATTGCCCCTACTGTGCCAACTGTGCCATATCCCTCGCTTAACCCTGCCCTAACTCCTGAAGATGTGCCTTCCGCACCGGATTCCTTTGATTCGGATGCGGATCTCTCTGATTCGGATGGTATGATCTCTCCTCCACTATCTCATATTCCCTTAAGAAGATTTTCTTGTAGTAATGTAGAAAAATCTCCTATTCGTTATGGTTATGAACATGATATTGCTCATTTTCTGTCATACTCTAATCTATCCCCTACTTATGGAGCATTCATTGCATCGTTAGACACCACCTCTTTGCCTAAGTGTTGGTAGGAAGCGTAGGAAGATCCAAGGTAGAAAGCTGCAATGTTGGAGGAACTTGGGACACTGGAAAGTAATGGGATATGAAAACTTGTTTCATTACCTGAAAGAAAAAGGGCAGTCGGGTGCAAATGAGTCTTCACGGTGAAGGAGACGCCAGAAAAAAATGTGGAGCAATACAAGGCAAGATTGGTTGCAAAAGGATTCACTCAGTCATATGGCATAGACTATGATGAGACGTTTGCTCCTGTAGCAAAGATGAGCACTGTAAGAACCCTGGTCTCTCTTGTAGCCAACCATGGGTGGCAACTTCATCAATTAGATGTGAAGAATAACTTTCTTCATGGAGATCTACAGGAGAAAGTATACATGGAGACTCCCCCTGGATTTTGCACGAGGCAGTCAGCAGGAATAGTGTGCAAGCTGAAGAAATTACTGTATGGACTCAAGCAATCTCCTCGGACATGGTTTGAAAGATTCAGAAAAGCTGTCACGGACATGGGGTACAGCCAGACTAATGCAGATCACACAGTCTTCTTCCGACATGCGAGAGGCCACGTTACCATACTTGCGGTATATGTGGATGATATAGTGATCACAGGTGATGAGGAAGAGGAGATTAACCAGCTAAAGAAGAAACTTGCCAAAGAATTTGAAGTAAAGGACTTGGGAATGATGAGGTATTTTCTTGGGTCGAGGTAGCTCGAGGAAAAGATGGGATCGTCCTCTCTCAGAGGAAGTATATACTAGACTTGCTCACAGAAACTGGTATGCTGGGATGTCGTCCGGCAGTCACTCCGATTGAACAAAAAGATAAATTGGGAGCAGAGGCAGGAGAGCCGGTTAATCGTGAAAGATATCAGAGACTTGTAGGCAGATTGATTTATCTGGATCACACTCGCCCTGATATCTCATTTGCTGTGAGTGTAGTGAGTCGTTACATGCACGAACCAAGAAAGGGCCACATGGATGCAGTTTTTTATATTTTGAGATATCTAAAGGGGGCTCCTGGAAGAGGGATATGATTTAAGAACAATAGACACCTTAGTGTTGAGGGATACTGTGATGCAGATTGGACAAGTTGCATGGATGACAGAAGGTCTATCTCAGGGTATTGTGTATTTGTGGGGGGTAACCTAGTGTCATGGAGAAGCAAGAAACAATCTGTGGTAGCTCGATCAACAGCTGAAGCAGAATATAGAGCTATGGCTCTGGGAGTGTCAGAATTGTTGTGGGTAAAAGCATTGCTGACAGAGTTGAAGCTGGACCAAGGAACACCATTGCGTCTTCTGAGTGATAGCCAAGCAGCACTGAGTATAGCTAACAATCCAGTTCAGCATGACAGAACGAAGCACATCGAGATCGATCGATTTTTCATCAAGGAAAAGATGGAGAAAGGAATACTAAAAGCTCGATCATGTTCGCTCAGAAGAACAAATTGCTGATTGTCTTACTAAGGGGCTTAATTCATTAAGTCTCGCTAAACTATGTAACAAGATGGGGATGATTGATATATATCACCCATCTTGAGGGGGAGTGTTGAGAGTATTAATGGACTTTTAGTCCCACATCGGGTAGAATAATAGGGAGAGGGGTTAGCCTCTCCTATACAAGTGTAGCTCCACCTCAATAATAAACAAGTCAAATATTCTACTAAATTCTATTATGGTCTTAGTAGAGCTAAGCAAAAACTTAATTTAGCGCTCTTGACCCAAAAAGTTAGGGATAAAAGGATTGTCACGCTTGAAACAATTCTTACTTCATAGTTATCAGAGTCACAAAAGTGGCTACACATGTAATGATGATTCAATGGTTTTTGCATTTGCATATAAGACTATCAATGCCCAACTAAAATGATATAACATGTATTCAGAAAAAGTTTCATAAGCAAACCCAAAATATTGATACTTTGTTGTTTCTCTTGTTGAATTTAATTGTAACATTGTTTAAAGCAAGAAAACCAACAAATATAAATGAAATATAATATATGGAGGAGAAGAATTAGTTGAACTCATATCTTATCTGATGTTAAAGATTTGAAAGATAGTATATGTCCTTACACCAAATAGTTTTGTGCATTTTGAAGATGCTGTTCAAAGACTTGTTTGAAACTCTCCATATCAACTATGACCTGCACATGAAACTTCAAATATCAATATTGGAGTATATTATTATGGTCTATTTACAGTTTTAATTTTCGGTGGCCAAAGTAAGTTTATCTATCTTCAAATAGTATTACTCTTCACAAAGGAAACAACTCTTATATTAAGATAACGGAAGGCATCTTGAAATTTTGAAGTCTCTATGTGTATTCCATCCTTTGTATATCTGTGCTTAATTTACCTCTTGTTCAGTCCCACATAGAATAGCGACCAAATGGGTCTCACCTTCCCCTATAAATATGCACTCACTTCTAACGAAATTAATCCAATAAGTTAAGACTTAAATAATTCTCACACAAGGTTCGCAGTACAGATATGTATCAGCTATATCGTATCTTTTTCGCCAAGCCCGAACTGATACTGATTGCTACTGTACCAGCCGTTAGACATTGGACCCTATTTCTTGGTCAATTTGACAAAGAAAAAAAAATTACAAGGAAAAGAGTAAATTATCGAAAAATGATTTTGACACAATGATTTGGCGTGTCGAAGATATACATGCTACAACGCGTCGATAATATTCTTATCAATACACACTAACTATTCCATTTGTCAAAGTTGTATTTTTATTTATTCACAATATCCATTCATCTTAAAATTATTACATTCAAAGATAACAAGAAATAACAAATAACATATAGAATTATGCTTAAATATGAAATATTTTTTAGTTGTTTAATAATAATTAGTATTAATCTTGACTTGGTAAACAAAGAACATTGAAACAACAATACAAAACCTAAAAAAGTGTCGAAAGTACAAATACTGAAACTCATAAGAAGAGTCCAAAAGTAACTCCGATAACAATAACATGAACCTTGCTCGAAACAACGTATCAGAGCACAGTTCTCTTTGGACATAGGCCCCACAATAAAAAATTAGCCCAGTAATCCCAAAACCCCAGCCTCCATAATTTCCATAGAATCGTCACCATTAACCCCTAATCCTAGTCATTTTCTATAGATCCTAACATTAACTTATGAGATCATGGCCCAATGCAAGTTTATCGTCGAGGAGCATTATGAAAAAGACAATCAGGTTGATGTTGATTCAAGAATTTTTTTAGTATATTTATCGGGTGTTCATTTTAATTAACTATGCAGATATAAGCCATTATCTCTCTTCGTTTAGAATCTTTTTATAGTCTAGAGAAACTTAGAGTGTGCTCGTTGGTTGCATGAGTTTAAAGTGTGATCCAAAAGGTAGGTCTACCTACCTACCAACTGACCACCAAGATTTTATGGATGGCCCTCTTATGCTCATAGCTAGCTGGCTAGAAATTTGCACAAACATAGAGGGTTGACGAATCCAGTCATAAAACTTTGTCAAAAATCCTATACGGAGCTTTCATATGCTCCATATATGACCACATTCAATTCGCATAAGGCTTGGATGGTGATGATGCAGATAGAAGCGATGATTGATTTCTACGATTAGTTTATATTTATTAGGATTTTGTTATATTTGGTAATTTGTTTATATTGAAATTAAGACTAATAATCCGATACCGACCGATATCCGATACTGACCGACACACATCAGGGGTCCCTTTTCTGGTGAATTCGGCAAAAAAAAAATGGCACGAAAAAGACCAATCAGCAAGGATGTAAAAGCATAGCAAGGTTGTAAAAGTATCTAAAAGAAAAAAAATAAACTTATCTATCGCATGTAAATCAATTGGCAATGGTGACTACTATTTTATTCTATTTCAAAATCGCTAAGAAACAACACTATAAATACTTAACATTATGTCTATATGTATAAAATATACTTTTTAAGATGTTAATAATTATTTGTTTTCCGATACCAAAAAATCCGATACTCTGATCAGAAATCACCGACACCGTCGATCCCGATACTCATAGGAACGGGCCGATACCGATTCCGTTACCGTTACTACGAAACTTGGAAACACAGGAGCTCCATCGACAATAACTAATGGATAGGGAAGCTCATAACCCTTAGAACATAACCCCTTATGAATGCAAGAGTCATATCCGCATAAGTGTTGGAGGTGGTGTAGAGGGTAGTGAAATGGTGATCCATGAGAAGGTAATATCCGCATAAGTGATAAGCTTCCAATTAGAAGAACATAGCGAAGAACATAACCCTTATGAATGCAAGAGTACCGTACGAAGATAAACTTTGTTGGGGGGGAGAGTCGGACCAAGATAGTGAACAAAACAAGTTGACAAGTACAACTGAATATCCTTGGAACCGCTTAAAAAGTTTCCTTAGAAGGAAAGAGAATAGAGGAAGGATATTTCTGCTCAAGGATTGTAAATGGCATACAAAGGCAGTATTAATAGCAAAGCTCCAATAAATTAGGAATATTTACCTGAATGAGTAAAGAATGTGAATCCTTCAGAAGGTGATGGTTTTTATATTCCACCATGCTATTTTATTGTGGGGTACATGAGTAGGTCTAATGAAAGATGTCACCGGAGACAATTATCCTGGAAATACTTGGTAGTATATTCACGAGCATTATTTGTCTGAATGGTTTTGATGGCGGTAGAAAACTGTATACGAATCTCAGTGACAAAGGTACAAAAGACATAAAATTTCATACCAATTAAGAAGGAAAAAAGCCAAATCTAACCAGAATGATCATTAATAAAGGTGGCAAAATAGTGAAAACCAAATAGACTAGTGGTTTTCTAAGGGCCCCAAAAATCATAGTACACTAATGAAAAGGGAGGAATAGTTCTGGAAAAATAATAGAAGGTAGAACGATATCGTTTACCCACAATATACTTCTCATAGGAAAACTCTGAGCAGTAAGAATCAAGAAGCATTCGTGGTTGAATGTCAAAGGCGAGGATGAGTGTTGATAGGGATATACTTAAAAGTAACCTAGTTCATAAAAGAGTCAAATGAAATTCAAGCACAAGTTACCAAATACAACTAGGCCCCGATGAAAGCCCAAAAAGGAACAACCCACCAGTAAACAGGGTACATGAATAAAGGGTAGAATGACAAATGTAAATTCTTCAGGAGAAACCTAATGACAAATCTTTACGAAAAGTGATTTGAGCCCCAAGCATCACAAAGTATCCAATGGCAATTTGCTAATAAATGAAGCTTGGATCCCAAGCACACCAACCCACTCTCATACAATAAATACCACCCCCCCCCCCCCCCCCCCCCCCCCAATGCTAAGAAAAGGTATGCCCTTTTTTCTAGGCGAAATCCTTTAAAATTATTTACTTATTTCTCTCATTTTTGGTGACCGACTTGCTTGTCAAAGAGACCACAGATAAGGACCTCCCGCTCGCCTTTGTGGTCTTGTTACAGATCGTTTGGATCGTCGGAGAAGATGACACGGAAAAAGACGAAGCTTCAGAACCAGAGCTAGAAGTAGATCAGGTCGGATTCTCGAATTGGATCCATCAAGTAGAAGATATGATCTCCAACAAGCATTCTTGAGGGTAGCCAGCCATACCTTTCGCTTCAAGTGGCCTCCATATATTCTGACCACCACCTAGTAGGAATAGAATAGTAGACCTTTACCACGTCCCAACACCCCTCGCCCCTTGCTTCGAGGGGGTCTAGTAAGAGGAAATACTCCCCCATAACCACTTAGGTTAGCGTAGTCGCCATAATACTATAAAATACACCAAGTAGTATGCTATCCGAATAAGCAAGAAACAAAGATGTCCTATATTGAAGCTCTAAGCCAAGAAAATAAACAATCTAGAGAGAGAATAAGTTGCAAGAATGGAGTAGAAGATGAAGGTAACCATCATTATCATCAAGAGTATAACTAGAATTACAAAGGTCCCAAAGAAGCATATCAGATGAACCGAAAAAAACAAAATCAAGCATCATAAATAACATATCACCAGACACGGAGTCACGAAAGTGTCACGAGCAAAGACCACCAGACATGAGTCACCAAACTGTCCTTAGGAAGATGTTTGTCGTTGGTTTTAGGCATGTCTCTCGACACGATGTAAGTATCTGATACCACCTGACAAAGACACGGAAACGTAGATCCAAAATATGGCCAAAATATGAGGGATGACACCTCAATCCTCAAACAAGAAATTAGAAACGAGAAAAACTCAACAATCAATGCAAAATCAATATTATTCAACTTGTCTAAAATCTTACAATGTCTTATTATAGGTAGAAACCCTAAATAAATAAGGAAACATTATAGTTGGAGAATCGTTTATTAAAGCATACTAAATAAATTAAAGGGAGCAAATAATTAAGAGAATAAATAAGAAATTTGGGAGATGTAGTAAAAATCTTGAATGAGAAATTAGGAGATTTAGTAGAGATCCTAAATTAAGAAATCGCATATGCGTCAATGTCGGATACAAAGTTTCCAAAATCAATATAAATTAATATCACAAGACAAACCCAAATTTGTCAAGATAATATAGAGTCATCAGATTAAAAGACAATAGTAACAGAAAATTGTATAGTTACCGAAGTAGAAGACGAGAATGAGGTCCCCTGTATAGTAGACAATCACAATCTATAAGCTAGGATTGATCCCAAAATCTCGACCTAGGATTGATCTTGACCAGAGTTGAAAAGCTTCAACGAAGAAGTCACCCAAGAAGACAATTACAACGTCTGAGAGAAAGACATAGTTTGATGATTACAACAGACTGCCAGGAAGATAGGACTAATCAGATCATGAAGAGGAGCCCCGATCTCGGAATGGTGCCTGGTCTGGACAACGACGACTGGACAGGTGATCAGGCTTGGGAAGAAGACCAGAACATCATCTAAAACAAGACTACTAGATTGTGACGTCGTAGAGGAAGCTAGAGTTGGTTCCAGATCAATATATGGATCTAGAATAAGTATGTCAAAACAAGCAATCAATCAGGATCAAGAAAGAGAGCGGCCTCCTGTGTCGTCGTCAGAGGATGTCAGAGATGGAGAAGATGTGGAGGCTGGCAGCTAGGAATGATGGAGGCCATGAAGGCTAGTGTTTTGGGAAAGGTAGGAGAGCTAGGTTGGAAAGTATAGGTATGATACCATGTTAAGAAGTTGGCATTAACTTGATTCATTCAGGGAATGGAGAGTACAATATATAGGCAAAGGTAACTCACCAGTCAGAGTTTTCCCAATATCGAAATAAAACTATTAAAGCTAGAACATGTACAAGAGTAAAAGATAACTTAGCTTCTACTACATCTTTTTTATGGCATAACACATGCAATTATGAAGTAAATGTTTGATAGAACATGAATTTATCAAAGTCATAAAAGCTGAATAATGTTAGTTGCATCTACTTCTATTACAATAAGCTCTAGAAGAATGTATACATGCCCATATCACTATCTAAAACGTATCCTACACGATGTTTCCTCGACAATCATATCAGATATTCCTCTCACATATCTACTCTCCAAAAGGACCCAAAACATGGATGAGAGTGATTTGTGACATTTCTTTAAAGAGGATCCTTTCCATAACTTCTAGTAACAGAGTAACTATCAAAAACAAGCCTAAAATAGATATTAATAAGATCTAATACGTAAAAAATATGAATATAGATTTGCTATCATGGAAATATACATTGTTAATCAGCCACACCTTTTAGCATTATCCAAGGAATTCCATTTGCAATGTGGAATAGCAGTTTGTTTTAAGAATTTAGGGGACATACCCTATTGATTTCAGCACTAGATGTTCCATGTAATCTGCGTGCAGTATCTAATACAGAATGTGTTAGGCCTAATCTTTCAGCAATATTAATAGCATTTGAACGACCTGCAACAAACAATAGATATCAAGAAAACATAGATATCCAGAAAGCCAAAGCAGTAGATATTTTGTTAATTGTACATTGGACATAGAAACTGATAACTGCCCATGTATGTTTTTCTAATAGTTACCTAAATGTTAACAAAAATTCTCAGTTGGTGTCTGTGTGTGTGGCCATAATAATTAAGCAGGTAAACCGTTAAGGGATGTGAAGACTTGAAATATCATTTAGTGCTAGGAATTGATCAAATGACAACACTAGAAAGACTGGAAACAAGAAAGAAAGAAATCAGCAGTCATTATGCATCCATAGTTTTCATGAGGCTGTTTGACCTTGATTATAAACTCAAGAGCATGAGTGAAAGAATAACCTGGTATTCCCCAAAGTATCTTATATGTTGGTTTTAAGCTTTCCTCGTCGAATTCTACACATGCATTCTCGAATGCATCATTACTGTCACAAGACATTGCAAAAAATACTTAATATAACCATTGAAAGATGGAGGTACACTAACAACAATAAATATGACCAACATCATAAACGAAATTCAAATGCAATGGTGATAAATTTAGTACTTATTAAGATCCAAAGTTATTTACATGCATTTTCTGCTAGCTGAATTAGAGGGTGTCGCCTAGCGTGACGGCAAGACTTTGATTGCGTCTTGGAGGAGGATGCGAGTTCGATTTATTGGAAAGAGACTCATGTATGGGGATAAGCTTGTGTACATCCTGTCCCTTCTGAGATCCTGCTTATGCGGATATCTAGTGACAATGGAATCCCCTTATTTCATGTTAGCTGGATTCTCATGGAATTAGTGATAGAAATATGGACATTGTGAGCAATTTTGTGAAGGAAAACATCATTATTGGGTTCCTAGTCTCGTGGTTACTAGAGTTACTTGGAATCAATGCTTTTGAAAATGTGGAATATCACATGTAAATAATCTTGATATAGGTGAATTATAGCAGATTAGAGAACAATATCAGAAGTTAATGACTGGTGAGAATTGTTATAAACATAGACATGAGGTGGCAATTTCTAACTAAATGTGATATTGCTGGCCCAAGAATTTCATAAATATGTTTTGATATCAAAGATTTTCACTTATAAAGACTAGTATATCGTCAACTATAATTGAAGAGTGTATCAATTTTTAGTATAGAGAGATTTGATGTAGGACAAACATGTTGGGTTGTTTTCCATTATACTTTTAAAATTTAAATTGTATTTGCATTTTAAATGACAATTTAAATTGCAATAGGATGTTAGTTTATCCTTGTGATGTTTTAGTTTAGAACTAGCTAGATTTGAATACTTGGATTTAAGCATATAAAAATGGCACAAATAAAAAGTTTCCTTGGAAGACAGAAAATATACGAACAAAAATTGAGGGATTCTCTTTAATATGAATGCCATGTCCTGCTTGGTGTCAAGCCAAGTTCTTGGTGTGATTATAAAATACGTCTATAGCCTCGGTGTGATATTATTGGTACTTGGAGGTGTGAAAACGCCTATTTTCATAGAGTGATTCGGTGAGTATGCTATCTGGGTGGTCCTCCTGGATCATTTCTCATTAATTTAAGTAAAGTGATTTTGAGACTACGAGTAAATATATCAAGGACGCTGCAAGAATGCTACACATAATATATGACTAGGAAGATCAAGTCAAATGCGCTTGTCTTTAGGATGGGATTTCAAATTTGAAAGTCTTCTGAGAAGTGCTACAGGATCATTCAATCAAAGCTCCAATAGTAGAGGCTTGGGTAAAATTAATGTCTAATGTTTAAGTCAATATAATTGTGAGAGACATGCATGTATATTATTAAGGAAATGGATGACTCAACTAATAGGATTGATTATTCTGATGGAAATAAAATATATATTTATAACCAAGTGATGGCTATTTAACAAATGATAAAGAGGAAATCACAAATGAAAAAATAAGGGTGGATTGCTAGGTCATCATCCAAAGTGATGCATAGTATTGATACCACTCCGATGCAATGTCAATTGAGCAAGGTTGAGCTAGGGCATTTCTTTAAAGCAACGCGCCACATTGTTACTCCAATATGGTGAGAAATATACAAGGGACTATAACATATTGAAAGCAACAATGTAAGTAGTTGGTGCATGAGAGTAGGATTAGATTAGCTATTTGGAATATAGGAACTTAAAGGAAAACGGAACGGAGTTAGTGGATACTGTAGAAAATAATAGTTGGTGTAATTTTATTGATGGACTACTTCACTACTTATAGGGAGTCTAGCTCCTCTACATACTACAAATTCCGATGTGGGACTAAAAGTCCCTTATTGATTCTCAACACTCCCCCTCAAGATGGACGATAGATATTGATCATCCCCATCTTGTTACATAGCTTCGACAGACTTAATGAACTAAGACCCTTAGTCAGACAGTCTGCCACTTGTTCTTCTGAGCGGACATGGCCAATCTTCAGTATCCCTTGCTCCAGCTTCTCCTTGATAAAGAATCGATCGATTTCGATGTGCTTCGTTCTGTCGTGCTGAACCGGATTATTCGCTATACTTATTGCGGCTTGACTATCGCTCAGAAGATGCAACGGTGTCCCCTTATCCAACTTCAACTCTGTCAGCAGTGCTTTCACCCATAGTAGTTCTGACACCCCTAGAGCCATTGCTCTGTATTCTGCTTCAGCTGTCGATCGTGCTACCACTGACTGTTTCTTGCTTCTCCATGAAACCAGGTTTCCTCCTACAAAAACACAGTACCCCGTGGTAGACCTTCTGTCGTCTATGCAGCTTGTCCAGTCTGCATCACAGTATCCCTCAATATCTGTGCATCCATTCTTCTTGAACCACAGTCCTTTTTCCGGCGTCCCTTTCAGATATCTTAGGATATGAAATACTGCATCCATATGATCCGTTCTTGGATCATGCATATAGCGGCTTACAACGCTTACTGCAAATGAGATATCAGGGCGAGTATGCCCTAGATAAATCAGTCTGCCTACTAGTCTTTGATACCTTTCGCGATCAACAGGCTCTCCTGCTTCTGCTCCCATCTTGCACTTCTGGTCAATTGGAGTGACTGCTGCTCGGCATCCCAGCATCCCTGTCTCTTTCAGTAGATCTAGTACATATTTCCTTTGTGAGAGAACAATTCCTTGTTCACCATCACACACCTCGATACCTAAAAAGTATCTCATCTGTCCTAAGTCCTTCACCTCAAACTCCTTAGCGAGTTTCGACTTCAGCTTAGTGATCTCATCAGCATCATCACCTGTGATCACTATATCATCCACATATACAGCAAGTATAGTTATGTGGCCTCTTACATGCTGGAGGAAGACCGTGTGATCTGCATTTGTCTGATGGTACCCCATACCAGTGACAGCCTTTCTGAATCTGTCAAACCAGGCTCGAGGAGATTGCTTCAGCCCGTACAGCGACTTCTTCAGTTTGCACACTTTTTTATGTGACGTTCCTTCACCTGAATCTGACACAGAGTAGCACCCCGGAGGAGTCTCCATGTATACTTCTTCTTGTAGGTCTCAATGAAGAAATGCGTTCTTTACGTCTAACTGGTGTAGCTTCCACCCATAGTTTGCTGCAATGGAGACCAGCGTTCTTACGGTACTCATCTTCGCTACTGGGGCAAAAGTCTCATCATAGTCGATACCATATGTCTGGGTATAGCCTTTTGTAACCAGTCTCGCCTTGTATCGTTCAACTTTTCCTTCTGGTGTCTCCTTCACTGTGTAAACCCATTTGCATCCCACAGCTTTCTTCCCTTCAGGTAATGGCACCAGCTCCCATGTCTTATTTTTCTCTAGTGCCCCAAGTTCTTCCATCATTGCAGCTTTCCATCTTGGGTCCTTCTTTGCTTCCTGCCAATTCTTAGGTAAAGAAGTGGAGTCTAACGAAGTGAGGAAGGCTTGATAAGTCGGAGAGATATTAGAATAAGACAAGTAGTTGGCGATATCATGTTCATAATCTCGATAACGAATAGAAGCCTTTCCCGCATTAATGCGAGAAGACCTCCTTAAGGGAGCAATGGGAGGTGGGGAAAGCATACCATCCGAGTCGGAGAGACCCGCTTCCGAATTCGAGTGATCCGGTACGGGAGTAACATCTTCAGGAGTTGGGACAGGAGTAGACGAGGGACTTGGCACATTTGGCACAGGGCACGGCACAGTACTGGACCTCTGCTGTCGTCTTCTGTACACTTGGAGCTCTTTTTTCCTTGTCTGCTTCTCCCCCTGCGTAATATATGTATCGTCTTCTTCATCCTCCGGGGGGTTGCTCCGGGGGGGGGAGGTCGGGGGGGGGGGGGGGTCGGGGGGCTGCTCCAGGGGGGGGTCGGGAGGGGGGGTTGGGGGGGGGGCTGCTGCTCCGGGGGAGGGGGGGTCGGGAGGGGGGGTGGGGGGGGGGGGGGCTGCTGCTCCGGGGGGGGGGAGAGAGAGTTAAAAAAAAAATTTTGTGGAGAGAGAGAGAGTTATGGCTCTGATACCATGTAGAAAATAATAGTTGGTGTAATTTTATTGATGGACTACTTCACTACTTATAGGGAGTCTAGCTCCTCTACATACTACAAATTCCGATGTGGGACTAAAAGTCCCTTATTGATTCTCAACAGATACAATAATTAGGAGGAAGATTAATATAGTTTGTCTATTAAAAAAAGTTGGGTAGGTAAGAAATCAAGAAAAATTAATAGTACTGGATTTGGAAATTTCGCATCCATGTCAAAAGGGACAGAGAAATGGATAGGGTTACTTGTGGATAAATTATTAACGAATAGTGTTGTAGATGTAAAACGTATAGGAGATAGGATAATATTAATTAATTTAGTAGGGAGGCTGTTACGAAGTTATTATTTAGTGCATATGCATCCCAAGTAGGATTACAAGAAAATACATAAAAAGAAAAGACTGGCTATGATAGTAGAAACGGAAAACCAAATGGTGGAACTTGACTTAATTATAAGATGATAAAGGAAGGCAGATGAAACACAAAATATTCTATTGTTATGAGGTATAATATGCTAATTGTATATAGAAAGTAGCTAAATATATTCTAGGACACTTTCAAAAGACAATGGTGGGACTACAAAAGAAAGTTGGTAGTGGAACGAAGAAGTTCAAAAGGCAATTAAGGCAGAAAAAATCTTAAAAAGATCGGCAATAGTATGAAAAATGAAAAGAAAAAAACTTTAAGATACATAAAATAGAAAAAATGGAAATTAAGAAAACAATTAGTAAAGCTAAATTTAATGCCTATGATTATTTATATAAGAGGTTAGAAACTGAGAAAGAAAAAGATATTTATAGGTTTGCTAAGAATAAGGAAATGAGGAGCAGAGACTTAGGTAATATTAAGGGCGACGACCAAAATGTATTAGTAAGGAAAAATGATATTAAGAATATAGGAGTTATTTTCACAAGTTATTTTATAAGAGAAACCTCAAACAGCTTAGTTTAGTTATGGCAAGTCATATTGCTATTGTCATAAATTTAGAATTTTTGAAGTTAAATATCCTTCAAAGAAAATGAAAAAATAGAAAAGTTGTAGGACCTAACAATTTCCTATTGAGGTTTATAAATAATTAGGGTGAAAGAATTGATGTGACTAAGTGATTAATTCAACCGAATCCTGAGTACTAAGAAGACGTCCGATGAGTGGAAACAATTTACCGTACCCATATATAAAAAATAGAGGATGTTCAAAGTTGTAATAACTATCGAGGAATTAAGGTTACGAATCATAGCATAAAACTGTAAGAGAGTATTTGAGCAAAAATGAAGAGAGAGACTAGAAGTTCAGAGAATCACTTTGATTTTATATAAGAGAGATCTTCTATGGAAACCATTTACTTATTAGAAAGATTAATGGAAGATTTTGGGAGGGGAAAAAGAGAATTACATAAGGTTTTTATTAATTTAGTGAAAGTTCACAATCGAGTTCCTAAGAGATAATGTGGTGGACTTTGAAGAAGAAACAAGTTCCTACTAGTATGTATTATGGAGTTACTAGTATGTATGGAGTTACAACGACTCTATAGTAACTTATTTCTTTTTTATCATTGGCTTATATCAAGAATCAACGTTAAGTGCTCATCTTTTTTGCAATAATGGTGAATAAAATTACTAGGCATATCGAAGAGTAGGTTCCATGGTGTATGATGTTTTGCTGATAAAATTGTGTTGGTTGATGAGAGTAGAGGGTTAAATGCTAAAATAAAAGTAAGCATTGAAACTTTGGAATATAAGGGATTTAAAATTAATAGAACATAAATAGAGTAGATGTAATTTCAACCCAAAGTTAAAGAAAAATTAATAAGGAGTCCACATAGACAGACAAGAAATACCTAAGAGTGATAGTTTCAATATTTGATGAAGAGATCAGGAAGGATGTTATGCACGGAATTAGATCGGAATGGCTGTAATAAAATAGTGCTTTTGGAGTACTTTCTAATCGGAAGATGCATTTAAAGTTGAAAGAAAAATTCTACAAGACTGCTATAAGATCAACCATGTTTTATGGGATCAGAGTGTTGGACAACTAAAAAAATATGTTGAAAGTTGTGTAGTTGAAATAGGAATGTAAAGATGGATTAGTATTACAAGAAAGAATAATAAATGAATTTATCTCTAAGAAGTTAGAGATGGTGTCAATTAAGGACAAAATGAGAGATAATTGTCTTAAATGGTTTAGACGAGCAATGTAGACTAATAGATTGTCTCGCAAGGAACGATAATATAGTAGTTAATAGAGTCATTAAGACTAAAGGTATCCGTAGATGAAAATTGTTTAAAACAATAATGAAGGAAGTGGTTTTTGTTAGTGTTAAGTTATAGACGACATGGACCCTAACAAAGCGAATGGGAGAAGAGGATTCAAACAGCCCAACCAAAAGTTTGGGATAAAGGCTTTGTTTTTGTTGTTGTATTTGCAAGGGGAAATCACAAATAACAACTGGTCACAACAAATTAACTACTAAGCTAAACAAACTAACAAACTAATCAACTCTCCAACACTCACCCACAAGCACCCACAAGATGGAGAGCTGATATCAATCAAACCCAGCTTGAAGAGAAGGTGAAGGAACAAGGGATGAGGCAAAGCTTTTGCGAGTATATTAACCCACTGGGAAGCAACAAGTAGATGATGAACGATTTGTCATAGCTTGACCTATTGTCGAATGAAATGACAATTAACCTATATACTTGGTGCGCTCATGGAAGATCAGGTTCTCAGCAATGTGATGACATCATTGTAATCACAATTGAAAGAGGCAGTAGAGGTGAACTTGAAAAAGACAGGCCATTGAAAGATACTCAGCCTTAGCGAACGAGCGAGCAACGACATTCTCCTTCTTGCTACGCCACAAAACTAGATTGTCGTAAAAGGTACAATATTCGCTAATCGAGAAGCGACCATCAATAGATCCAACATAAGTCAGAATGTGCTCGAGGACACGAAGTTGAGAGATAGCAAGGGATTGCATGTATTCGCTGACAATGTTGACGACAAATGAGATGTAGGGCCCTGTCCCTACATCGTGCCCCGTTTCCCGTCCACGGGATGCGCAATAAAGGAACACTGTCGCTATCGATTTGGTCAGAATCGATTGATCGGAATCGATTAAATCGATTGAACGGGACCGACTGAATTAAAATTCTTTCCTTGTTATGGATTGACTTCTTCGGAATTAAGTTCCATATTCAGCGGATTGTGCCTCGAGGACGGACTCTGCGACTGAGTTGGAAGAGACCTCCCGTTGCTCTGCTTTTCATGCCGCACTTGCTTCTTTGGCTTTGGTTTTCTGAGTGCATTTTCGTGAATGTTTTCAATATTTTTATGGCTTGCGTTCTTCGAATTTTGCATTCGTATCGAACTCATTGAATAGGGCAGTGTTCTGACCAGTTGCTTATGCGATTTCAGGTGATCGCGTAGGCGCCGTCTAAGTACAATCAACCGGTCTCTTGCCTCAAGCAAAATTAAGGTGAGTGGCTGACCCTTCTCCCCCTTGACCCTCTTGTTTTTTCAATAAATCGATAACATCGTTGCGAATGGAATGTTAGATGCAAATACACGGACACATCTGCTTATTCTATAGAACTGCTACATGCTTGCGATGTTATTCATGATATAGAACTGTGTTAAACAAAAGATAGACTCATTGATTAAAATGATGCCACGACAATGCGGAACACGACGAAAATGGTTAAGTTCTCATAATATAGACCATGCTTGAGTAACTAGTTTAGTCTAACACGGCGTGAAACCCAGAGTTTTAGAATTATTTAATTATTGGATTGTAGCGTACTTTTGTTTAATTATTATAGTTATTAGTATTATTATTATTATTATTATTATTATTTATTATTATTATTATTAGTATTATTATTTATTTAGTTGGTTTTAGAAAAAATATTATTTTTTAAATTATCGCTGATTTTGATTACGGCCCTGCTCCGAACCCGAGCTCGAACCCGGTTCAGTTTCCCGAAACCCAATCCCGTTTTCTGAACCCATTCTCAAAATCCTTTTTCTAATATATAATTATAAATATATATATTTACTACAAGAAAGAGAAAAGAAAAAAAAACAAATCCTAAGCTACCCCCACGACCTGGCCGCCCATGACCTAGCACTCCCCTTATTTCTCCAGCACACTCACTCTCCTCTAACTACTCCCCACTTTTCTCCTCCACACATTTTCTCCACTCTCCCCATTTAAAACTCCCCACCACCACCACTACAGCTCCCTTACCTATTCTTTTGCTCTCCTTACTTCTCTCCTCCACACAACTCATCCCATTCTCCTCTACTCCACGTTATTTCCCCTCCCCCTTATATTAACACCACCACCACTTCTCCCACAAACCTCCAGCACACCTACTTTTCCTCCCCCTCACTCTCAAACTCCCCCACTCCCTCACTCTTCCTCCTTTTCCCCAAAACACCCGAGCTTTCCCCAACTCCGCGCCCGTCCCGCGAGCTCCCTCGGCCCCCTTCGCCGACACCCGAGCCCCCGAGCCCCGAGCTCGCGGCCGCCCACCTTCGGCGCCGCTCCCCTCCGGCACCCCCGCAGGTCCGCCCGCAGCCGCACCCCCCTGCCGGCCTCGCGCCACTCCGAGCGCCCCTCTCGGCCCGCCACCAGCGCCCTCCTCCGGCGCTGTCCCGCACTCTGGCTGGCCTTTCCCTTCTGCCCCGGTTCCCACGAGTCTCCCGCACTCCCGCTGATCCGAACAGCGCTGTCCCGGGGTTTCCGGATCCCGCTGTCCGTGCTTTTCGTGCCCCGATCTCCGGATCCCGCTGTCCAGCGCAGCCGTACCCCAGCGAGGCGCTGTCCCGAGCCGATCCGTGGTCCGCGTGTTCATTTTCTTTCTTTATATCATCTGAGAGCTCTAGCCGAGCAACCCAAGGTATAATTCCTTCATCCCGTTCCATTTTCGGTAGTCGATGATGAGGATTGGTCCCCGATTCCTATCCGGGAATTCGGTATTGTGGGCGTAATGGTTTCGGAGTTTCCGAAATCGTTTCGGTGATGTTCTGTGGTTATTTCGGATTTTTCCGAAATGTGTTATTCTGGATTTTTGGGTGCTGTGGTGTTCCGACTTCATTTCGGGATTTCCGATTCTATTTCGGGTTTCCGATTAAGCTTCGGAAATGATTCTGTGAATTTTAATTTTTATGTAAAATTGGTTTTGGAAGTTAATTTTTGGGTTTTCCCTGGTTTGGGATAATTGTTGGAGTTGTCGGCGCATTTTTCCAGTTTTGGGTTGACTCAGATATAGAGATGCTGCCCAATTTTTCGGAAATATTTTTAAAATGGATTTTCGTATAAAATTGGAATTTGAAAATCGGACTTTTGTAAAATGTTTATATATTGGATTTGTCGGCTTTCGGATTTATGGATTTCGGTACCACCTTTTTGGCGACGACCTTATAGGTCGAATGAGCCTGACGAAGCGCAAACGCTACAGGGTTCCTGTACGTTGAGGCGCTAGCCAATATTATGACTTTTGGACCAAGTCTGAGACTCATATAATTATTATCCTTTATTTACAATTATTATTATTAGTTCGGGTACTGCTTTTAGTATTTTTGGTGCAGGGCTTCGGCCTGCTGAATGGACCGCTTCCCGACGTTCAGGATTCACCCGAGTTTTATTATTTTTCCTAAAAAATTCATTTATGTAAATAAATGTAAGGGCATAAGCCCAGATTTCTATTTGGTTAGCTGTGCCCTTGTATTGTGTAGATTAGGATTTTTTCTTTATTTTTTGGATGGTTTTATCATTTTCGTAATTAGGCGCTTCGTGACAAAATGGCTAATAAATATTTTGTATAAATTAATAAGGATTTTTTACGATAAAATAACTTGAATAAAATATTGGTAGTTAACAAAACCCACGTTTTATTATTGAAAGAAAATGTAGTTTTATACGTATAATATTCAAAATACAAAGTTTTGCGAATTAACCGGTAACGACAATTTTTCCAAGTAAACCAGAAACTGGCTATCCAACTAAATGAGAACCAACGTAGTACGCGTCGTAAACCGTTAGCAGTAGATTAAATAAACAAACTTAAAACTTGACTAGGACCTGCTACTAGAAATTGCAACTAGCACACCTAGAATGGTCTCAATATTGGTTCTAAGTCAAGTTCTCCAACTGTAGGATCTCGGAGACGAACCTAGCATCTACCCGGAACCAACATCGTTTCCAGTCATAAACAAAGGCAAATACGGTTGTGTTTATTGAGCAATCTAATTAGTAATTGTTATCTGCATGCTTAAACCACATTGTTACACGGAACTCTCTCCTAGAGTATTGATTGATATTGATTGATTGCGGGACATTGGGGGAGTAGTGTAGTGTCTATGACCAATACCCCAAAGAATTAATGAATGTATTAGCTTACCCCTCTTACACACGGGGATAAGCCATATCGTATCGCTAGGATACAAGTGTACAACCCAAGCCGGTCATAGTCATTATCTACTCAAATCACATTGTTTTCTATCGTGTAGAATTGTTGGAAAATATTATTTCAAAACTGTTTAATATTGCAAATTTCTAATTATTAGTTGAATTGTTTAATTTTCATAATTGTACTTTGCTCCCTCCTGACTGGAGACAACATTTTTAGGGGATTTTGAGGATGCTGAGTTATTGTACAATAGCTATTATGACCCAGTTCTGTACCCTGTGGTGTTGCCAGAGTCCCCATTGGAGGACGCAGGACCTGAGGCCTACGAGCCGAACGCTTAGCTAGATATTTTCCTGTTTCCAGATTTGTTGTTTTGGAATTTTGTTAATTTGAATTCAGCATTCATTTCAGTTCTTTTACTTTCCAGTTGTATTTATTCAAATGTTGAATAAAGTTTTAAATTTCCGAATATTCAGTTGTGACAAATGTATAGATGTTGTTGTGATTACCTGCTAATGGAACAGCTTACTGCCGCCGTCTCACAACGGTGCAGGCTGGACATAATCCGGTTCGACCCAATTATTTGGGATCGGGTCGTGACATATTTTTAGTGGTGGCCCATGTAGGTCAAGAACAACAACTTAGGTAAACATATCTAGAAACATTTAGAACACTAGAACATTAATTTGTCACAACATAGGACCGAAATATATATTATAAATAAATATTTTTGGTTGTTATAGACTGGTAGGCTACCTTGCTTATGTTTGCTTCCTAAACCTTTCAGACTATGACTAGAGGAAAGACAACCCGTTCTAGTCCTGCTGATGACAAGGTGTTATCTCCTGATCACATCCCTCTTTCTCAGGCCCGTTCTAACCCTTCTCCTTTGCAGCTCATCAATTCCCCCTCTGCTGCACAAGTCCCCAGCACAGCTCATACTACAGCCGAACCTATTCCGCCCACGGCAATTTCACCATCTCCTGTTATGATAGTTACTCCTGTCGCCCCACCAGTACCAGCAGACACCTCCCAAATGGTTGCCCTATTTCAAGGAATCCTGGAGTCCCAGAAGGCCCAAGCCAAGGCCCAGCAGAAACAGATTGATATCACGAGAGATGTTATGAAGGATGTCAATGACGTAGCCTTAGCTATCTTAAATCGAGTTGGTACGGAACCTCACCCTAGGAGGGATACCCCTAAATCTAGAAGATATTTGGGTCCCATCAAGTACTCTACTTCCCGGCAGTCATGTTGTAAGAAGCTATTGGCTTGTGCCTACTGCAAGAGGCCTGGTCATCTAGCCAATAGTTGCCGCAAGAGATTAGGACAATGTTTGCCATGTGGATCCGCTGAACATCGGGTAAAGGACTGCCCCTTATCTTTCCATCGTACCAGAGTACCTATCCCAGCAACACCTGCTACGCCGCAACCTAGGGACTCTCTTCCTATCGAGCAGACCTTGCCTCCTACATCCACTGCAGAAAGGCATGATGCAGACTCGAGGATCATAGAAGAAGATGAAGCAGTTAGAGACTGCTCGTACAAGAGCCAGAGCCATGAAGACTAGTACCTAGAACTGCTGAGTAGCATTATCTATTGTTATAAGAAGTTGTAAGAGGATGTCCTTAGAATAATCATGAGAGTCTTGCTGTAATTCTCCAATATGAATAAAATTCTTGGTTACACCTTTATGGTAGATATCTTTCCCAAAGTCTTTCCCCTACGATTCAATTTCTGAAAATTGTAATCTTAATGAGAAGGTATGTAAGGCGGTATTTATCAAGGATATATTGGTGATTAAGAATTGGAAGAATAGAATTTTGGAATACCCAGATATTAGTTGGTACTTATAACAATTGGGAGTGATAATGACATAAGGAGTGAATTTTGACCTTAACCAGTTTAGGCCGACTGTATGATGGTATATGTTACTACATATTTTATTTCCTAGATTTTTGTATCTTTTAGCGTCCCATGATTTTCGGGAATTATTTCCTTCCCATATCTTTAACAGATTTTTAGCATCCCTTAGGATCTATATTTTTTCGCTATTTATGGACCAATATTAAAACTCTTCAATTTCCTTCGTCAGCAAACCTATTTTTTCAAACTTCTCCACTAGTCGATCAAATCTTATTTCTCTATCTTTATTTGGAATCCAGACTCGTTCGCTATCTAGAGTTTCTAATTCTAATAAACCCTTATCTATCCGAGTACTTCTACGACTAGCGTATCCAACCATTCGCCTTAACCTCATTTTAATTGACTTTCTCGGAACTAATCCTGAACCAAATTCTTCTGGAACTATAAAGCCTCAAGGTTGATTATTACCAAAAGAATTGGTTCAGTTTAGTTAGTTCATGATTTCCCTAAAAGATATTTTCAAAAACACTTTCAATACTGATTGTTATCTCCTAGGTTTTCCAAATATTTTATTTTGATCCCCTCCACTCAACCTGAAACCCTACTCTCTCTATGCAACTTCTTGATCAATTCAAGGCCTAGACAGCTTTTAAACTCAATGCTTGAGTATCGTGAAGTACGAACGGTCAGAGAATTGATTCCATCCTATTATTAAATCTTCTTTAAATCATTGAAAACTTTTAAAATTGTTGAACCATCCCCTTGTTGGCTTTACTAATCCATTTTAACCTGACTTCCTTGAATCCATAAAGACATACTTCTTTTGTGTCAACCCTACTTACCCATCACATTCTCAAAACTTCCCTTGGATAAGAAATTATTTCTTCAAATAATTTTGGTAAACGTCTGTATCCTTTAAGTGATTTGTCGGGAATATTCTCATTGGCTTCTTCAACTCAACTCAAAGCTCTGATCCTTCTACCTTATCCTGTCATACTCAAGTTTGATCAATTTCTACAAAATCAAATCTCTTAAATCTCAAGAGCTACTGGAACACATATTTATCCTGATAAATTTTCTTGAAACCAGAAGAACATACACCTACATCTTTTCTTATCATGATTAGAACCTTAGAACTCGTTTGAATTTTTCGGAAATTCCTTTGAAATTCTTATGGTTTTTCGGAAACTTCTTTGAAATTCTTATGGACAAAGTTTGGGAAAATATTCCGTGACCTAATATGACTTCGCACATTGCGTTATAGTCAATTGTCTGAATTATGGAAACTGCGAGTTTACTGCAGCCAATTGCGCACTGGCGAGGTAAAAGACTCTAAAGTTGAAGTGATTTCAGGTGTTCATAGGTTTCCAGATATTATTGTGACTGTCCTAAAAATGCACCATGTTGATCTTCTATGTTGCTTAGCCATGAAATGGATAAAGTAGAAAGATTACTCGGTAACCTAAAATTATTCAAGTTATTGGGTCAAAAATTCACTGCAGTCAGGTGCACTCTGGCGAGGCATGAATTTGAGACGGTGACTTCAAACATATTTGGTTTCGGAATATTATTCAGACTATATTCATACCATGGTTGTCTTTTGCACCATCAAATCAGTCTGATTTTTTTGCCTGATTAGAGGATTTACATTTCTAGCAGTTGTCTCCATTTCCAGAAATCTCTTGTCACAACCAGAAAGAAAAGATTTCCTATAAAATTCTACTTGATTTTCCCTAGAACTTATTAGGACCATATCAATCTCTATTGGCTCAATTCCTTTCAAGGTTCCATTTTTTAGGGTGTTGCATATTTTTGTGGGTAGTTATATATTTTTGCAGCTATATAAAGTTGGTTGATAGTTATATGTGGGGAAAACCTAGATAGTCACCTAGCAACCTCATTGCATTAATCTGATAAAAGCACACTTAGGGGATCGATTTTATTCTAATGAGATTAGATAGCTAAGGGTACCAAAGGGTAGCATGGCAAGGCACAAAAGCAAGTTAGTCTAGAGAGAATTATAAATTGTGGTTCATTTAGGAATGAATCATTAGTGGAGCATATTAGTACTTGGATATTGGATTTGGTGAATGAAAGAAGGTGATGATTTTGAATTTTATGATTTGGAAAAAATAAGTTATGGCAGGATGGGAGGAGCCGTAGAGGATAAAGGGTGATGATGGTAAGAGCTAGTAATTATGACGTACAAGTAATTGATGGAGCGTACGTTGCAAACAATATGAAATTGCATCGCTTAGTAGATATTGAATCGACTAGCAAGATGAAGAAGTTTAGATCCTACCCGAAGATTATAGGTACGGATGCAAAGAGTAAGTCCGCACAACCATTCCGGTGGCTGACAATTCAGAAATAGAAGCAAAATTTTAATTATGGGCTATGACTGTGTTTCTAAGGAGGGAAGACTGTTGATTCGAAGGAAGTGCATGAATTGCTCAAATTAGACTATCTAGAGGTTGTCAACATTACTAAGAGACAGTAAAGGAAGCTTTGGTCTATATGTAGAGATTTTGATCATTCCCCTAGTAATACCCTCTAAATTTCGAGGACGAAATTTCCTAAGGAGAGAAGATTGTGAAACCCAGAGTTTTAGAATTATTTAATTATTGGATTGTAGCGTACTTTTGTTTAATTATTATAGTTATTATTATTATTTATTATTATTATTATTATTAATATTATTATTTATTTAGTCGGTTTTAGAAAAAATATTATTTTTTAAATTATCGCTGATTTTGATTGCGGCCCTGCTCCGAACCCGAGCTCGAACCCGGTTCAGTTTCCCGAAACCCAATCCCGTTTTCTGAACCCATTCTCAAAATCCTTTTTCTAATATATAAATATTATATATTTACTACAGGAAAGAGAAAAGAAAAAAAACAAATCCTAAGCTGTAATGACCCGCTCCGCCCTAGCGGAACGCCGATTCAAACGGCAAGTGCAACGACTCAAAACGAGCCGTCGACCCGAAGAGTTGCTTCGACCCGATGAAGTATCGATGCGAGACTTATAATGGCTCGTCAAAGATGAATCCAGACTTAGACTATTAAAGGCGCGCTCGGAGTATCGCTCGGCCGATGCAAACATCGCTAAGGTGGGTGGCTCCGATGAACCCGTCTTTGCTTAGCCTAGACACATAATAATACGGACACTATCACTGAAATCGCTAGGCGATAACACCGCACATGCTAATAAATGACCCAACGCACCTAGCTAAGGGATTAATCCCATCTTGTATGCTTGTATAGAATATGAAAAGGAACATGGAAAATACGAGAACTCTCGCACTGCGCTCCATGCTCGTGCTAAGGCACAAGCTTACTTTCGAGTACCTTACGCGTTCAACAATAAAACAATGAATGGTTTGCAATAATGAAATGGGAAGGCTATCAACATAGTCGTTCCGAGTAGAGTATAGCAACATTGAAAGACTATGGGACCGAAGGGTCGCCAAGGCGACTCCCGCATGGGAGTTGCATAATGTATGAATGAAAGAATGAGTGAATAAGTGAATGAATGAATCAACGAATGAATGAATGAATATATGAATGAATCAATGAACGAACGAACAAGTGAAAGAAGGAAAGAAAGGAAAGAATGGTTAGCGACAGGTGTGACGGGCACGTGCAACGGGGCTCGCTACCCGCTCTGCACGGACGCCAACCTGGTCGATAACGCATAAAGGCTAAGGGTTAGCCTACGGCTCAGAGACAGCCGTTAAGTTAAAAAGGACAAGTTAATACGAAATGGTCGTGGACAAACGGCACGAGCGAGGGGTGGCGAATGCTGTGACCGTAAAGAAAAGGGATTCCGCGGCATGATCAAAGGGGGGATATGCCGGCCTAGGCGGAATCAAAAGGGGGTTACGGACAACCGGGGTGCGGGCTTGGCCACCACTGGAAACTTAAGTGCGGGATATTTCAAAGAGACTATCAAGGTGTTCCAGCCGCACGCTTCGATAGGTGAGAAATACCAAGGGGAGAACATGTCCAAATTGGCTTGTGATGCCAGCGACCGGTGCATATAGAGTTAAGTGGGCTTTGCTGGTGGCAATCCACGTGCAAGTCCTTGCATTGAAATCAAAGTAGTCTAAGTTAACTAAATGAAGTGCCTTATGAATATGCTTGAAATGTAACACACCAAATGATAAGGAGAAATTCATACAAGTGAGTTAGATAACGTGCTTACGACGTGCTAGAACCCGAGGCAGGGACACGCCCTTGACATTGAAAGTTCACTTGAATTTCGTTATTTCATATGAATTGTTGGCTAACTTGGTTTACTTTGGACAGGGAAGGCCGGACGGTAAGTATGGGTAAGTCGTGCATGTATTTCCATACGACACTTGAATTTGGCAACACGGGATAGGTTATGACATATGCCATGAAATTGATCCTAATGCAAGATTAGAAAGACAATGAATGATAGAGATGCACAAAAGTAAATGAAACGTGTTTGGTAATGATAGCATTGTGGGCGAGCTAGCCTCCCCACCAGTGCATAACAATGTACTGATAACCCCACAGTCTACTTGCAGGATGCAGGTATCGTCGGCGGGTGCGGAGCTTCCATCGAACGTGCTAAGGCGCGGTGCTATCTCTGGAGCCTTGGAGCGTTGCAAGGAGCTGAAGCACCCTATACAGGACATAATGTATCGGAACATCGCCATGAATCATTCCATGTTGTAAGCCGCTTGGCACGCCTTTTATGTTTCAGAGAGAGAGAGCTTGATAGACTTGTAACCTCGGCCTAGCGCCGCTTATAAACTGCTTGAAAATCAATAAAGAGTTGAAATTCGCTTCAATTTGTGTTCATTTACTTTCCGCTGCAAATGGGGACACTCTGTGCGACTCTGTGGCCTAGCAAATCGGCCGTTTCTGGACTTGGCCTTGCACGGGCGCAACCTAGGCCTGTGCGGCATCACGCCTTAGCGAGGACGATCGCTCCTACGGGAGCGGAGCGTGACAGATTGGTATCAGAGCACGGCTTCACATCCTTGGACTTCATTTCGATTTTCTCAGTTTTGAAAGCTCGGTTGGAAACAAAAGAAGTGTGCGCTCTCTCTCGTTGTGCCTTGGGATGTTCCATACAATAAGTCTAATATTTTCAAAAGCTCGTACAAGTACTCGGTTGAACGGGATCGATAGGCGAAGGCCTCTGTGCCGAACGATGTTAAACATGACTCGATAGAGAACACATGCTAAGTTAGCAAGTCGCGTGCATGCCCAAATAGTCCTACGTCGACATTAGCAAGTGAGCGTGCAAACTTGAATATAGCCCGCATGAGATGGTTATGCGGCATAACTTAGTCCGCGTGTCGCGCACCTCGACTTTTGGGTGCAATCGGGTTGCGAGCGATATCAAGTATCGCTCGATCGAGAACGGAGATACACTTTGAGTGTCTATCGATAGGAACGCTATCGAGTTAACGCTTAGGCGTACCCAAAAGATTGACTTGGATTTTGAGGATTAGTGCGAACGACTTAGTACGTCGAGACGACGTGAGCGATTACGCTAGAGATTCGTCGAACGAATCTGAAGGATGTCTTAGCGCATGACGCGAACGTGATTGAGGACTAGATCGTATGGCTTGAATCCGAGTGGTGTATGTGATAGGTTCGGAGAAGAATAAGAATGAGTGTCGACGACTAGTCGAGTGGCTCGAACCCTGAGTGGTGTATGGACGTCATAGAAATTGTTCGAGCAAGACTAAAGGATTTACGGATCGTACGAGTATGTCGGCAAGCGATGCGATCGCGCAAAGTCTTAGAATGTGTCACGCTTAGTTGGCCGTGACTTCAAAAGTCCCGAATGAGATGTCGCTGGACAACTTGTCAATGGGCAACGCGAGTTAGAAAACGATTCGGAACGATGAATGAAAGTGAATGGTCTTGATCGAGGAAACTTAGAGGATCGCGCGTACGATTTGGGATTGATTCAAATGAAATGTGACTTGAGTTTTGAACAACGATCTTGAAACGAGCTTGAGGAATAGCGATCGAACTTGGTCTTGAATATCGAGAAAAATTGTGGATTATCCAACTCGGACAATAGCATCAGTCGTACGACTCGAAATTGGTTGCAAAGGAAGATCGTCAGGTTACGCATATCGTCGATGGTATTGAGGCGTATCAAAGATCGATATGCGATAATTCGGGGGCACTCTGACTCGGCGAATGACGGTCGTGCAAATGTCATTGTTCCGTTGGACGCTATACTTGAAATGTTAAAAATGTGTTGAGGAAAAGATAGATTTGGCTCGAGGATTTTCTAATTGAACGAAATATAAATGGACTATCGATCTTGGCTTGGATAGAAAATGAAATGTTTGGATTACTTCGACGAAAACCCCAACGTCGACATTCTTGTCTTATGCGAGCGCAACTCCAGCCTCGCACATGCGTCGCGCCGATTAGGGCGATCACTCCGCGTGAGCACTGGTATGGTGATTCATACAGCGGGGGTGATTGAACTAGCATGGCGTGGCAATTTGTGTGCTTCGACTTGTGGTTTGATGCGAAGGTGACTTGAGAATGATTCGGTGTGCTTGATGATTAAGTTTGAGGATTTAGTAGGTCCAATCCGCGTATCGAGAATGAATCAGTCTAGACGCAAGCAAGAGTTACGTCCCGATGAGAATGATTATTCCGCGGGAGCGTTGCATGGTGATTCATGAACCACCGTAGATAATCGGACTCGCGTGAGATTGGGGCGCAACATATTGTCAAAGCTAGATGACCTCGTGATCGAATACATGAATTGGTTAGAGTTGGTGATTTGAATGGATTCGAATACGCGCAACGAATGCATTGATGCGAATAGGTGATCGTGCTCGATGTTTAGAAATCTGAGTGACGCGAGCTTAGGTAGAAACACCCGTACAAACGAACAAATGGTTTGACCATAGGATTTGGGGGCGAGCGTCGTGCAACGACCTTGCACGATGAGCCACGGACTTGACGTGTAACTATGACCTTGTGAGCTGACCTAGCGGATAGGCGGACGACCCTATGCCGAGTGATTGAACTTGTGCGATTGACCTTACAGTATCGTCTGGACGGACGATAGACTTTGGCAGCAATACTTAGAGTAGGACGGGAACTGTGAGTGTGCGGGAACGACGGTGAGATTGGTCCCAAACGAAGGAAATGATGAGAATGAATGTTGCGCAGTAAAGTTGGGATGACGAATTGAATCATTGATTGGAAGACGTACTCGATGACAGTGCAATATTTGGTCTCGAATCGGATGGGAATTACTTAGACTTGGTCGCCTCCGTTAAGAAGAAATCGTATTGATTTCGTAGACAAGAATGCTTGAGAAGCGATTCGGGCCATCTCGATGACCGAGAAAAACGATAGCGAGATGCACGCGAGTTCGATTTTAAATCGAAGTTAGCAAAACGTTGGCAAATCGAAACTATCACGAGTAGCTTGTCCGACTTCGCTAGTCGCTAAGCTTGGTTGAAATGTACGTATTCGAGGGACGCCTTGAATGCGTGCACGATCCAAACTCAGCGATATGATGAACTCTAATGCAGCTGCAAGTGGGTGTTACGATGCGCATGAACGAGTAAGTGAGTTTGCCTCAGATTACGTCTCTCGAGTTTGATAAATTACACCGTTTCAGTCCCATGATACGTCAAAATCGCAACCAAGTCAAAGAAACACTTGAATTGAATAAGTGCCATCAACTCTAAAATGAATGAAAAGTTACTCAATAAAATCGACCAGACGTACGCGACACGGAACTTAGAAAGGTATCGAGTATGGCTCGATGCCATCGAACGATGGAGCCGTTCGATAGTATTGCCTAAGAAACACGACGACACGAGTTAAGGAATGGTAGGATGACCTGCACTCAGGAAGTCTCGAGGACGAGACTTGTTTTGAGTGGTGTATTATGTAATGACCCGCTCCGCCCTAGCGGAACGCCGATTCAAACGGCAAGTGCAACGACTCAAAACGAGCCGTCGACCCGAAGAGTTACTTCGACCCGATGAAGTATCGATGCGAATCGATGCAAGACTTATAATGGCTCGTCAAAGATGAATCCAGACTTAGACTATCAAAGGCGCGCTCGGAGTATCGCTTGGCCGATGCAAACATCGCTAAGGTGGGTGGCTCCGATGAACCCGTCTTTGCTTAGCCTAGACACATAATAATACGAACACTATCACTGAAATCGCTAGGCGATAACACCGCGCATGCTAATAAATGACCCAACGCACCTAGCTAAGGGATTAATCCCATCTTGTATGCTTGTATAGAATATGGAAAGGAACATGGAAAATACGAGAACTCTCGCACTGCGCTCCACGCTCGTGCTAAGGCACAAGCTTACTTTCGAGTACCTTACGCGTTCAACAATGAAACAATGAATGGTTTGCAATAATGAAATGGGAAGGCTATCAACATAGTCGTTCTGAGTAGAGTATAGCAACATTGAAAGACTATGGGACCGAAGGGTCGCCAAGGCGACTCCTGCATGGGAGTTGCATAATGTATGAATGAAAGAATGAGTGAATAAGTGAATGAATGAATCAACGAATGAATGAATGAATATATGAATGAATCAATGAACGAACGAACAAGTGAAAGAAGGAAAGAAAGGAAAGAATGGTTAGCGACAGGTGTGACGGACACGTGCAACGGGGCTCGCTACCCGCGCTGCACGGACGCCAACCTGGTCGATAACGCATAAAGGCTAAGGGTTAGCCTACGGCTCAGAGACAGCCGTTAAGTTAAAAATGACAAGTTAATACGAAATGGTCGTGGACAAACGGCACGAGCGAGGGGTGGCGAATGCTGTGACCGTAAAGAAAAGGGATTCCGCGGCATGATCAAAGGGGGATATGCCGGCCTAGGCGAAATCAAAAGGGACTTACGGACAACCGGGGTGCGGGCTTGGCCACCACTGGAAACGTAAGTGCGGGGTATTTCAAAGAGACTATCAAGGTGTTCCAGCCGCACGCTTCGATAGGTGAGAAATACCAAGGGGAGAACATGTCCAAATTGGCTTGTGATGCCAGCGACCGGTGCATATAGAGTTAAGTGGGCTTTGCTGGTGGCAATCCACGTGCAAGTCCTTGCATTGAAATCAAAGTAGTCTAAGTTAACTAAATGAAGTGCCTTATGAATATGCTTGAAATGTAACACACCAAATGATAAGGAGAAATTCATACAAGTGAGTTAGATAACGTGCTTACGACGTGCTAGAACCCGAGGCAGGGACACGCCCTTGACATTGAAAGTTCACTTGAATTTCGTTAAGTTATTTCATATGAATTGTTGGCTAACTTGGTTTACTTTGGACAGGGAAGGCCAGACGGTAAGTATGGGTAAGTCGTGCATGTATTTCCATACGACACTTGAATTTGGCAACACGAGATAGGTTATGACATATGCCATGAAATTGATCCTAAGGCAAGATTAGAAAGACAATGAATGATAGAGATGCACAAAAGTAAATGAAACGTGTTTGGTAATGATAGCATTGTGGGCGAGCTAGCCTCCACACCAGTGCATAACAATGTACCGATAACCCCACAGTCTACTTGCAGGATGCAGGTATCGTCGGCGGGTGCGGAGCTTCCATCGAACGTGCTAAGGCGCGGAGCTATCTCTGGAGCCTTGGAGCGTTGCAAGGAGCTGAAGCACCCTATACAGGACATAATGTATCGGAACATCGCCATGAATCATTCCATGTTGTAAGCCGCTTGGCACGCCTTTTATGTTTCAGAGAGAGAGAGCTTGATAGACTTGTAACCTTGGCCTAGCGCCGCTTGTAAACTTCTTGAAAATCAATAAAGAGTTGGAATTCGCTTCAATTTGTGTTCATTTACTTTCCGCTGCAAATGGGGACACTCTGTGCGACTCTGTGGCCTAGCAAATCGGCCGTTTCTGGACTTGGCCTTGCACGGGCGCAACCTAGGCCCGTGCGGCATCACGCCTTAGCGAGGACGATCGCTCCTACGGGAGCGGGGCGTGACATAAGCTACCACCACGACCTGGCCGCCCATGACCCAGCACTCCCCTTATTTCTCCAGCACACTCACTCTCCTCTAACTACTCCCCACTTTTCTCCTCCACACATTTTCTCCACTCTCCCCATTTAAAACTCCCCACCACCACCACTACAGCACCCTTACCTATTCTTTTGCTCCCCTTACTTCTCTCCTCCACACAACTCATCCCATTCTCTACTCCACGTTATTTCCCCTCCCCCTTACATTAACACCACCACCACTTCTCCCACAAACCTCCAGCACACCTACTTTTCCTCCCCCTCACTCCCTCACTCTTCCTCCTTTTCCCCAAAACACCCGAGCTTTCCCCAACTCCGCGCCCGTCCAGCGAGCTCCCTCGGCCCCCTTCGCCGAGCCCCCGAGCCCCCGAGCCCCGAGCCCGCGGCCGCCCACCTTCGGCGCCGCTCCCCTCCGGCACCCCTGCGGCTCCGCCCGCAGCCGCACCCCCCTGCCCGCCTCGCGCCACTCCGAGCGCCCCTCTCGGCCCGCCACCAGCGCCCTCCACCGGTGCTGTCCCGCGCTCCGGCTGGCCGTTCCCCTCTGCCCCGGTTCCCGCGAGTCTTCCGCACTCCCGCTGATCCGAACAGCGCTGTCCAGCGCTGTCCCGGGGTTTCCGGATCCCGCTGTCCGTGCTTTTCGTGCCCCGATCTCCGGATCCCGCTGTCCAGCGCAGCCGTACCCCGACGAGGCGCTGTCCCGAGCCGATCCGCGGTCCGCGTGTTCATTTTCTTTCTTTATATCATCTGAGAGCTCTAGCCGAGCAACCCAAGGTATAATTCCTTCATCCCGTTCCATTTTCGGGAGTCGATGATGAGGATTGGTCCCCGATTCCTTCCCGGGAATTCAGTTTTGTGGGCGTAATGGTTTCGGAGTTTCCGAAATCATTTCGGTAATGTTCTGTGGTTATTTCGAATTTTTTCGAAATGTGTTATTCTGGATTTTTGGGTGCTGTGGTGTTCCGACTTCATTTCGGGATTTCCGATTCTATTTCGGGTTTCCGATTAAGCTTCGGAAATGATTCTGTGAATTTTAATTTTTATGTAAAATTGGTTTTGGAAGTTAATTTTTGGGTTTTCCCTGGTTTGGGATAATTGTTGGAGTTGTCGGCGCATTTTTCCAGTTTTGGGTTGACTCAGATATAGAGGAGATGCTGCCCAATTTTTCGGAAATATTTTTAAAACGGATTTTCGTATAAAATTTGGGATTTGAAAATCGGACTTTTGCAAAACGTTTATATATTGGATTTGTCGGCTTTCGGATTTATGGATTTCGGTACCACCTTTTGGCGACGACCTTATAGGTCGAATGAGCCTGACGAAGCGCAAACGCTACATGGTTCCTGTATGTTGAGGCGCTAGCCAATATTATGAGTTTTGGACCAAGTCTGAGACTCATATAATTATTATCCTTTATTTATAATTATTATTGTTAGTTCGGGTACTGCTTTTAGTATTTTTGGTGCAGGGCTTCGGCCTGCTGAATGGACCGCTTCCCGGAGTTCAGGATTCACCCGAATTTTATTATTTTTCCTAAAAAATTCATTTATGTAAATAAATGTAAGGGCATAACCCCAGATTTCTATTTGGTTAGCTGTGCCCTTGTATTGTGTAGATTATGATTTTTCCTTTATTTTTTGGATGGTTTTATCGTTTTCGTAATTAGGCGCTTCGTGACAAAATGGCTAATAAATATTTTGTATAAATTAATAAGGATTTTTCACGATAAAATAACTTGAATAAAATATTGGTAGTTAACAAAACCCACGTTTTATCATTGAAAGAAAATATAGTTTTATACGTATAATATTCAAAATACAAAGTTTTGCGAATTAACCGGTAACGACAATTTTTCCAAGTAAACCAGAAACTGGCTATCCAACTAAATGAGAACCAACGTAGTACGCGTCGTAAACCGTTAGCAGTAGATTAAATAAACAAACTTAAAACTTGACTAGGACCTGCTACTAGAAATTGCAACTAGCACACCTAGAATGGTCTCAATATTGGTTCTAAGTCAAGTTCTCCAACTGTAGGATCTCGGAGACGAACCTAGCATCTACCCGGAACCAACATCGTTTCCAGTCATAAACAAAGGCAAATACGGTTGTGTTTATTGAGCAATCTAATTAGAAATTGTTATCTGCATGCTTAAACCACATTGTTACACGGAACTCTCTCCTAGAGTATTGATTGATATTGATTGATTGCGGGACATTGGGGGAGTAGTGTAGTGTCTATGACCAATACCCCAAATAATTAATGAATGTATTAGCTTACCCCTCTTACACACGGGGATAAGCCATATCGTATCGCTAGGATACAAGTGTACAACCCAAGCCGGTCATAGTCATTATCTACTCAAATCACATTGTTTTCTATCATGTAGAATTGTTGGAAAATATTATTTCAAAACTGTTTAATATTGCAAATTTCTAATTATTAGTTGAATTGTTTAATTTTCATAATTGTACTTTGCTCCCTCCTGACTGGAGACAACATTTTTAGGGGATTTTGAGGATGCTGAGCTATTGTACAATAGCTATTATGACCCAGTTCTGTACCCTGTGGTGTTGCCAGAGTCCCCATTGGAGGACGCAGGACCTGAGGCCTACGAGCCGAACGCTTAGCTAGATATTTTCCTGTTTCCAGATTTGTTGTTTTGGAATTTTGTTAATTTGAATTCAGCATTCATTTCAGTTCTTTTACTTTCCAGTTGTATTTATTCAAATGTTGAATAAAGTTTTAAATTTCCGAATATTCAGTTGTGACAAATGTATAGATGTTGTTGTGATTACCTGCTAATGGAACAGCTTACTGCCGCCGTCTCACAACGGTGCAGGCTGGGCATGATCCGGTTCGACACAATTATTTGGGATCGGATTGTGACACACGGTCATGGACAACTTGTGCACAAGGTAAAGTTTCCTCGAACGACAATCCGGGGCCACGAGACCGATTCGGCCTACGGGGAAACACGGTATAGCTGTGTTGGATACTAGCACGGGCTATTCAGAAACTTTCAGCAGAGCTCGCTACTTGCGTTGAAATGGTCCAATCTAACAAAGCTATAAGTCCAAGATGACTTGTGGTGTCGGTGACCTTCACATATACATTTACACACATTATGCTAGTAAATGATAACAACTTACAGAGAAGAACTCTAACACTGCAACGGCACGCTCTGTCGTGGTTAAGTTCCAGCGTAGTTTACGTTATTATGTCTATCATATGATTGCCTACAATTCACGAGAATGGCTAGAAAGATCACAAATTAAGTCATATAATTTCTTAAACCAAATGAGCTGGAACTTAGCCACGCACCAGTACAAGTATAATGTACTGATCCTCGCTCTCCACAGGTACCCCGAACCAAGAAGGACATGCCACCTAAACTCAAGGCGACGCAAGTTCATTTGAAGCCCGTCCGTGTATTGAAGACTTGTTTTGATCCTTTTGAAGACTCCACAAATTCAGTCTAAGACAGATGGCTTGCCTCCCCACGATAGCAGGCCTTTTGAAATGTTTTACTTGTAAATGGGAATGTAATATATGGAACGACTATCTCATCAGCGTTCATTTTGCAATCGAGTCATGTTGTAAGCCCGCACGACAACGATTGTAATAGTCTTGTAAATAATGTCTATTATCAATGAAATGAAAATTCCTTTTGTCTCAA
Organism: Iris pallida; assembly: GCA_029216955.1. NCBI lineage: Eukaryota > Viridiplantae > Streptophyta > Magnoliopsida > Asparagales > Iridaceae > Iris > Iris pallida. The sequence continues at coordinate 33,607,863 of JANAVB010003400.1, read as the reverse complement.
ATGTGTTGCTCAATTCCTCTGCATACACTATTAGATGTGTTTTGGATAACCTTATGACTATGTCTTGTGCGAGCGTAACTTAGGTTAGCACGGCATCACGCCCGGGGGACGACTATCGATTCTTCGGAATCGGGACGTGACATGAGATGTCAAGGCTAATGATGGTCAAGTAGATGAGCTTGCCGACGAGTTGACATTACATACCGAGACCATATAGAAGTGGTTCAGAGAATGATGAGGGAAACATTTTGATCCATTGGAGTGTCAACAGGCCAACAACCCATAAATCCAGACTCGTCCAAGATATCCAAACAATACTTTTACTGTGAAAGGATGGAGTTCAATCACAAAAAAGTACTACGAAGAACCACGGTCTACAGTGTGGAGGCAAATACCCACTTGTTATGCCCTACAATGCTGGACCTAGGCTGTTTAATGAACCAGTATGCATTAGAATCTCTTGTTTATGATTAATTATTGTTTTATATTCCATTTCCATCTATTCACGTGAAGAAATTGATCAAAATGTTACTAATCAAGTTATTGTTCGATTTATCCCATTTTGACATGATTCACATATGGGATACTCACATACACATAGGTCTATGATTTAGTGCTTCTAATCCATGGTAATCAACCTACCTATGCTCTAGAATGTGTTAAATATAAGAATATGAACCCGATTTCTACTCTAGGGAACTAACCTCCGTTTTTGTTTGAAAGCCTTTTCGGTTGAGATATGATTTGATAGTTTTTTAGTAAGTAATTATAGGGGCTTCTTATAGCTGTACATAATCTTAGGAGATTTGTTATTCCTAGATATTACGATTCAGTTATTTCCTTCCAATTTTCTTCCTTTGTAACTTCCATAAATACGAACCTTGTAAATCAGTTTGATATAGATGAGAATCATACAAGTTTGATTCCAATATTTTTAGAGTTCATGGTAACAGAACCATGATCCTCTTCACTCGTCATGTTTTCTTCTAAGTAAAAGCACCTCATTGTGGCTTCTCGAGTCTCTCGACAAAGTATCCGACTCTGTTAAAACAGGGGAGGACCTTGTTGTGAGAACGTTATTCGTGTCGCTATTTCTGGTATCCATATCGACATCGCTGGTCACTCCAACTTCAAAGACGACATCGCTGGTCACTGGAAGGAAAAATCGGCACTGATAAGAGATTGGAAGGGCTTTAATATTTTCTATGCATGTCCCAAAAAATTTATAGGAGGGCGGTATTTTAACTGCACGTTGCCTAATTAATCGAGTGCCTACTTGTGCCCTGTAAATATTCTTCTCTAAAATGTCTTAAAAACTCTTTTCGTAAAACTCGAATAACTTTCAGATTTGCCATAAAAGTATTTCGGTGTACTATTTTTTTTCACATTCCTAATAACCTTCGAAGTAAACATGATCCAAGAGTTGAAAAATGTGTCATGGCTTATCTTGCCTCTCTCTGTCCTGATGCGGACTCCGCTCGCTCTCAGATTATTACTGGATCTGAAGTTCCATCCCTGTTGGAAGCGCACTATCGTGTCTTTCAGGCAGCGAAAGTCGTTGAGACCACTCCGGATGATACTCCTGCTGATCGCTCTGCTCTTGGTACAGCTCGTACGGGATTCCGTGGTGGTCGTGGTGGCCGACGTGGTGGCCGAAATGCTGGTCGAGATGGGGGACGTGGCAATGGCGGTCGTGATGGAGGAAGATCGCGCACATGCTTTAATTGTGGTCAGCTTGGCCATTTCTACTTGCAATGCACTAAATCACCTGCTGCTAATATCACAACTGATGCTCCTGATGATGGAGTCCGATCTGTTCAGATGACTTCGGACTCATATACAGAGTTCCTTGATTTTCAGGCTCAACGTCGTGGTGAAGCTTCCACGTCTGGATCCACAGCCGGATACTCAGCAGCGTGCATAGTGAAACCCAAGCAGTGGATAATTGACTCTGGTGCGTCCTCTCACATGACTGGTGACGCAGGTATGATACATGATTATGTACCTGCCGTCGTGTTTCTGGCATTATAGTTGCCAATGGAGGTTCCCTGACAGTCCGAGGAGGTGGAAGTGTCAGTCTTTCTTCCGAATTGTCACTCAATTCTGTATTACTTATATCTGGTAACCCGTTCAGTTTAATTTCTATTGGTCAAATTACTCGTGAACTGCATTGCTCGATAACCTTTTTTTCCTAATGGTTGTGTTTTTAGGACCTGAAAACTGGGAAGACTATCGGTAAGGGACATGTGGCTGGAGGCTTGTACCTGTTTGACGCACCTTCTTCTGTTGTCTGTGCTGGCATGAAACTCGATCCTTTCGAGTTACATTGTCAGTTAGGCCATCCATCAACCCAAACTTTCCAGAAAATGTACCCTTCTTTAGATATCCCTGCTTCTTTTCATTGTGAGCCGTGTAGTTTAGCTAAGCATCACCGGGTTCCCTATCTGGTGAGTTAAAATAAAATTGCTTCCACTCCTTTCGAGTTGGTGCATTCTGATGTATGGGGACCTTGTCCGATTGAATCAGAAATGAGTTTTAAGTACTTTATTACTTTTGTTGATGATTAATCACGTATCACTTTTGTTTATCTGATGAAAAATCGTTCTGAATTGTTTAACATTTGGTACAAATTTTATGCCAAAATAAAAACACAATTTGGTATTCCAATCAAAAAATTTCGGAGTGACAATAGCCGTGAGTATTTATCTCGAGATCTCGATAGTCATTTGGCCCATAATGGCATCATCCACCAAACTTTTTGTGCGTACACACTACAACAGAATGGTGTGGCCGAGCGCAAGAATCACTATCTCTTCGAAACAACACGTGCTCTTATGTTTCAAGCACGCACTCCCAAGAGATTTTGGTCGGATGCGGTTCTTATTGCTTGTTATCTTATTAACCGCATGCCATCGTCAGTTTTCAATGGTAGCACTCCCTTCTCTCGGCTCTTTTCCGGACGAGAGCCATTTCCTCTGCCTCTCAGAATCTTTGGCTGCTTATGCTATATTCAGGATACCCGACCAACTCTTTCTAAATTAGATCCTAAGGCAATACAATGTATTTTTCTTGGATATCCTAAAGATCAAAAAGGGTATCGGTAATATTTTCCTGTTTTGAAAAGATATTTTTTCACTTGGGATGTTACCTTTGTAGAAACCGAATTTCCTCCACTACCACAATCAACGGGTCTGGCTCCCCTAGTCTATCTAGAAGAGATTTTTTTGTTATTTTCTGTTCAAATACAACAGCCTCCTGTACGGGTGTCGTCCCTTACCGAGCCAGTTTCCCAGGCCGATGGTCCGCATACACCGATTCAGTCAGTGCCGACATCGCCCACAAAATCCTCCTCCTCCGGTTCCGCCAGCAGCTCCGGCTCCAATGAGTTGCCTCCACCTGTTCCACCAGCAGCTCCATCGGTTCCGCCAGCAGCTCTGGCGGTTCCGCCACTAGCACGGTCATTAGACAACTTGTGCACAAGGAATCTAGATCCTCGAACGGTTGCCTAGGCCAAGGAACCGATTCGACCTAGGGGGAACGGGATAACATTGTTGGCTTAACCGGCATGGGTGATTCGGGAACTTTCAAAAGGAAGGACTCGCTACCCAGGTTGAAAGGATCGCGGTCTAATCCAGCTATAGTCCATGATGGCTTGAATTGCCAGTGACCTTCACACATGCACTCTTTACCTAGTTTATATCAAACTGACAGGGAAGAACATGATAAGTATTGTGCGAGGGCGGAGACTATGTCGTGGGTAAAACTTAATTTAGTTTTTATATACTATGCTCTATTTATGCTCACATGTAATTGATTAGGTTTGGCTAGAAAGATCACTAAAAATACTACATGATTCACATAGATTCTTGAACCAAATGAGAGCGTGAAATTTAATTAGTCACTCACCAGTACACGACAATGTACTAATCCTCGCTCTCTGTGCCGAGAACCCGCAAGGCGTACCAAGGAACTAAGGCCAACTCTCGAACTTTTGGAGCCTTGCTCCTACACGAAGGCTTGTTCAACATTTTGAAGATCCGCCTCAGTCCAGCAAAAATGACCCAGTTTTCTCCTATACAAGGTGTTTTGAGTATTTTGGTATATAAAAGGGTGTAACATATGAAACGACTATCTCATTGGCGTTCATTTCATAATTGAGTTAGTTAGTAAGCCCGCACGACAACTCGCTTTTGTATATGTGTCAATGTAAATGTATTTAAATATTATCAATATAGAAAGTTTCCTTCCATGCAAATGTGTTCGAATTTCTCTCCGTACTCTAACTAATGTTGTGTTTCGGATAACCTTACGTAAACTGTCTTGTACGGACGCAACTTATGCTCGTACGGCATCACGTCCGGAGGACGACTATCGATTTTAGAGAATCGGAATGTAACAACCATCTTCTAGTTCGGGCAGCGAAAGTCGTTGAGACCACTCCGGGTGATGCTCCTGCTGATCGATTTGCTCTTGGTGCTGCTCGTACTGGATTTCCTGGTGGTCGTGGGGGACGACGTGGTGGCCGAAATGCTGGTCGTGATGGGGGACGAGGCAATAATGGTCGTGATGGAGGAAGACCGTGCATATGCTTCAACTGTGGTCAACATGGCCATTTCCAGTGGCAGTGTCCTAAAGCTCCTATCGCCAATATTATATCAGATGCTTTTGATGATGGTGTTCGATCTGTCCAAATGATTGTATAGTCATATACAGATTTTCTTGACTTCCTAGCTCAATGTCGTGGTAAAGCATCCACATCTGGATCCACAGTCGGGTACTCAGCGGCATGTGTGGTGAGGTCGAAGTAGTGGTTGATTGACTCTGGTACCTCTGCTCTCATGCCTGGCGACGCAGGTATGATACGCAATTATGTATCGGTGTGTCGTGTTTCCGATATTACTGTTGCCAATGGTGGTTCACTAACAGTCCTTGGATGAAAAGTGTCCGTCTTTTTTTGGACTATCACTCAATTCAGTATTATATACACCAGAAAACTCATTCAGTTTGCTTCAATTAGTCAACTTACTCGTGACTTGCATTACTCGGTAACATTTTTTTCTGGTGGTTGTGTTTTTCAGGACTTGAAAACTGTAAGGACTATCGGTAAGGGGCATGTGGCTGGAGGCTTGTACCTGTTTAACGTTCCTTCTTCTGTTGCTTGTGTCGGCATGAAACTCCATCCTTTCGAGCTACATTGTTAGTTAGGCCATCCATCCATCCAAGCTCTCTAGAAAATGTACCCATCTTTAGATGTTCTAGTTACTTTTCATTGTGAGTCGTGTCGTTTGGCTCAGCATCACCATGTTCCCTATCCGTTGAGTTCATAATAAAATTGCATTATCTCCTTTTGAGTTGGTGCATTCTGATGTATGCAGACCTTATCCGGTTAAATCAATGATGGGTTTCAAGTACTTTGTTACATTTGTTGATGACTACTCACATGTCATTTTTGCCTATCTAATGAAAAATCGCTCCGAATTATTTGAAATTTGGTGCAATTTTTATGAAGAAATCAAAACACTTGATGTTCCGATTAAATGCTTTCGAAGTAACAATGGTCGTGAGTATCTATCTCGTGAGTTCAATACTCATCTGTCCCGCAATGGCATACACCAAACTTTTCGTCCTTACACACCTCAACAGAATGGTGTAGCCGAATGCAAGAATTGTCATCTCTTGGAAATAATACGTGCACTTATGTTTCAAACACGTATTTCCAAAAGATTTTGGTCAAACGTGATGCTTACAGCTTGCTATCTTATTAATCGCATGTCATCGTCAGTTTTCAATGTGATACTCCTTTTTCTCAGTTATATCCCGCACGAGAGTGTTTCATCTACCTCTTAAATTTTTGTTGTTGCTTATGCTATGTTCGGGATATCCGACCGACCCTTTCTAAATTAGACCCTAAGGCAATTCAATGTATTTTCCTTGGGTATCCTAAAGACCAGAAAGGGTATCATCATTTTTCTCCTATCTTGAAGAGGTATTTTTTTCTCTCGGGTTGTTACCTTTGTTGAAACTGAGTTTCCTCCCTATCCACAAACTACAGGTCCAGTTTCCAGGTCTACCCAGAAGAGGTTTTTTTGTTGTTTCCTGTTCAAACACAACAGCCCCTCGTAAGGGTGTCCTCCCTTAACGAGCCAGTATCCCGGTTCGACGGTCTACAATCATCTGTTCAGTCAGTATCGACGTCATCTGAACGACCATCGTAGATAGTGTCCACGGTCACCGAGCCATCATCCTCCTCTAACTCCACTGGTTCGTCTCTGCCTGTTCCACCAACTCGACCTCGTCGTGCTTGTCGTGATCATCCCTTGTATGTAGACAACTACAATGACTCGCAAGCCACACTCAGTCCTTGGTGGCCACTATTGATGGGATTCAGATTCCCAATACTGTCGAGGGTATCAAATATCCCGGATGGCGTGCTGCTATGGAAAAAGAGATGAAAGCACTTCAGAAAAACCATACTTGGGACTTCGTAGATTTACCTACTGGTAAACAAGCAGTATGTTGCAAATGGGTATTCAGGATCAAGGTGAAACCGGACGGCACTCTTGATCGCCTAAAGGCTCGTCTTGTGGCTAAAGGATATTCTCAGACCTATGGTGAGAATTATTTTGAGACCTCTCTAGTTGCCAGGATGACATGAGTGCGTGTACTCTTGGCTTTAGTTGTTCGCTATGACTGGCCATTGCTTCAACTTGATATCAAGAATGCATTTCTCTACGGGAATATTGAAGAAGTATATGTGGTTTAACCTCCCAGATTCGTTGTAAGAGAGGGTAAAGTGTGTGATATGCGGAAGGCCCTCTACGCTCAAACAATCACCTCGTGCATTGTTTGGTGGATTTACACATGTTACTCTGTTTGGCATGTGTCAACCAAAGAAGGATCATTCGGTATTCTACCGACAGATATCAGCTGGAAGGATACTACTTGGTGTCTATGTTAACGACATTATAATCAAAAGAGACGGTAGCGAGGGTATTGCAAAACTAAAGAAGTTTATGGGAGAACAATTTCAGACAAAGGATATGGGATCGTTGAACTACTTCTTGATCATTGAGGTCATACGGAGTAAGCAGGACATTGTAATGTCTTAGAGGAAGTATGTGTTGGACATACTAAATGATGCAGGACGGATGTAAGCCAAGCGAACAACGTCGTCCATTGGATCCAGGGGCAAAATTACTCCTAGACAAGGGGGTCCTGATGACCAATCTGGATCAGTATCATCGAGAGGTTGGAAAACTCAACTACTTGCTGGTTATGACTCGCTCGGATATTTCCTTCGTCGTAAGTGTCGCAAGTAGATTTATGGCCTCTCCACGAGTTCCACAATGATAGACAGTTCTCAGAATTCTGTGCTATCTAGTATCCAGAAGAAGGAATTCGGATAAAGAATCATTGACATACTCGTGTTGAGTGCTTTAGCGATGCTAATTGGGGTGCAAGTCTGACAAATAGACGGTCTACATCTGGCTACTCGGTATTTATTGACGAAAACTTGGTATCATGGAAGAGAAAGAACGAGAGTGTGACAACACGATCAAGTTCGGAAGCAGAATATCGAGCGATTGCTCATGTCACAGTAGAGATGTTATATCTGAAGCATCTTCTACAAGAGCTGGAAGAAGAACCAGGATCTAAAGCAGCAGATATGTGGTGTGATAACCAATCTGTTATCCATATTGCTACCAATCTTGAATTGAAATCGACATTCACTTTGTCCGTGATGAATATAAAAAAAGAATGATAAAGTTTCACCACGTGAGGACCGGTGATCAGATAGCCGATATCCTCACGAAGTCTCTTTTGGGTTATCGGATTCAATTTCTGTGTAACAAGCTGGGCATGATTGACACCATGCTCCAGCTTGAGGGAGGGTGTTAAGTATTAGTAGTATTGGGCTTTAGTTCCACATTGGATAGAACAATAGTGATAGGGGTTAGCCTCTCCTATATATATATGCAACTCTTTTATCAATAATAATCATCCTATTATTCTAATTCTACAAATGCGTTTAAATAAACAAGGATAAAGTTTATTTACACACACTCTAGTTTATATATATATATATATATATATATATATATATATATATATATATATATATATATATATATATATATATATATATGTAGATGACCTCTAGCCTAGTGGTTAAGAGAGATGCATGCAGCCCGAGTGGTCAGGAGTTCGAATCCCAGTGGGAGCGATTCCAGAAACAATTTACCTGGTTCCAAAAAAAAATAAAAAAAAAATATATATATATATATATATATATATATATATATATATATATATATAGGAGAGCTTTATATATATATATATATATATATATATATATATATATATATATATATATAAAGCTCTCCTATATATATATATATATATATATATATATATATATATATATATATATATATGACGTAGTGGGCATAGACTTGGAGACTTTGGTCCAGCAGGGCTTAGCTCCGCCTGACGAGACCCTACCTATTACTTAGTTAGAGTAGGTCTTTTGTACTGGACATTGTCTCCAGCTACTTTTGAGACTGTTATTATTATGGACTGTATTAGAGACTTGGACTGTATATATTCTTGTGTTGGACTTGACAAGTTATATATTATTTTATCGTCTTGTTGTCTTTTCATTTCAGTCTTTACTTTGTTATCTTAGAGTCGTGATTGAGTACTCATATATATATACATTCATTGCTTGTCCTCCGTTCGGAGTTGACCATATTCTCGACAGGTTTTTGTTATATATATAAACTGTTTAGAGTAGAAAAATCCACAGCGTTCCACGCCGATTTTTCGGTGAGGGCTGGGCGTTGTCGCGTCACGTGCCCTTTTAGCGGGTGCGGGTCGTGACACGTTTTAGTGGTGGCCCATGCAGGTCTCCTATATATATATATATATATATATATATATATATATATATATATATATGAGAGCTTTATATATATATAAAGCTCTCCTATATATATATATATATAATATATATATATATATATATATATATATAAATATATGCCTGAGTTCATTTGGAGTGCCGGTTTCGGATTCCAAGTGTGTGCTTTGCTGTTTTGAGTCTGAATCTATAAAGCATATCTTCTTCGAGTGCACTCTGGCATGGCAGATCTGGTCGGAGCAGAGTCGTGTATTGGGAGTGTGCGCCTCCGAAAAATGTATTGGGGACATCATCACGGTGATCCGAGATAGCAGGGGTCGAGGGCAGGACTGGTTCCATACAGCCAAAGTTCGTCTGGCTGCTTCGGTTTGGCATGTATGGCGGGAGCGAAACCGTTGGATCTTTGAGGGGCTGGTCACCCCTCCGGTTGGCATTCTCCATAACATCGAGTTTGATGTAAATGCTATGGAGAATTGATGAGTGGGAGTCCCACTCAGATTGTATGTTGTAAGATTATGGCTTTTCCTTTGGAATAAAATTTACCTTTTTCCAATATATATATATATATATATATATATATATATATATATATATATAGGAGAGGTTTTATTTACACACGTTCTAGTTTACACACGTTCTAGTTTATAAATCATATTGGGATGTTGTTCGACTCTAGTAGTACCTTGTACACTGTTTATTTGAATGGTAAGACAACTGCTTTGGTAAAGGAAAAGTTTACATGGGAATGAACAAGGCAAGTGGTCCTCTCCCTTGCATCTTTTCTTTCGATTACTATTAATTTGCATTATCACTTATCTGGTGTATTGTATTATTTGTATTCAGTTGCCGTGCATACATTACATATTTATTGATTCGGATTATCGTCTGGTACCGAACCATACTTGTCAGGCAAAGAATTGATTAACCCGATTAAAATATGACACGACAGAAGAATAACAACCTGAGAAAGGGTGGTGAAAACTTTACTGTCATATCATATGCTACTTTTGGGAGTTATTTGTTTAATGGGGCCAATGTTTCACATCATGAATGTTAATGAAAGTAAAACTGATCGACTCTCAAGAGTGGATGTGACAATGATACATAGGGTTTTCAAATTGCACATTATAGATAGGTCATGTAGTTACTATATTTTGTCCACTTACAGATATCTACTTATTCATATTTCTATTATTGTACATGTTTCCTGTTTTCTTTGACACTTTGTTGGTTCGTTACTGACTAGACCCAGGTTGAGTAGATGTTTCAGGTACTGACTAGACCAGTCATGGCATGAAGAGATTCAGACAGAGAAAACTAGATGAATTACTTTAAGTTACTAGTAGTATTCAGTTATATATTTATGTAAGAAGAATATTTTTTATATTTGCTCATTTACTTTATGTTTATATATTCCTTTATATCTCTTTAAATTTAGAAAAAATTTGACTGGCACCCCACTTTTTTTTTCCAACCATATTTACGGTGCACCCCACACAATTACAACAATGTAAGGTACCCCCCACTTTTGACGGAAACCGTCCCCAACTCACGGTCAACCCCTTTGACCAATTTTTTTTGACCAAAATACCTCCGTCTTCTTCCCCGTGTCCCCCCATTTTCCGTGGCTGCGCCACTCCCCGCCGCCGACGTGCCTCCGCTCCCCCCTTGTGTCTCCTCCCCATCACCACCACCACCATCACCAGCACCATCACCACCAATAATCACCACCATCACCATCACCACCATCATCACCACCACCTTCACGCCGCCCTCTGCGACCCCCTCCCCCCCCCCCTCAGCGCCACCGTCCGCGCAGCCCCCTCTGCCCCCCCTCCGCGCCATCGGAGCCCCCCTACCCCCCACCGCCGCAGCAGCAACATCAACGACGGCAACATCGGGAGGGGGGCGGAGGGGGCTATGCGGACGGTGGCATGGAGGGGGGGCGGCGGAGGGGGCTGCACGGACGGTGGTGCGGAGGGGGGGGGGGGGCGGTGGGGGTCGTAGAGGGCAGTGTGAAGGTGGTGGTGATGATGGTGGTGATGGTGATGGTGGTGATTATGGTGGTGATGGTGGTGGTGGTGATAGGGAGGAGAGAGGAGGGGGGGGGGAGCGGAGGCAAGCCGGGGGACACGGGGAAGAAGACGGAGGTATTTTGGTCAAAAAAAATTGGTCAAAGGGGATGACCGTGAGTTGGAGACGGTTTCCGTCAAAAATGAGGGGTACCTTACATTATTGTAATTGTGTGGGGTGCACCGTAAATATGGTAAAAAAAAAAAATTTGGGTGCCAGTCAAAATTTCTCTTAAATTTATTTATATTATTGAATCATTTATAAGACGTTTAAACTGTGTGGATAATGTTACTTTTCTTGAGAATATACTGAAATGGAATTGTACCAAAATCTTAGCGCACCATACTGGGACCATAAAGCTTACTTTGAATACATTACGGGCCTATGACACGTGACCGTATTCCGTATTGTGGGAGCGGGACGTGACACGCCAGTGCCATGTCCCCGACCTTCCAGTACTTTGGGAGTGGGGTGTGATTACCCAAGGACAAATATGTTTGCACCCAGGAAGAAGAGGTACAAGATTATGTGTGACATTTCCTTTCAAAGTATTCATTCCTCATGTATCGCGGCTTCCTGGGTAGAAGGAAGCAAAAAAGAAGACAAGGGACTAATAAAATTGCAAAAAGTGGGGGTGAATTGATGTAAAAACAAAATGTGCAAGATAATGCATAGTGCAGAAATGTGGATTCTTAAGTGCAACATTGGTTCAATCATCAAACATATAGGCAAAGATCTAGCATAAGAATATGGCCTGGTTACCACCACTCAGTTATACTGGATTATGTTAATGTGACGCTCGTCACTACTGGATTACATGTAATGTGACGCTCGTCTCTCGAATGTAGATTTCTACTGGTACAAGCGTTGAATCAATAGGAGGATAATGGAACGAGCAGATAAGTTGAGGGTAGAATAAGAAGGGTTCGTATAAGCATGAAACAGAATGAGAGGTACTAGGATGCATTGTTGTTTTTCGAGAAATGTGACACATGTCAGGTGGATTATCTTGTTCCCAGTAGGCAAAAAACCGACGTAGTAGAGAATAACTGACAAAAATATGCTTTGCCAACCGAGGAACTTTATCACTGTTGGTATTGGGGGGGGGGGGAGGGGGAGGGGTTCCAACTTATGTGGAGAACAACCGGGAGTCTGATGAGCATCATTCGTATGTCGGAGAAGCTCGGAAGTCAAAGGCGACGAAGAAGGCTCGATTTGAGTGTGTATCAAACTTTGGAAAAAGTCGTATTAATGCAGGCGGTGTACCGTCGGTACACCGGTGGGACGAGTTTTTGTTCCAGAACCATTTTGATTCAAAGTGGACAAAGTTCGGTATACCGCCGGTATACCGTCAGTATATGGGTAATCGGGGCTGAAGTTAAAATTGGATGTTTTATTAACATTGTTAGATAGTGATTAACGCTCCATGTCTATTTGGGAGTTGGGTGCTATAAATAGGTGTTTTCTAATCCTAAACTCGAGATTACAATCTAAAGAGAGTTTTCTCAATAGTGCAATTTTCTAAGAAAGAAGAGGTAATTCGGAGTTTCAAGGGTTGATTTAAAGAAAGATCGTTTCAAGGAGTTATTCATTGGTTCTTCCTCGCCTTCTTGTTTTCGGTAATCCTTTTGTACTCGTTGTAATCTATTTCCATCTATTTGAAGTATTGTGTTGATCCGTATGGACCGGTGAAAGAGTTTTTAAAGGAGTCGGTATACTTTCATTTATTCCATTAGTAGAGTCTTATCCGGGTTGGAATCCAAGCATCCCGTGGTTATTTTACGTCAGGACTTTCCACATAAAAGTCGATGTGTTTGTGTTGTGCTTTTGTGTGAATTTTTGGACGTATTTGATTTGTGTGATTTCTTCGGTCCTCACTAAGTTCTATCGATTAGGGGAACGGTTTTTCCGCGTTTGTTCCCAACAGAATGATATGGGAGCAGCGATTGCTAGGTGTCAGGGATTGAAAGCCAAACCGACGAGAAAAGATAAACGTGAAACCAGTGCGCATGATAAACCTAAACGTTTCCAATTATCACTATTGGTGGAGCAAGATGAAGGATTTGATGTTCGTTAGAAGCTGCATCTTTCGCTATTTGCTTTCGAGAAGTCCAATAAAAAATTCGTAAGACTGAAATTTCGAACATATACAGACGTAGGGGTATAGCCGGCAGTTCGTGGACGAGAATGTGTATAATCACATCGCCAGTAATGAGCATGCAAAGACGTTGTGGGAGAAGCTAGAATACTTATACGTGAAGAAGATCGGGATAAACAAATTGTTCCTGATCCGACAAATAATGGATCTTCGGTACAAGGATGGTTCGACTATTACGGAGGACTTGAACAAGTTTCAGGACGTGGTTAACCAATTATCCTCTATAGGAGTAAAGTTCGACAACGAGGTACATAGATTTTGGTTGTTGTGTACTTTACACAGACTCGTGGGAGATCATACGAGTGTTCATGATCATTTCTGCTCCAGAAGACGTAGTTAGTCTGAACTTTGCCAAGAGCGGGGTGTTGAATGAAGAGATGCTGAGAAAATTTTAAGACACTTCATCTGCATCTCATTCAGAGGCAGTTCTTTCAGAGAGTCAAGATAGGAGTAAAAGCAAGAGTCCAGACAATGGCAGAGACAAGCAAAGGAAAGTCCAAAGGTCTGTATGAAGACTGAATGTTATCATTGTGACAAAAAAGACCACATCAAGCGAAACTATTTTGATTGGAAAAGAGAGAAAAATGACGACAAGGGAAAGCAAAGTAAGAACACTATAGCAGTTGTCTCAGCGCATGGAGACGACATCATTATTGTGGGTGACGAGGTTATCATGAATCTCGCTTGCGATAATAATTCTTGGCTAGAACTCAAGCGCTTCGGTGCACACGTATCTCACAACAGGACATTGTTTGTCACGTATACAACAGAAGGCTAGAATTTGAAAATGGACAACAAGAATGTGTCAAGGCGATTTAATAGGAGAGGTGCATTTAAAGAATAATACAAGAGCAATTCTTGTGCTCAAAGATGTTCGTCATGTCCTCGATATTCGTTTCAACCTGTTGTCGGTTGGATGATGAGAGATTCTTCATTCCCTTCGAAAATGATCAGTGGATGCTTTCCAAAAGTTCGACGGTGGTCGCTAGAGGAAGCAAGAAGTATAGTCTTTATTATATGGAAGGGAGCACACAGGAGGCACAGGAGGTGAACACAATCAGTAAAGTGCCTACCGAGTTATGGCACACGTGGCATAGCCATATCGGAGAGAAAGGAGTGAGCTACTTAGTGAGCGGGAAGATAATTTCAGGAATAAAGTTCACAAAATTGGAGAAGTGTATGTATTGCATGGCTGGAAAGCAGTATAAAGGGTCTTTCCATAGTCATCATCTTCAAGGAAATGGGTGTTGTTCAAGTTGATTCACTCGAACGTCTGCAGTCTTATGAAAGTAAAATCAATTGGTGATGCTTCTTATTTTGTAACGTTTATTGATGATTCTTTTAGGAAAGTTTGGGTCTATGCTATAAAGACCAAGGATCATGTAATGTCTACTTTCAAGGAGTTTTAGGCCTTCATTGAAAGTGAGACGGGAAAGAAGTTGAAGTATGTTAGGTACAACAATGACGACGAATACGTTAGTCCATTTGATACATATTGCAAAGAGCAAGGGATTCGACATGGTTTTTTCCCATCAGGGTTTTTTTTACGTTAAAGTCGATGTGATTGTGTTGTGCTTTTGTATGAATTTTTGGACATATTTAGTTCGTGTTATTTCTTCGGTCCTTACCATATTCTATCAGTTTGGGAAAACAGTTTTTTCGCGTTCGTTCCCAACAATCACGTCCAGAACCATAACAATTCTATAGAGCAATGCTATGACCCGTGCATAGATTGGATACCATGTAGCCAACAGAACTGATATCATACCGAAGGAATACTACCAGTATACCAATCAGTTGTGATACATTGCATATCAACACAGTTGGCAACCACGTAAGCGGGTAAGTGGGCTTTAAGAGTCTTATTGGCTCAAGAGTAGGTACAGGATGACCAGGGGAGCGTGGGGCAGTGTAGAGATTTGGGGTGAAGGATAACAGTCATCTAGTAGTACCAAGTGGACTTAGGATCTGATATAACCCCCTCTCTCTCTTTCTCTCTCTCTCTCTCTCTCTCTCTCTCTCTTATATTCCCTCTTTTTTTGTCCTCTTCTTGGAGGCTGACCAAGGACGACCTGATGATAGTGTAGATCTAGTAAAGAAGGAGATTTGAAGGCTTCTACTTCATCTTTTTCGTTCTCTCTTCTTAGTTCAAGATCTAGACAAGTACATCTTGCCTTAACATGATGGCTTTTGAAGCCCTTAATGGTTTTTGTTGTTTTCACTTGATGTTCTAAGTTTTCTTAAGCTAATAGAACTCTCATACATGTTACATTTTTTTACTTGTTATTTCATTTATGATGAGATTTGGTAATAAAAATGTTACATCTATGATAAATTGTTATAGTTTCTTTCATACTTGTTGTAATTGCATGATTCTTGTTTCTATAGCAAGCTTAGATGATTCTTGAGATATGTTGTGTTACGTTTTATATTTGGTATCAAAGCACTGAGAAAACGGCGAGTTTTTCTCGAGATTTACTGTTGATTTTACTCTACCCAGAGCCAGAAGCTTGCCATCATTATGCTACCGGCATGCTGGTCTGATACAGGACAGTGCAAAATTTGCATTTTCTCTTCCCTTTTTGCCTTGGATTCTCATTGTCTTCGGCCATGCCTTGGCACCCACTTAGTGTATAGGTTTATTTACCTTATATCATACTTAGTTAACACAAAACGTTTTGATGCGTCATTTAGTATTTGTTCATATGTATCCGTTTTTCTTGATGCTTTTTTGATACGCACTTGTATTTCATTTTCATTTCATCAGCATGATATGTTGCTTAGTGTGTAGCTCTTATATTCTATGGTATGTATAATAGCATGCTAGTTTGGTAGTATAGTGCTATAGTGTAGCTTTATTCACTTGTTATCTCATTGCTTATTTACATAGTGTATCGTAGTTGGTGATATTCCGTTCTAGGTTTCTGCTCATGATTGTGGTAATTGGTTCTAAAGATAGATTGATTGTGGATATGATTAAATGTCAGTAGATTAACCCTTCGAGTTTGATAGAGTTTCTTGATCGATTGTATGTTGGCATTAACGTTGACACACGCTAATATATATCGATTGTCATATTGTCACGATACATGATCGCCTGATTATTTATTTTTACGTTCCATATGCTAGTCTTGTACATAGATGCCATTGCCTAGTGACTGGGCCAATGATCGCTAGTGCTATTGCCTTGACCGACATGCCTTTTCATGTTAGACTCGTACGGATGGACACGCTCTTCCTTGTACCAGATCGATGGTATCTTGCATTGTCGTGCATCGACATGTAGGGTCAATATCCCGGATGTCCACGATCTGGAAATCGAGCTTAACTGATCTAGGATTAATCACTACCTTGATTCACATAGTTGCATGGGGAGGAACGAATCCTTAGTTTTATGGTAGCCTCGTTTGACTACTTATCGATTGACAAAGATATATCTATCAACACATGGGGCACTACATCCACATACTGATAGAGTGATTATAGTGATTTTGGCGACCCTTGTGCCCTCGGACATGTGTCCATAGTTATCTTTGCTTGGCGACTAAAATCTGGATTAGCGACGGATGTATATTGGCTTGACCCCTGAGCATTTTAGGGATAGTTTTCGAACTTGGTTTTATTAGACTGCATTATGATGGGATTCTCAACTTGCATTAGTAATCAGGATTCACCTAGGTAGCTATTGTAGCAACCTTTAGGAATTATGTTCTTACCTTAGCAATGATAGCTTACTTTCACTCGCATCTTAATAGCTAGTTTATTTTCTTGGCCTTACTTCCAGCACATAGGTACAGTGCTTCTCTTATGTCCTTGTTTACTGCATTTCCTGTGCAATTCTTCCTATACTTGTATTATTGTGTTTTGATATCATTTCGGGCTTCGTTTGTGGTATTCTGTTGGGTAGGTATGACCCATCCTGGTTCTCATTGCCAGATTTAGAGCCAGAGTAAGGATCTCATGGACTTACAACTGGATGGCACCGGTAGGTACCAGGAGGACTCCGATGTCAAAGTCGCTTAAGTGGGTTCTATCTCCCATGTGTTAGCCCTAGTTATCATAGGAGCTTGTTCCCTTCTTTCTCAAACTATTATTTGTACCTTGATACTTGGACCCATTCTACTAATAGCTAATTTTGGTAGTACTAGCCACTTAATACTTATATGTTATTGTCGTTGGGAAGGCCTTATTGTTTTACTTATATTTGTGATCATTCTTGTTTATTCTCTTGCTTGTGGGTGGACTGAGACATAGGATTGCTAGTAGGCCGTAGGATTGACTTGAATGCTAGTTAAACCCAACATAGTCTCTTACAGCCATGACCGTAATGTCGGGGTACTGGGGTATTCCTTAGTGTGTAATTGGCCATGTTACACCCGTTCTTTGTATTTCGGTTGTCAGGTGTGCAAGATTTCAACAAATTCAAATTCAAAAGGAAACTTAATGTCACACAAAAATTAAGATAAAAATTAGCTCAAACATGAGTACAAAATTGAGAACAAAGAACAACAACAAAACTTGACTTATTTTTACTCAAATGTCCCGAAGTTTTTGTTATCAACACTATATTACAATGACCTCTTATTTGCTCCATCTATACCATGAACTTTTATGTTATTGGGCTTTGAAAACCTTTGTTAGTCCACAAGCTACTTATGACCCCTAAAGATCAAAAATTTTAATTATCGTGGAAACCCTAGCCTTTCATCACCTAAACCCAAATCCTATCCCATCGTCTCTACCCCTTCCCTTGTTGCCTTCGCCGATCGCAACCTACCGTGAAGCATCACTATATTACAACGACCTGTTATTTGCTCCATCTATACCATGAACTTTTATGTTATTGGACTTTGATAACCTTTGTTAGTCCACAATTTACTTAAGACCCCTAAAGATCAAATTTTTTAATTATCATGGAAACCCTAGCTTTTCATCACCTAAACCCTAATCCTATCCCATCGTCTCTACCCCTTCCCTTGTTGCCTTCGCCAATCGCAACCTACCGTGAAGCATTACCCATCCCATCTCCCCACCCCACCCCACTTCCACGGGTAGCTGCTTCCCACCCGTTACAATCCCCAGACCTACTACCTCCATCGCGACCCGCTTGCTACCCTCCCACCCCTTACCCCACTAAAGGCACTTCCTGTGACATCCTTGTACACGCGTTTACAATAACAGTTAAGAAATGTTGAACACTTAAAAACACTCAGTGTTACTCCCATGGAAAAAATGAAGAATTAGATACCTGTATTTCAATGTTTTAAGTTCTCCATGATGTGTAGTAGCTATTGTGAGAAAGGAACCATGTTTTGCAAAAGATTCTAAAAGCGACATTCCAAGAGCTGCTCCTTCAAGAGGATTTGTCCCTGCACCAACCTAAAGTAAAAGGGAACACATTATATGTTTAAAACACCCTGATATTCAACAACACAGATAATGGTTACTATTAGCCAATCCTCGAACGAATCACTTTTCTGAATTCACAGATCTTTAATAAGTTGTTTTGGAATCTAGTAACGCATAAAGAGGAATTTTAACATTAAAACAATTAAATTGAGAAATCACACTTTGAGAGGATGGTTGCTGAATGATTTTATGCCTCTTAAGTCATCAATGGTCATGTGCCTAATTAAAACACAAAAAGCTGTATAAATATACTTTTCTATGATAAGATGTATGGCTGGTTACTATAAAAAATCATATTGCAGCTAAATTAACTAAACAACCCATTTATTTCATGAACCCCAAAGAATATATCGTCAATTGAAGTCATCTTTGTGACTACTAGTGTAACACATTCTGATCCTTAAAAGGTTTAGGTAAGAAGTTCGTCTTCTCCAATTTGTTGTGTAAACTTGTTTCCCTCATTTAAGTTAGCAGATTACTTGTCAAAAAAAATACCAGCCCAAACGACTAGTTTCTGTAACTCCTAGTTTCTGTAACTCCTAATCACTGCTTCGGAACGTGCTATTTTGACTATTTTGTCAATATTTATATATAAAACCTATGTTGCACGGACACAAATATGAGACAATACAGTAAGGACACGGTGAAACGAACACGTCACCTATTTTGGTTTGTTCTAGTTTGGAGCATCCAGGTGTCAATGTGTATGATTCGTGTCCGACACGACAAGCACCACATTTTTGGAGTTTCTGTGGTTCCTAGCATATAATACTAAGTTGTTCACAGGCTACGTCTCACGGACACGGCAAAATGATGTCCGTATCCGTATTCTATCCTCACCCATGCCTCTATCTGTATTCGTACAACATAGATACTAAATGTACCTATTTGAAAAATGCTAGTATCCCATATTTGTATCGTATCCCTATTTGTGCATGTATCCATATTGTGTCTGTATTTGTGCCCGTATCCGTATTTGTGCAACATAGTTCACAGGTCCCCCAGCTCCAAGGACACCATATTAGCTATAACAACCTTATCAGATGATGATGTGTCATTGGTTCGCTTCATAGGTTTTCATTGTCTATAAAGAGGACTTAGAATTGATAGTCCAGATATGTAGTTTTTTGAATGGATAGGGGGATAACCCAAATATGTGACAGGGACTGCTCCTTCATCCCATCCAGCAAAACTATTAATTCACCTTTATTCCTGCAGCTTCTATTGAAGTAGATCTTTCTATTCTCCCTGTTCATTAGTAAGTCTGTGTTCTTGCCAAACTCAATAATAACTTCTTTTGCTCCCACCAAACAAGAAGGGGTAGGCTTTAGGAATAAGAGGATATCATCAATATAGATGAGACGAGAAACTGAGGGGGAGAGATTGGATAACAGTGTCTTTATGACTCTTTTAGCCTTAGCTATTTCAGTAGACTACAAAGATGCTCTATAGAAATAGTGAATAGATAAGGAGATAAGGGATATCCTTGTCTCAACCATCTGTTACTCTGGAAGAAGCCATTGGGTCCACCATCTACCAATATAGAGAAGCTAGGTTAGATATACACTCCTATGAGGTTAACCCATTTGTCACTGACTTTAAATGATTGATTAGATTTTACAATTTTTCTAAACTATCTATATAATAAATGATTGATTAGAATATTGGAATCAATTTTATTGTGTTCTTTAGAGTTTCCAAATAAATAAAAATGTGCCGATTAGAATATTGCAATCAATTTTATTCTTTAGAGTTTCCAAATAAAGAAAAAAACGTGCGCCTCACTTCAATGAGGCACGCACCACGCCACGCGCCTTGCACCTCGAGCATTGTGTACCTTGTGCCTCGAGCATTGTGTACCTTGTGCCTCGCTGTGTGCCTTGCGCCGTGACAACAGTCTATTGGGCTTATGGCATGTATGTATCAAGAAATTGGAGAATCAAACTAGATCCTTGTAAGATAATCTAACATCAGTATTAGAGGACTTCTACATACAAGAACAGACGACAAGATTTTATCTCAAACTTTTCAGGGTCGACTATTTGAATCCTTTTCTTCCATTGGGCTTTGTTAAAGGTCATGTCCTATGTAACATTAACAAAAACAATTACTACATGATTAAAAAAAAACTGAAAAAGAAAAACATGTTGCAGTCTTTATGCTCGTGTTCATCTGACATTATAATATTTTCTTATGATCAACAAACAATATTTTCTTATGATCAACAAAGGTTGATCAACAGATGGGGGTACAATCATTAATCACCTAGGACATGAGTCAAGAGCTACAATGAACAAAAATAATTATAGCATGTCATTAGTACAAGTCTATACTCAACTATACAAGTATGAGTATAGAAATCAGAAAACCTAACAAACTATAGTAATAGAGAAAAAAAACAATGAGCTTATATTTCTCACTTACTTCATCCAAAAGTACCAAGGACTTCCTTGTTGATTGCGAACGAATAGCCTGATAAAAATTATACACGAAACAATATATCACCAAATAACTAGCATAAAATATTAAATTAATCCAGACTAGACCTGACATATCGTACATAAAATGTTGCGTTACAGTTAAGACTGTCTCAAAAGAATGTCAAGACAAAGTCAAAGTAGAAAATATTTGATAAGGCAGAATACAAACTGTGGTAGGGATCGTATGATGCGGCACTGGGCTTGCAAATGTAGTACTAGGCATACAAAAGGTTTATGGTAAGTTGAGAAAAATCATTTCCTAACAAAACTTTCTTCTTACAATAACAACAAGAAACATTTTATCCTAAGTTTTCGGGATCAATGACATGAATTCTAAACTTACATTCAACTAGAAAAGTAAAATCCTTTTTGATACCCTCAATCATAGTTCTCTTAGGTCTTTTCTAGATTTTGAATCACCTATAACAAATAGCCTACCCATCCTCCTAATCAAAGCATCAAATGATTCCGTTGGACATGTGTCCAGACATCTCAAACCACAATTTTTTGTCACAGTATCCTCAATGGACATGAACTCCAACTTCCAATGTCCATTTCTTATTGGCGTTTATTGTATTAGCAATCATCCACCTCAAAACATTCATATTTCAGCTACACTCATTTATTGGACTTGATTTTTAACTGCCCAACAATTCAACCAAAAAAGGTATGGCTTGTCTTATTACAGTCTTAGAGAATATTCCTTATCTAATTCAGAGGTAATTTATAAACAACATGACTAGATCTCTCCATCATGATCAATAATCAATCCTAAATAGAGAAACTGTAACTATTCGGTATCTCAGAGCCACCATTAGGGATTACTCGTTCGGTTAATTTAAAATTATGGTTGTAACATTTCATGTACTCCATCTTCTTTCTACTAATTATAATTCCTTTAAAATCGAAATTTACCCTTTAGGGGCGTTTGTTACGCAGTAATTTTTTTTTATTCCCGGAAAAATTTAGGGTGAAAATCTATTACCATGTTTGTTTAGGCTATAGAAAAAATATTCCCGGGAACTAAGAATACCTGGGTAGATAATTTACCCACAAACCATGGGAATCCTATACGTTAAGAATAGTGGGTTAATTTTTTTTGCCCGGGCAAAAAAAATATTTTAGTTTTTTCTTTTTTTCATCGTTTTTATCCTTTTTTCATTTTTTGATCATTTTTGGGTCATTTTTTTCGTTTTTAGTCGCTTTTTGTCTTTTTTGGTCTTTTTTCGTTTTTGAACTTTTTTCGTTATTTTATCCTTTTTTTCATTTTTGATCTTTTTTTATTGTTTTTATCATTTTTCCGTTTGCGGTCGTTTTTTTGGTTTTTCGTTTTTGATCGATTTTTGTCATTTTTTGGTCAGTTTTTTCGTTTCTCCGTCGTTTTTGGGTCTTTTTTTTGTCGTTTTTGTCGTCTTTGTATTTTGCGTCGCTTTTTTATCGTTTTTTGTCCTTTTTGTCATTTTTTTGTTTTCTTTCTTTCTTTCTTTTTGTCGGTTTTTGGTCGATTTTTTTGTTGATTTTATCGTTGCTGTCTTTTTTGGTCCTTTTTGGGTGTTTTTGTCGTTTTTTGTCTTCTTTTTAATTTTTGTCGTTTTCTTCGTTTTTTCAGAAATTTTCGTACGACGGAATAAATTTAATATTATTTGTGGCAGAGGGGAGAAGTTTGTCAAAATTCTAATAAAAGGGACATCGCGCCAAGTAAGATGGCGGGGCTGCCGACGTGGCTGGGAGAAGTCAAAAAGAAGAAGGGAGAGAGGGGACCGCAGGCGAGACCGCCAAGATAACTGGCGCGGTGGCGTGGGGCCCACGTCCCGCTGGCGAGACCGCCAACCAAGTTGGCGCGGTGGCGGCGAGACCGCCAACCAAGTTGGCGCAGGTGGCTGGGGCCCACGTGCGTGGCACTTGGCGCTGGCGAGGGGACCACGTGCGTGGCACGGCTACGTGGAGTGGTGGGGGCCGCCACCCTGCTGCAGCAGGCCGGAGACAGAGAGAGGAGTGAAAAGTAAGAGAGAGGAGGGAAAAGTAAAAGAGAGAGAAAGGAGAGAGAGAGAGGAGAGAGGGGGGGAGCGGGGGAGGTTGGCTAGGTTGGGAGGGAGAGGGAGGCTAGACCCAGTTTGTGGGAGACCGTGTTCTTCGTAGTCTGTGCAAAATTTTGGAGACTGTGTTGTATTATTTCGTAGACTATGAACATTATTGGAGACCGTTCCATCTCCATAATAAAATGCAACTTTCTTCTTCTTCCTTCTCCTCACTTCACTCCAGCAAGCACATCCGAACTCACTCTTCTCTCCCAAATATTTCTCCTCCTCCTCTGTGTAACCAATCTTCTTTTTGCAAGCAGGACCACATTGTCTTTGTGTAAGGTAAATAGCTTCTCCTCCTAGTTCTTCTTAATATTTTGTAACAAATATATTTGATATATTTGTAGATTTTTTATAATTTTTGCAGATGTCTAATCAAAACGACGGACGCATCCCGGGGGGACCAACGACTGACAAAATCAGACAGGAACGAGTAAATCATATATCCACACAAATATTCGATGGAAATGTAAATATTTAATTAAAAGATATATTTAAAAATGTTTGACTTGCTAGTAAGTAATATTTCACATTAACGTGGTTGTAACATAATTTAAATATTTTATTTGTAGTTATATGATCATAGTCTTAAATTACGAACGCGGGAACATGGAAATTGGCGGACTGAGAGAAACTATAGCACATGGGAGTTAAGCAGCGCACAGAAGGCTTTGGTGCGCTCATTTGGGTTTCATTATTTAGATGGGATTAAATTTTTAACACATGATGTGCATCTAATTTTAAGTCTTGTTGAGCGATGGTGGCCTGAACGAAACACATTTCAACTACCTGTCGGCGAGATGACTATCACGTTATGGGATGTGGCAAATATATTAGGGTTACCTATTACAGGGGACCCTATATATTTTGATCCGCAACAGACTCCAGCTAGTCTAATCCGACGTTATTTAGGTATTATGCCTCCATCTGATATGGGAAATGCCAGTTATGTGAAGATAACATGGTTGCGCGGCAACTTTATGGATCTAGATCGCACAATTGACGGCGCGGTAGATGTAGATGAATCGCGGGTATGTATTTTAAAGTAAAATTAATTCTTGATTTAATTTATTTTAATATTAATATTGATAAAAAATAAATTATTTACAGGTGATTAGTTGCACTAGAGCATATTTGCTCTGTTTATGTGGTGCAATTCTGTTTCCAGATGCATCGGGAAATCAAATAAATGTGCGACTTCTTCAATTTATGGATAATTTGAAGGAACCCACTCGACATGCCTGGGGTGCTGCCACTTTAGCACATTTATACGGATGTTTGACGGATTATGTGTTTTCAAAACCTAATACCAATATTTGTGGATGTATGTCACTGCTTCAGGTAAACATTAAGTCCTTGAATGTAGATTAATTAGAGCTTTGGTATCATACTATACATTTGTGGCTGCTTTTTGAATCACAGGTTTGGTCGTACGAGCATTTCTATATTGGTAGACCCATCACTAGCATTATTAGTGATGTTGGAGTCTATCCAGTTGCTTTACGATGGACCATAGATGTAGTAGATCAACAACATTATCAGTATAAGGCTGTATCACTATATCGTTCTCAATTTGACATACTAGAACATAATGAGGTAATTACTTATTTACATGTTTAATTCATTTAACTTATGCCATTACTAGACTTTTTGATAGACTGTCATTAAATAGGTTGTATGGATTCCCTACACATTTGGAGATGATGATCCAGACTTGAAGGCTTTGGCGTATGATCTTAGTTTGCATAGATCATATATTATATACGACCGGTATACCATGTACCATCCGGCTGACCGTGTTCTCCGTCAACTTGGGAGGAGACAAACAATTCCCGACGATCCACCTTATATGAGTTACGGTACAGGACAATGCAGTTAGTAGAATCCGTGGTGTAATTGCATGTTGGAATAGTCGGGAGGAGAATTATAGTGTGAGAAATATGCCCCTAATGGCATCTACGGATGATTGTAAGTTCTAACGTACTACGTGGTTGTCAAATTACATATTCATATAAATTGTTCGCTAACATTAATTTCATTTATTTACAGATGCTGGTTCCATTTTGTAGGGAATTGGAATTGGTTCCATTTTTGGTTCATATACACTTCGCAGATTCTCCGTAGAAAATAGTGCATGATAAAAACTTGTAATATTTATATTAGAATATCTACACACAAAAAATACATGTACACATGGTATATAAGTATGGTACCACCTACAACATGTACAAGTCCTGTCTTCTAATCGTACAATATATGTTCTACTTGTTGAACGATCTACTACTTCGTATGTATTGCTATCAATTCCTAATATTTCTAGATGATTCCTTTCTCTGTTGATACGGGCCACAGTATTCAACATCTTCGGACAATAATATGTGTCTAGATTTTCAGCAATGTTCCTATTCTTGTCATGAAGTGTTATAATCTTTGCTCTGATACCATCGAGGAGTGTTGTTATTGGTTTATCTCGTAATCTCTTAATCCAGTTGTTAAAACATTCAGCAAGATTAGAAGTATTAATATCTAATCTAGGGCACGGAGCATACGCTGTTATCCAATGTTCAAAACGACGATTTTCATCGTTCACACCAATAAGCCAATTGTACACCATTACATTCTCGGCTTTAATTATTTCAAACAAGATCTCAGCATCTATTTGATTGTATGATCTAGCAAGCGAGTCTAACAAGTTTTGAAATGTTCTTTCTTTCGCAACTTGTTTCATGTTCTTTTTAAAATGTTGTATGCAAAAAAAGTGAGGCGATTCTGGAAAGATGTCACGCATAGCATGTATTAAGCCCTTTTGCTTATCGGAAATAAATGAAATTCTACTCCATTCATTAAAATAACTTTCAAATGATGTTCTAAAAGAGTTTAAAAACCAAGACCAAGAATCAGTATTTTCACTTTCAGCAACAGCATAAGCAATAGGATATAACTGATAGTTAGGATCGTGAGCACAAGCAATAAATAAGATACCTTGAAATTTAGATGAAAGAAATGTAGCATCAGTACTAATAACCGGTAAACAGCCCCTTAAAAATCCGTCAATGCATGCCTTAAAACAAATAAAAATTCTTTGAAACCTATTATTTTCAGTGGTTTTAAGAAAACATCTACTACCTGGATTCGTCTCCATAATTCTAAAACCATACTCCTCAAGACTAGCATATGCCTCTATGTAACTACCATTTATTTCAGCTAATGCCATCTCTCTAGCTCTCCAAGCTTTGGAATAAGTAATATGCACACGATGTTCCCTATATATATCTTTAACAATTTGTGATGCACTATAAGACTGATTGTCTCTGATTATATCAATTACACATGTTTTCACCCATGCAGCGGTAGCTAGTCGATGACGTCCGGTTGTAAGTCCACCTAAACAAGAGTGTCGACTGTCTAATTTAGCAATCTTAACTATTTCACCAGATCCAATCGGTTTGGCATATACTCTCCAATTACAATTCGGTTGATCACAATTATATATAATTCCACGAGCATTATTCATAACATTGGCTGAACAACTAAAATTGTGTCGAATTGCTACATTACTTATGAAACTTCTAAATTTAGAACGACTAGAAAATTCTTTTCCGATAAATAATTCAGAAGTAATTGCATTATCAATATCATCTACCTCATGATCTACATTTTCAATTAAATCATCACTATTTCCATCGTCATCATCATCATCATTATGGTCATATTCATCAGATGACTGATTTTCTTCTAAAATGGGAACAGTTGGTTGGGAAGAACTAGCACCCTGACTAACATGCTGGAAATTTGAAAAATATTCACTATTTCTATTATCAAATACTTGTGATACTTGCATGACAAATATATTTATATATCGTGATTGTGAATTAATCTCAACAACAAAATTCCATGCTTCGTCGCCATCTATTAAAAAACATCTAGAACCAAAAACAGATTTCAAAATAAATTCATAATTAATAGAACAACGTTCGATAATAAGATTACGTAAATTTTCAAAAATAATACTCGGATAAGTAGAAAAAATTTGGGTTTCGCCACCTTCGTACTCTAAACCGTTTACATTACCTCCATGCGAGCATATTATTCTCAGACTGCGATCCATCAAGAAAAAACTATTGGCGGAGGAGAAAAAAACTTGCTGGAGTGGGAGAATTTGTTACTGGAGATGGAGTGGGAGAATTTGTTACACTCCTGGAGAGAGGATATTATTTCAGCTCTGGAGAGAAGTTGATGGTGCTGGAGTGGGGAAATTTGTTGGACTAGTAGAGAGTATGAGTGAATGAGTTGATGTTGCTGGAGTGGGAGTTGGAGATTGAGTGAATGAGTGAATGGAGAGTGAGTGAATGAGTGGCTACAATTGTTAAGATGTATATGTTTTTAAAGGAGAAAAAACGGGTAACGTAACTAATACCGCCATCCTACTTGGCGGTGAAGTTAACGTTGCAAATTTAACGTTGCTCTGACAAATCTCCCTCCCTTCTCACTCCAGAATCTCTGACAAATTCTCACTCTCTTTATAGCACCCCCCCCCCCCCCCCCCCCTCCCCTCTCTCACACGAAATCCAAACAAGCCCCCCTCCTTCCACTCACTGTCAGCACCACCCCCCCCCCCCTCTCCCTTACTTTATTCCCTCCTCTCTCTTACTTTTCCCCCACCTCTCTCTTCTCTCTTTTACTTTTCTTACTTTATTCCCTCCTCTCTCTTACTTTTCCCCCACCTCTCTTACTTTATTCACTACTTTATTCACCCCACCTCTCTTACTTTATTCACTACTTTATTCACTCCTGTAGGCAGGGAAGTGGGTTGCCGCCCCCACCGCCAACTTGGTTGGCGGTCTCGCCAGCGGGACGTGGGCCCCACGCCACCGCGCCAGTTATCTTGGCGGTCTCGCCTGCGGTCCCCTCTCTCCCTTCTTCTTTTTTGACTTCTCCCAGCCACGTCGGCAGCCCCGCCATCTTACTTGGCGCGATGTCCCTTTTATTAGAATTTTGGCAAACTTCTCCCCTCTGCCACAAATAATATTAAATTTATCCCGCCGTACGAAAATTTCTGTCGTTTTTTTGGTCTATTGTCGTTTTGATCGTTTTTTGTCGTTTTATTTGGTCTTTTTGTTGCTTTTTGATTTTTTTTTTGTCGTTTTGTCTTTTTTTTCCTTTTTTGACATTTTTTCATTTTTGATTGTTTTTTCGTTTTTGGTCCGTTTTTTCGTTTTTGATCCTTTTTCGTTTTTATCATTTTTTTCGTTTTGTTCGTTTTTTTGGTTTTTGATCGGTTTTTTTCGTTTTTTTCATTTTTGTAATTGTTTTTTTCCCCTTTTTTAGTGTTTTTTATTCTTTTGCTTTTTCTCGTTTTTTTTGTTTTTTCCTTTTTTCGTTTTTGTGTTTTTTTCTTTTTTTTTCATTTTTTTATCATTTTATATTTTTTCCCGGGAATATTTATATAGTCACCAAACATGGGTACATAATTTTCTAGTGAATTTAATTACTTAGAATTTGATTTCTGGGAATATAGAATTCTCGCCTATATAGTATTCCGCATACCGAACGCCCGCTTAGAAGCTAAATCTTCTCTAGTCTCATCAATCAAACACAACAATATCACCAAACAATATACAACATGGACCCTCACCTTAAGGATGCGGAATACATGCATCCATAAATAGATAAATAGTGCAAAAAGGTAGTACAAAGTTTCGATCTTTGATGTAAACCTGTGCTGATGGAAACCTAGATGTACCTCCAATTGTGACAAGGTACTAACATCTCTATCTTACATATTATTACTAATCTCCCTGTAGGTCCTAGAAAATTTCAAAACCCATCACATAATTCTCTGGGAACCCTATTCTAAGCCTAAGGAAACTTTACTTTTAACCATTAATATACGATCAAAATCATTCGCTTCAAGATTGCAACTGCTGCTTAAAAAAAAATTAGCACCTAGGAAATGTATTTCTCCAAATCCACCCTATTTCAAACAAAGAATATAACAGTCTACGTTGTATAGACACCATCACCGATTCGTGTATATATATATATATATATATATATATATATATATATATATACACGACGAAGCAGTCCGGTATTACACTGAGCTTTATAATCAAAATTCCTATTTATCCGACTTTCCAGAGATTGTATGCAAGAGAATAATTACCCCACTGGGTAACAATGTACTGCAGACACCTGTGACGATGGAGGAGATTGAAGCTATTGTGCGTCATGCGGACCCAAATAAGTCTCCTGGTCCGTATGGTTTTGGGAGTCACTTTTATAAAGTCCATTGGGATATTCTGAAGGAGGAGGTTCTGGAGATCGTTAACGACTTTTTCGACAACGGCAAGCTGCTTAAGGAGCTCAACCATATCTTTCTGACTCTTATCCCAAACAAGGAAGGAGCGATGTCTCTCAGCGATTTTCGTCCTATCTCCTGTTGCAATTTTCTATATAAAATTATTACTCACTTGATGTGCAGACGCATGGAACGGATTATGCAGGGCTTGGTATCTAGCAACCAAGCAGCTTTTGTAAAGGGACGGTCTATTGCTGATAACAGCCTGCTTGCCATGAGTTGATTCGGGACTTCAACAAACCTGAAGGAGATAAAGTTGGCGTCAAGCTTGATCTGCGAAAGGCATATGACTCTGTCAATAGGGAGTTCGTGTGTCATATTATGCTTGCTATGGGCTTTAATCGTACTTGGTGGATAGAGTTCAGGTCTGCATTTCCACTCCCTCGTTTTCAGTACTAGTCAGGGGCCAACCGTATGACTTCTTCAGCAGTTTAAGAGGGCTTCGGCAAGGGGACCCACTATCGCCATACCTCTTTACCTTGGTCATGGAGTTTTTCACATCTCTCATGGATGTGGCGGTCCATAGACGTCAGATTACCCCGTTGTACAAGCGGGTACATCCTCAGATATCCCATCTTGTCTATGCGGATGACTTAGTGGTCTTTCTGGTTCCTTCGTGCCGTGGGATTGAGGCTTTGAACTCGATTATGGAACGGTTTGGCTTACTGACTGGTCTACATCTGAACAAAGATAAGAGCATCTGAACAAAGATAATAGCATGGCTTATTTCAACAGGCATTGTCAGCAGAAAAAAGAGAGGACTTTACGTCTTGGTGTTGAGAAGGGAGATCTACCAGTCAAATATTTGGGAATCTCATTGTCTATCAACTATGCCAAAGAGGTCGAATGTCAAAGTCTGGTGGACTATGCACAGTGCCGACTGGAGGGGTGGCATGCCCCAAGCTTATCCTTTGGAGGGCGCATCGAGCTGGTTCGATCCGTTATTTATGCCATTGCCCGATTCTGGTTGCAGATACTCATGCTTCCGACTGCGACCATTAGTAAAATTGAAAATCTACGTGTTGACTTTATATGGAGAGGAGGCTTACACTCTATAGGATGGACGACTCTCTACGGACCTCGGGAGGAGGGAGGTGTCGGTCTGCAGTCCTTACGGACCCTGCGTGAGACTGCGGGACTGAGACAAACTTGGCGATTTCTTGCCCAGGATTCCTTGTGGGCGGTTTGGATGAAGGGAAGGTATTTGAAGGACCAGACTTTCTGGGAGACCAAAGCCAATAGCAACGACTCTGTTACTTGGAAGAACTTACTCTCTCACCGTACTATGTTGAAGGGACTTATTTCCAGAGTGATGAAAGATGGGGAAACTACTGATTTGTGGTGTGATCCTTGGATCAACCATTAGAGCTTCGTAGATCGAGTAAGATGGCAAGCGTTGCCAGCGACGGGAAGGAGACCCCGGGTGAGTGCTATTTTAAGAGGGCGTGGAGAGCGGATCTTTACCCTATGACGCGAAAGTTTCATCAGGAGATTGAAGAGGTCCAGGTGGATTCTCAGAGTCCGGATACTAGACAATACATTTTTCCCTAATCGGTTATTTATGCGTTCATTAGGGAGGTTCATCCTCCTATGGAGCTGGCCTCGGTGGTATGGACCAAGGGGGTGGCCTCCAAAATGTAATTTTGCATGTACAAACTTCGTCTTGGGAAGTTGTTTACTCGGAATCGCCTGGTGAGGTTCGGTGTACAGGTTCCGTCGCTATTGTGTGAGCTGTGCAAACAAGATCGTGAATCTATGGAGCACATCTTCTTTAGATGTTCGTTCTCATCACCAATTTGGCAACATCAGTGTTATCAGCTCAGCATGCAGACTCATGGTCTCCGAATTTGGAGGGAGAAGGTGGCAGATATCATGGCTGAAAGGAGTCGAGGTTCCCAGTGGTACACTACAGCAAGGATTCGGTTAGCGACTGCTATCTGGCATATACGAAAAAAAAAAAGAAAACGACGGAGTTTTTGAGCTCGTGACTGCGCCCATTATTGGGGTGATTCACAACATAGAATATGATGTAAAAGTGATGGAGAACTTCAATTCTCCTCCAAGATTTGATTTGTAGACGCTTCTATTTATTATAAATACAAAGTACCTTTTTCAATATATATATATATATATATATATATATATATATATATATATATATATATATACATGATGAGCAGACCAATTTATATATATATATGTAATATTTGGAAAAAGGAAAATTTTATTCCAAATCAATAAGTAACATACAATCATACACACAGAGTGGGGAGGCCCACTCATCAAATATCCATCGATTTTACATCAACCTCAATGTTATGGAGGATGCCTACAGAGGGGTGACAAGCCCCTCGAAGATTCGTCGGTTTCGTTCCCTCCATACATGCCAGATAGCGGCAGCCAGCCGGACTCTAGCGGTCTTGAACCAACCCTGCCCTCTCCCTCTACTATCCCGAAGCACAGTGATGATATCTCTGATCCCCCTTCCGGAGTGGCATCCACCCAGCTCCCTGCACTGATCCGTCCAGATATGCCAGGACAGCTCACACTCAAAGAATATGTGTCCTATTGATTCATTCTCCACGCCACATAGCCCACACTTTGGGTCAGGAACCTGAATCCCAAAAGAAATAAGACGATCCCTCGTCAGCAGGTGGCCCAGTAGAAGTCGGTAAACACAAAGCTGCATCTTCCTGGCTAGGCCCTTGCACCATATGAAATCATAGTCAGTGCAAGGAGGGAATGTACGTCGAATGAGATTATAGCAGCTTTTGAAACTGAACATCCCAGAGCCCATAGAATCTTTCGGCGGATCCCAGATCCAACAATCAGCTGGCAAGGCTGGATCAATAGCAACTGAGCTGATAACCTCTCCAAGATCCTCAGTATGTCGGTAGGACTCAGGATTCCAACATCCATTACAAATAATATGTTGACAAGTCAGCCCCCTCCCAACCTCCTGGTGCGTCGTGTCTCCCCTGATCTCTAACAGAGAGTGCCGATCTATCCACGGATCCCGCCAGAGGTCCGTTCGAGTTCCATCCTTCATGATCCTCCGGATGGCAGACTGAAGGGCCCCCCTGTGCCTCAAGATGATCTTGAAAGTGACGGAATAGTTGTTGTCAGAGGAACAAGTCCAGAAATTGCCCTGCTTCACATATCTGCTGTGCATCCAGTCGGCCCAGAGAGACCCCCTGTTTATGAATCTCCATGAAAGCTTCAGCGCAGAGGCCTCCCTGATCTCCAGTAATGGTCGAAGTCCCACGCCTCCCTCCTTCCTTGGCCGACAAAGCTGCTCCCAGGAGATCGCATGCATACCTCCCCTCCATATGAAGTCTGCACATATCCGCTCTACTTTCTTAATGGTGGCAACAAGGATCAGAATAGACTGTAGCCAGAACTGAGCCAAAGTCGATATAACTGATCTAACCAGCTCAATGCGACCCCCAAAGGATAGACCAGCTGCTTGTCAACCTTCGACCCTCCGCTGGGCGTACTCTACCAGACTATGGCAGTCCTGGTCCCTTGCATAGTTGGCTGTCAGAGGGACACCTAGATACTTCACCGGGAGATCACTCCTCTCAACTCCCAAGGCATCTGCACGCCCCTCTTTCTGGTGGCAGAGGAAACTAAAGTAAACCCTGCTCTTCTCTCTGTTCATTTGGAGGCCAGATAGGATTCCAGCTCACCCATAATCTCCGAGATCGTGTGCATGCCCTCATAGACGGCTGAATGAAAACCAGGAGGTCGTCGGCATAGATAAGGGGTGTGATCGGAGGCTCAGACTCTCCTGAACAGCGAAACAATCCTCCCACTATGTACCGCCAAGTCCATTAGGCCAGTGAATTATTTCATGACAAGCGTGAATAGGTAAGGTGACAGAGGATTGTCCTTGTCGAAGTCCACGATTGCTATGGAAGAACCCATACGGGGTGCCCTGGATGAGGACAGAGAAGGTGGGCGTCGTGATGAATTCTCGAATCCTTGCTACCCAGCGATCATCGAACCCCATAGCAGTCAGCAGGTGGCACAGAAAATCCCTTTTGATCATGTCATAGGCCTTCCTCAGATCCAGCTTCACACACGCCTTCTCCCCTCCAGGTTTGTTGAAGTCCCGCACCATCTCATGCGCAAGTAGGCTGTGCTCCACAATCGACCTCCCTTGATGAAAGCCGCCTGATTAGGGGATACTAAGTCCTGCATGATCCCCTCCATCCGCCGGCACATGAGGTGCGTAATTATCTTGTAGAGGTAGTTACAGCACGCAATGGGTCTGAAATCCGTCAGTGATGTCGCACCCTCCTTCTTAGGCACAAGTGTCAAGAAAGTGTGGTTCAGCTCCTTCAGCAGCTTCCCTTTGGAGAAGAACTCCTGCACTGTCTCGAGGATTGGGAATTTCAGGATATGCTAGTGCCGTTTGTAGAGCCCACTGCTATAACCATCCGGCCCTGGAGCTTTGTTGGGATCCGCCATCATGATAATAGACTCCACCTCCTCCATAGTAACAGGGGCAAGTAGAAGGCTATTCCCATAGGGGGTCACCAATCTCTTCGTAACTACATCTGGGAATGCAGACAAATAGTCAGTCTGGAAATATAACTCAGAGTAGTACCTGACAGCCTCTTCTTGGATCTTAGCCGGTTCTCCCACCAGACTACCCTCCGCATCGAGCAGCTGGACAATGTTGTTCCGATTCTGTCTTGTCCAAATGACATCATAGAAGAACTTGGAGCATCGGTCACCCTCTTTAAGACAGGAGCATTTAGCGCACTGGCCGCACTAATCTCCTTCTGCAGACACAGGATGTTGACTTTCCCGACCAGCTCCTCTCTCGCCGCGAGGTCCCCGTCCATCATGTCAGATTGCATGTCCTGCTGGATGGTCTGAAGCTCCACCTCCTTTTCTTCTAGTGAAGTCTTGGGTAAACCCTTTACCCAACTCCGTAAGGCTATCTTCGTGGACTTGAGGAGATGTGCCATACGATACTGAGCCGTCCCCTTCTGGCGGCTAGAAAGACCCTCCGTGATAGCATCCAAGTAACCTTCGGAGAGATACGAACTGTTGTTGTACCGGAAGGGGCGCAATCTCACAATAGGTCGATCAGTGAAGCCAACCCTGATGGAGAAATGATCGCTCGTCCCAACGACCAGACCCTCAGCCGAAGAATTAGGGAAGCGACGAAACCACTCCCCGTTGCCCAGGGCTCTATCTAACTGGCATGCAACCCTGTTGCGAATAGCTTTGTTATGCCAGGTCCAGATGAATCCCGAGCGAGAGGCCCTGGAGTCTCGCCTGAAGAAGGCATCTCTGGAAGTCATACAGGATCGGACCTGGGACCGGTCTGCCACCCACTTTCTCTCCTCTGTGCAGCATGGCGTTGAAATCTCCCATGAGAAGAAGCGGCAAGTGCGAGGCGTCAGCAGCAGCCGCTACCCTGGATATGTCGCTCCACAAGGTCTCTCGCCGCCGCCTGTCATTGTGGCCGTACACCGCCTCCAGTAGGAACCGAAAGCCACCCTTATTCGTGAAAGAGATGACTATCAGCTGCTCCGTCATCAGGATCAAGTCTCCATCCCATGTCTTTGCATTCCATCTGACCCAGATCCTTGCCATGTTGCAAAGAGCCAAGTTGTGGAGTTGAGCCCATTGTGATGGGATCCGACGGGTAAGAGTCTTCTTCCCTTTTATCTTAGTCTCCAGCAAGACCGAGATGTCACACCTCTCTCTGTGTAAAACACTACATATCTCCCTCCATCTCCCTAACGAACACGCACCCCTCACGTTCCAAGCAATAACTGCCATTAATTATTAAGGGAGAGGTTCTCCTGAATGTCACCCGGACTGGTACCCGGGGGTGGTACCACATCCGTCGCTGTCATATCCTCCTCCACCCCCGCAGTGGGGGCCCGATGGGTCGCTACATGGGAAAGCATCAATGTCCAAGCCGGGTTGTCCACACATAGAGCCTCACTCCTATCAGGGGAGTGACCCCTCCCCCTTGGGGGCCATCGCGCAGTGGTCTAGCCCGTCTCTTCCCGCTGTAGACTCTCTCCTCAGAAGATCCATCAACTTCCCGCTCTCTCTCTCCGAAGCTACCATGCCTCTGGTGACCATACTCCTCTGTGCCGAGAAGGTGACCAAAGTTCCACCAGGGTGAACCGGCTGGGATGAGATAGTCAGGCTCAGACCCCTAGTCTCCTCCATCGGTCGATCCTCTTTCTGTATGTTGTCCTCCGCCTCGTCTTCCTCGGATAAAGTCTCCATCATCCGTGATGGGCCAGACATCTCAGTAGGAGACGGGGTCGACACCGACCGAGAACCTCCTGACGGGCATGTGCTATCCAGATGCTCGAAACAGGCACAATGTGAACAGGTTGGGGGAACCCATTCGTACTCCACCTTCTGGGTTAGGACCTCTCCAGAGGGCACTTCATACTCCAATAAACTCGGTAACTCCCCGCCAGCCCGAATCTCAACAAATATCCGGCATACATCAGCCTCGATCGAAAGGCTGTAACATCATCAGCCTTGATCGGTGTGCCCACCTGGCTGGCCAACCGCATCAACAATGGAACGCGCCAAAACCGAATAGGGAACTCCGGAAAGCGTATCCAAACCGGAATGGCATTCAGGACTTCCTTTTAACAGCGCAAATCAGGAGTCCACTCTTTCAGAATTATCAGCCTGCCATCAAACATCCACGGTCCTCCTTGCAATATCCTCGTGACATCTTCCGCCAGCCCAAATTTCACATAGTATAAGCCATTTTTCCTAGCAAATATCTCTATAGTACTATTTGGCTGCCAGACACGGACCGCATACCCCTGAATCTGTCCATGGAATAGCTTATTTCCAGGACATAATACCAGAGTGTTTTCCCAGAAGGCCGTCACCTTCTCAATCTCCTCTGCGGAGAACGAGGCCCGGAAACCACTCCCGACCTTCTTCGGCGACACGAACTCCATAGATGTGGGGTTTTTCGAGCCCACCGGTTTGCAGATATCAGCCCAGGATCTTCCCTCTGGACAGAGAGCCGCCCCCTGAGGACGGGGGACGGGGCCAGGAGGAGATGGCCTTGGACCCTGACCTCCAAAATCTACCACTTTGCCCTTCCCTTTTTCCTCCGTAGTCGCCTTGGGGCGCCAGCCCACCGATCTCCCAGCAGTCATCGTAGGGCCACGAGACGTCATCCGCAACCCCGAACCCTCGCCCGATCTCCTTCCAGCAGGTTGGTGCGTCTTTTGGTGGCTTTGCACGCCCACCACCATGCCCCAAGTCTTAGCACCTCGTCGTCTCGTAACCGTCGTCCAGCCGCCTCCCTCCAACTGGCCTCCCTTAGATCCAGAATCGTGTACTGGTTGAAAATTCATGGTTTCGGTTAAATCTGGATCCCATCGATCTGCCCTTCCCGACGAACCTCCCCCTGTCACGATGCTTCCGCTGCTACCGACCCCACCGCCACTACCGCCGTCAGCCCCACCGCGCGGGCTTCCGCCTATTCGGCCGCCCCGCTAGCCGCCGCCACCTGCAGGGCCGCCACCTCCTGCAGCGCCTCCCGAGCCAGCAGCGCCGCCCGCGTTAAGAGAGATGCATGCGGCCTGAGTGGTCTGGAGTTCGAATCCCAATGGGAACGATCTTTTCGGAGCAGCTCTGCCGCCCGAGGAAGGAGGGAGGGGTGGGACTTAGACCCTTGCTGGAGATCAGGGAGGCCTCGACGCTGAAGCTAGCATAGAGATTCATTAAAAGGAGGTCTCTTTGGACTGACTGGATGCACATTAGATATGTGAAGCAAGGCAACTTCTGGACTTGTTCTATCGATAACAACAACTCTGTTTCTTAAAAGCATATCTTGCGACACAGAGCTGTACTCAAATCCTCCATCCGGAGGACTATGAGCGATGGAGCAGGAACGAACCTCTGGCGGGACCCTTGGCTAGAGCGACAATCTCTGTTAGAGATCCTGGGAGAACGGCCACACGGGGAGGCTGGTAGGGGGCTGACTTGCCAACGCATTATCAGGAATGGAGTTTGAAGTCCTGAGACCTACCGCCATACTGAGGAACTTGGAGAGGTTATACGCACGGTCGGGATTGATCCGTCACTGCCAGCTGATTGTTGGATCTAGGATCCGCCGGGAGCTGCTGGGGGTTCTGGAGAGTTCAGGTTCCAAAGCTGCTACAATCTTATACGCCGTACTTTCCTACTAGTGCCGACTATGAGTTCATATGGTGCAAGGGACAGACTAGGAAGATGCAGCTTTGTGTCTACCGATTACTGTTGGGTCACCTTCTGACGAGGGACCGACTCATCTCATTTGGGATCCAGGTGCCCAACCCAAAGTGTGTGCTATGTGACTTGGATAATGAATCTATGGGACACTTATTCTTTGAGTGTGAGGTGGCCAGGTACATCTGGAATGAACAATGTCGTGCACTGGACGGATGTGACTCTGGAAGGGGGATCGGAGATATCATCAATGGGATTCGGGACCGAAGAGGGAGAGGGCAGGTCTGGTTCAAGACCGCTAGAATTCGGCTAGCTGCTGTTGTCTGGCATGTATGGAGGGAACAGAACCGTCGCATCTTCGAGGGACTTACCACCCCTCCAGTAGACATCCTCCATAACATTGATTTTGATGTAAAAGATATGGAAACCTGATCTGTAGGAGCCCCACTCTGATTGTATGATTATATGTTGAGTTTGGAATAAAATTTACCCTTTTTCCAAAATATATATTTTTATTTGGGAAAGAGGGTAAATTTTATTCCACGAACATCTCAGTAATAAGTAATACAGTACACAGCTCTCCCATCTCTCATACCCCGTTTAAGGGGCCATTACAGTTACATCGAATTCTAAATTATCTAGAATTCCTACAGGAGAGGTTATCAACCCCTCAAAGATACGCCTGTTGCGTTCCCTCCAAACGTGCCAAACCGACGCTGCAAGGCGAACTCTGGCTGTCTTGGCCCAACCATGCTCCATTCCTCGGCTTTTCTGATCCAGGTGAGGATCCCCCGAATGTCTCTAGCAGTGCCACCTCCTCCCAGCGGCCTCCTATACTGCTCTGACCAAATATACCAAGCCATAGGACACTCAAAGAATAGGTGACCCATGGTTCGTCCTCCACTCCACACAATACACACTTCGGGTCAAGGATCTGCACCCCAAACCGGAGAAGTCTGTCTTTCGTCAGCAACCTGCCTAATAACAGCTTGTAGGAACATAACTGCATTTTGCAAGCAATCCCCTTTCCTCAGATAAAGTCGTATTCCGCGATCCTATTCTGAGAGGTCATTACCATATTGTAACAGCTTTTGAAACAGAATACCCATGTCCCTCCATCAACATCTGGTAGGTTCCATCTCCAGGAATCGGCATGCTGGCTAGTATCAATAGTAACCTGTCGGATCTCCTCTCCAAAATGCGCCGTGTACTAGTAATCCTCAGGTCTCCAAGTTCCATCTCTGATGATAAGATTACATTTCAGCCTTCTGCCCGCCTCTCTGCCCATCTGGTCACCTAAGGACTCCAAAAGGGACCTATTGTCCATCCACGGACTGAGCCATAGATCAGTGTTCGCCCCGTCCTTCATGATCCGACAGATAGCAGACTGAAGTACCGGTCTGCACCGAAGAATAGCCTTAAATGGTACCGAGAAATTGTTATCGATCTAACAGGCCCAAAAATTCCTTTGCCTCAAATATCTGTTAGCCATCCACTCTACCCAAAGAGATCCGTCCTTGATGAACTGCCAAGCAATCTTCACCCCAGAGGCCTCCCTAACCGAAAGCAGTGGTCTCAACCCCACCCCCCCAATCCTCCCGAGGGCGGCAGAGTTGCTCCCAGGAGATCGCATGCATTCCCCCTCGCCAGATGAAATTGGCACATAAGCTCTCCACCTTCCGGATGGTGCCCACCGGAATCTTAATCGACTGCAACCAGAACATAGCAATGCCAGAAATGACAGACCTTGCCAACTCAATACGACCACCAAAAGAGAGCCCAGCTGCCTGCCAACCTTCCACCCTCCTCTGTGCAAATTCCACCAGGCTGTGACAATCCAGATCCCTAACATAATTGACCGTGAGCGGTACCCCCAGGTACTTTACCGGTTGGTCACCTTTCTCCACTCCCAGAACAAGGGCCCTTTCCTCCTTGAGGGAGTACCGAGAGCTGAAATAAACCCTGCTCTTTTTCCTATTCAGCTGAAGCCCAGACAACCGCCCAAACTCCTCCATAATCTCTGACACCGCACGCATCCCCCGCATAGATGGATGTAGGAGCACCAAGAGATCGTCAGCATAGATCAGGTAGGACACCACTGGCTTGACCAGCCTGAAGAGATACAATCTTCCTACTATGTACATCCAAATCCATCAAGCAAGTAAAATACTCCATCACGAGCATGAACAGAAACGGGGAGAGAGGGTCTCCCTGTCGAAGGCCCCTGTTGCTCCGAAAGAATCCATATAGAGTACCCTGGGTGAGGACCGAGAAGGTAGGGGAGTAGATGCACTCCCTCACCCTTGCCACCCACACCTCGTCAAAGCCTATGGCACGCACAAGGTGGCAAAGGAAGTCTCTGTGTCATAAGCTTTCCTCAGGTCAAGCTTCACACAGGACTTCATCTCCTCTGGTTTGTTGAATTCTCTCACCATCTCATGGGCCAGCAAGATGTGCTCTGCAATTGATCTACCCTTGATGAATGCTGCCTGATTAAGTGAGACCAGTCCCTGCATAATCCCCTCCATGTGCCGGCACATAAGGTGTGTAATTATCTTATAAAGATAGTTACAGCACGCAATAGGTCTAAAGTCGGCGAGGGATGTCGTGCCCTCCTTTGGAATCAAGGTCAAAAAGGTGTGGTTAAGCTCCTTCAGCAACTTTCCCTCAGTGAAGAACTCTTGCACCGCCTCCAGGACTGGGTGCTTAAGCAAGCCCAGTGCCGTTTATAGAACCCGCAAGAGAAGCCATCAGGCCCGGGGGCCTTGGTGGGATCCGCCTTCATCACAATAGCCTCCACCTCCTCTATACACACTGGAGCCAGCAGCAGGCTGTTCCCATATGGTGTCACCAGCCTCTTGGTGACTAGATCTGGGAACGTGGTAGAATAGTCTGACTGATGATATTGCTCTGAGTAGTACCTAACTGCCTCCTTCTGAATCTCCACCGAATCACTAACAAGCCTGCCCTTGCCATTAAGGAGCCTAGGGATGTTGTTCCTGTGTTGTCTGGTACGGATCACATCGTAGAAAAACCTGCTACATCGGTCCCCATCCTTGAGCGAGGAACACTTGGCCCGTTGGGCCGTGCCGATTTCCTGCTGAAGCCTCAGGATGTTAACCTCCGCAATCAGGTCCATCTCCCTGGCCGCCAACTCACCGTTCATCATGTTTGCCTGCAAGGCTTCCTAAACCTCCCGAAGAGAAGCCTCATTATCCTTCAGGGAAGACCGAGGCAGCGTCTTAACCCAGTTCCGAATGGCTCTCTTCGATCGTTTGAGTTTCTGTACCATGCGTAACTGAGCCGTGCCCTCCTGAGTATGTTGCAACCCCCCTTTAACCACCTCCTCATAACCAGGAGAGAGGTACCAGCTATTGTTGTACCAAAACGGACGAGCTTTCCAAGTGGGCCTCTCAGAGAAGCCTACCCGGATAGGAGAGTGATCACTGGTCCCAGCAGCAAGCCCCTCAGCCACGGAGTTCGGGAAGCAGCGAAACCATTCACTATTTCCCAAAGCTCGGTCAAGCTGACAGGCGATTCTGTTGCAGACCGCCTTATTGTGCCAGGTCCAGATGTGTCCCGCCCTCTCCAGTCCCCTCAGCCCGGACTGGAGGAGACCTCTAGAAGTCGTACAGGATCTGGTCAGACACCGGGCGCCCCCCCCCCCCCCCCCCGACCTTCTCTCGCCGATGTAGCATAGCGTTGAAGTCCCCCATAAGTAGCAGAGTTAGATTCAGCTGCTCCGCCATACGTCCTACTCGAGCAATGTCTCCCCACAGGGTCTCACGGAGCTTCCTATCGTTGTGCCCATAGACCGTACCAAGTATGAAGTGGAATC
Source organism: Iris pallida (assembly GCA_029216955.1). Classification (NCBI taxonomy): domain Eukaryota; kingdom Viridiplantae; phylum Streptophyta; class Magnoliopsida; order Asparagales; family Iridaceae; genus Iris; species Iris pallida. The sequence continues at coordinate 33,566,317 of JANAVB010003400.1, read as the reverse complement.
CTCCTTTATTCACAAAGGAGATGTCAATAAGCTGCTCTGTCATCAGGACCTGTTCTCCCTCCCAACTCTCTGTTCCATCTAACCCAGATCCTAGCCATATCGCATAGGCCCAGGTTGTGTATGTGCCCCCAGTTTGCAGGTGTCCTGCGAGATAGCATCGTCGCCCCCTAATCTTCGTCTCTAGCAGGATCGAGATGTCACACTTCTCACGCTTCAGAACTCCACTAATCTCCTTCCATCTCCCAAGAGAACACCCTCCACGAATGTTCTAAGAGAGGACCGACATTAATTAAATAATGTGGGGGTCCCCCTGAACTCCATCTGGACTAACACCCGAGGGAAGTGTCTCATCTGTCAAATCTATATCCTCCACCATCCCTGAAGTCAGGGTAAGGTGTGCCTGTATCCTGGATAGCATCACGGACCAATCTGGGTTGGCCTCGGTCTGATCATCGAGTCCCCCCGGAGGGTACTCATCCTCTCGTGGGGACGGGACATGCCTCTTCCTGCTATACACATTTTCCACCAAAGAGGCAACCATCATGTTCTGTCTGCTAACTAGGGTCGTCATACCCCTGGTCTGCGAACTCTCCTGTCTCGGCAAGGTGTCCGACTACGGCCTGCTGGCTACCTCCATCAGTGTGTCCTCCTCCGCTGGCCTGCCTACCGTCGCCGCTGCGGTGTTGGGACTGGACCCCATCTACGGATCCACCACCTCCGTCCGTGCCCCCGGGGTCCTAGCTGTTTCCTTCCTTCCGTTCGTGCAGGCACTAGGTAAGTGACCAAAACACTCACAAAGGGAACACATTGGGGAACCCAATCATACTCAACTGCCTGTGTTAGGACCTCTCCGGACGCCACTTGGTACTCAAGGAGTCTCGGTAGCTCCATACCAGCCTTTATCTCTACAAATATCCTAGAGTACATCAGTCTAGTGCGAAAAGCCGTAGCCTCATCCGCCTTGATCGGCTTGCCAACAAGACTGGACAATCTCATGAGCAGAGGGATGCTCCAGTATTTCACTGGGAACTCAAGGAAGCGAATCCAGACAGGTATCGCATTCAGAACCTCCTTCTCACATCTTAGCTCAGGAGTCCATTCCTTCAGAATGATAAGTCTCTCATCAAAGGACCATGGCTCTCCTTGTATAATCCTGGTCACATCCTCCGCCATACCAAACTTCACAAAGTAGAACCCATTCTCTCTGGAGAATATCTCCATGCTCCCCTTGGGATGCCATACACGCTCTGCATACCCCCGGATCTATCCATAGAATGGCTTGCTGCCCAGCACATACACCACCAGCGTGTTCTTCCAGAATGCCGTTACCTCAGCAATTTCATCTGCCGGAAAGAATGCCCGGAGGCCACCTCCCACCTTCATCGGTGGCACATACTCCATCAACGCCTGGCGCTTGAGCCCCACCGGCATGCAAACGTCCTTCCAAGATTTGGGTCTTGTGGCATCGGTGAACGTACGGTGTGCGGCACAGGAAAGCACCGGGCTCTGTCTCCCTACCGCCCCAGCAATACCTTTTCCTTTTTCTGTCGCCGTCACCTTGGGCCGCCATCCTGTCTCTGTGCTTCCCGATCCACCCCTCGGCCGCCAGGAGCCTCCTTGGCCATTTGACGGCCTACCGTCCGACCCGTTGTCTGCGTCAGGACCCCACTTCTCCCTCCCGGGCGGCGTCTCGCCATCGTAGTCCAGCCTTCGTCGTCGCCTCGGACAAGAGTTCAGTAATGCATCTCCGAGGACAAGAGTTCAGTAACTGGATGCTTGCTTAGTTGATGTAAGAGAAGATATACATACTAATATCTTCTCGAACACTTACATCAACCAAGAGTGCCTTACATGAAGAACCATAAGCATTGGGGCTAGAACAATCAAGGGTGGCAGTCAAGCGTGGCAGTTGAGCTACGAAAAGAAGAGAAGTCAGAGCACCATGAGGACATAATACAGGCAGCAAGACACCAAGGCGAGAACACTAACAATCTTATTGATGTAGATCAGATCCAGGAGCTTACTTCAAGGATGGAGCCTTCAAGTGAGGGAGCTGCAGTTGATGCTACATCAGTTACTGAAGCAGCACAAGATTGGGAGCTCCCTTCAAGGATGGGAGCTATCAACATCTACAACCAAAGAACTACACAGAGAAGGAGCTACAGAACCCTCTTCTGGTAGGGCAGTAGCAGGAGAATCAATCCAAGAGGAGGACCAGCAGGATTCATTGACCATACCAAACCCAGACAAGAACAAAGTGCTCTCTGGAGTCAAGTAACAGAAGACATCCAAGAAGCAGACAAAGCCCAAAGTGACTCAGCATTTCAATGACAGGAGGCTGAGGAATGACTTACATACTCCACCTGATGCCCAATGAAGATATTAGTGTGAAACATAAGGGGGGTGAACTCTATAGTTAGATGGAGGGATGTAAGGGACAACTTTAGTTGTAATCATGTCTCACACAAGGAGACCAACTGTCCAACGGAATATATATCTACCATTCTAGATATTGAAGTAGTTGCTGGAGGACTGACTTCATTACATAGAAAGATAACGTGTAAACCCAATTTTCCGGTATCCGCATTTATAATATGTATTGTAAGTAGTTGTAATATATCATTAAGTTATGCTATGATCATTAGTCACCCTTGGCATGATTGAGACATAGTTGACTACTCGATAACGTGTGCGAGTAACATTAACATAGGAGACTCATTTTACTGAATATGAAGAAACATGGTTAACTAAGCCCAAATAACTTGTTAATAATTTGTAAAATCAACTCACATATTGGCATCACCATGGGCCAACCAGCCCAGCTCACGAACATAGAGAGACAGTAAAACATCCCAAAACTGACCTTGGCCCGCCTGTCAGTCCCACAACAGTATGGCAGGGTAGGAATTCTGACCAGATTTCTGCCAGGAACTCCAACCGGATTGGATTTATATTTCTTGGCAGTTGTCATGTCAACAACCCACTGCCTTGTTGACTGTGTCATTCAGTAGAGAGATTGTTGGGAGAAGAAGGGTATTTTGGTCTTTTGCAATCAACAGCCTGTGGTTATTATTAGGAATGGATACTTGGCATTAATCTAAGGCTTCATAAAGGAAATGTAGTCTTTACTTCCATGAAGATTCTTTCCTCTATCATTTCATTCACCTTTTCCTCTCTTTTAACATTCCCACCATTTTAGATAAAGGCGACTTTTGGAGTGTGCCAAAGAGGGAGTCATAAAGAGGTGATCTTGGAGAGGAGCTTGGATCTCATCTCGGCCTAGCTAACGCCTTTGAGTACTACATCATCCTCCAAGGCAAGCACTCACTTGCTAAGCCAAACCATTAGATCTAGGTTATAATAAAAAGATCAACCTGTGTGCTAATCACAATGTTGTGAAAGCTAGGGGCTACATGGCTAGGCGGCCAGGCGGATTTATGAGAAAAAAAATGTTACTATTAAAAGAAATTTTTTATTTTCTAGTTCATTGAAACTAATAAAAAAACTATATATGTATATGTATATATAAAACAAGGATTACATCATAAAGAACTCTAGCAAACATTCAAATGGACAAAAGACTACAATAACAAGTATTGAACAAATAGAATCATAATTTATAATTCACCAAAAACAACATAATATCACCTATCGTCTAGAATGCACAATATACTAAAAAATTGGTGGTAGGTAGCCGCATAGCGTCTAAGCTCCGCTTTTTTAATGCATTTTAGAACACTTGTTTGTTTGTAAATTCACATGGTAAATAACTCAAAGTGATTTTATATGAAATGTTCTTGCTATCTTTCTCAAGAACCGCATGAAACATGTTAAGTGCTATATTAGAGTTATTAGTTAATGGACTTTAGTCCCACATTGCTTAGAATAATAAGAGAGGGGCTAGCCTCTCCTATATATATGTAGTCTCTCTTCATTAATAAAAATCATCATATTATTTCCAACTCTACATGGTATCAGAGCCAAAACCTTAGCCGTCACCCACCACTCTCTCTCATCCCTCCAAACCCGAACTTAGTTTCCAAAAAAAAAAATGTTCGGACGAGTCATGACCGCCAAGTAGTTGAGTTTTCCAACTACTCGACGATACTGCTCTGAATTGGTCATCAGGACCCCTTCGTCTGGAAGTAATTTTGCCTCTGGATCCATAGGTGAGGTTGCTCCCTTGGCTTGCATCAAGCCTGTATATTCTCAGAAATATGGTGAGGATTACTTCGAGACCTTCTCTCCTGTTGCCAAAATAACATTTGTTCGTGTCCTAATGGCCTTGGTTGTTCGCTATGACTGACCGCTGCTTTAGCTGGATATCAAGAATGCTTTCCTCCATGGGGACCTTGATGAAGAGGTATATGTAGTACAACCTCCCGGATTCGTAGCAAGGGAGGGTAAAGTGTGTCATTTGCGAAAGGCCCTCAATGATCTAAAACAATCGCCTCGTGCATGATTTGGTCGATTTACACATGTTGTTACTCAGTTTGGCATGTGTCAATCAAAGAAGGACCATTCGATCTTCTATCGACACACATCTGCTGGAAGGATACTGTTGATGATATTGTAATCACGGGAGACGACAGCCAGGGTATTAAAGACCTCAAGAAGTTTCTGGAGAACAATTTCAAACCAAGGACATGGGATCCTTGAACTATTTCTTGAGCATTGGGGTCACACGAAGTAAGCGGAACATTATAATGTCCCAGAGAAAGTATGTGCTGGACATACTAAATGATGCAGGTATGATGAAAGCCAAGAGAGCAATCTCACCTATGGATCTAGGGGCAAAGTTACTTCCAGACGAAGGGGTCCTGATGACCAATCCAGAGGGGTATCGTCGAGTAGTTGAAAAACTCAACTACTTGGCGGTCATGACTCGTCCGGACATTTATTTTGCAGTGAGTGTTGCAAGTAGATTTATGGCTTCTCCAAAAGTTCCACACTGGCAGGTAGTTCTCAGAATTCTGTGTTATCTAGTCAAGAATCCAGGAAAAGGAATTCATATGGAGAATAATGGACACACTCGTATTGAGTGTTTTACTGATGCTGACTGGGGAGCAAGTCTGACAGATAGACCATCTACATCTGGCTACTCGGTATTTATTGGCAAAAATCTAGTGTCATGGAAGAGCAAAAACAAAGTGTGATAGCACGCTCAGCTCAGAAGCAGAATATCGAGCTATTGCTTATGGCACGTCAGGAATATTATATATGAAGCATCTCTTGCAAGAACTGGGAGAAGACGCAGGATCTCAAGCGGCAGATCTATGATGTGATAACCAATCTGTTATTCACATTGCCACCAACCCAATATTTCATGAACGGACGAAGCATATTGAAATTGATATCCACTTTGTTCGTGATGAGTATACAAAGGGAGTGATAAAATTTCTGCATGTGAGGACCGACGACCAGATAGCTGATATCTTCACAAAGCCTCTTTTGGGTCCTCGGGTTCAATTTCTATGTAACAAGCTGGGCATGATTGATATCTATGCTCCAGCTTGAGGGAGGGTGTTAAGTGTTATATTAGAGTTATTAGTTAATGGGCTTTAGTCCCACATTGCTTAGAATAATAGGAGAGGGGCTAGTCTCTCCTATATATGTAGTCTCTCTTCATTAATAAAAATCATCCTATTATTTTCAACTCTATAAAACACATGTGCACTATGCTTCTAATGCAATAAACTCATAATAAACAACATTATTTTGCTTTGGAATCTACAAGAAAGTATTAGAACGAAATAAAAATGAATCGAATCAAGAAACGGGATGGTGAATCTTCATTAGACCAAAAACTAGCAAAAATCTGGTCGGATCTCTCAACAGATTTCTGCCAAGACTTATGTTTTGCTCTCATGAATAGCATGTTTTGTCGACTGAAACATAAAGGTCACTTGTGATTTATATGTGTTAAGTGTTATATTAGAGTTACTAATTAATGGGCTTTAGTCCCACAATGCTTAGAATAATAGGAGAGGAGGCTAGCCTCTCTTATATATATGTAGTCTCTCATCAATAATAATCATCTCATTATTTCTATTCTACATGGTATCAGAGCCAAAACCCTAGCCGTCACCCCGACCCCCTTACCCCCCCCCCCCCCCTTTCGCTGCTACAACCCCCCCAGACCTGCTACCCCCCCTCCATGACCTGCTGTCCGACGCCCCGACCTGCGGCTGCTGCCACACCTTCCCCCCCTCCACGACCTGCTGCTGCTGTCGCACCTTCCCCTCCCCTCTACGACCTGCTGCCCCCCCCACCTGCTGCCCCCCCACGCTCCCCCGACCTGCTGCTGCTGCCGCAACCCCCCCCCTCCACGACCTGCTGCCCACCCCTCCCCCCAGGCCCCCTGTCAGTCCCCCTCCCATCCGATGCCTCCAATCCCTAACCCTAACTCTAACCCTCTCCTTCCATCAGCCGCCACCGACTCCCTCCAAACCCTAGTTTAGTTTCTAAAAAAATCATAGTTGGAATTCTCAGAGGGGAAACATTTGTTGGAACTTCTGTCCATCAATACTGGAAATTTAATAAAGAGCACACATATGGTTTGTTGTGCATGAATCTTTGTTTCTTTTCATGATCTTCACACCAGGATCTATCAGAGGTTACCATGGGTTATCTCTCTGTCCTGGCTTGTGATCCACACTCTCTGCTTTCTATGCGCGTATGTCGGTTCGGGCTCTGATTTTTAGCGCATTGGCAGAGTTGCTGTGTTTATTAAGTGAAAAGAACATATCGACAGTCGAATCTCTGATAAATGACAGACTCTACGGCGAATAGCAGTGCCACAGATACCAGTGTCAGCAACACACTAGCGGGCACTAGCACGACGATTTCCTCCATTCGACTTGTCGATCGACGGTTAGAAGGGCCAGAGGGCTACTCGACATAGAGAAAGGTCGAGAAGACACTTCGAGGAATGCGGTTGTCCAAACAATTGACTGACAACCCTCCAGCAGACGATGATCCCATCTTTGAGCAATGGGAGACAGATGACAGTCGACTGTTTACACAGTTGATAAATTCCATGGAACCATCGGTGGAAGACATGGTTCAGAATACGGACTCCGTGAAGGAGTTATGGGAAATGTTGGCGGCGGCGTTTGATGGTAAACGTAATTTGTCTCGTATCTATGACTCGGTCGTTGGTGTATACCGAGCAAATCAAGGAGACAAATCTCATAAAGACCATTTTCGGGCCTTTAAGGCTACGACGGATGAGATCGACCGCGTATTACCCCTTACGTCGGATATTAATGAAGCACGGACTCAACGTGAGCAGCTTCATGTCATGGCTTATCTCGTCTCTCTCCATCCGGATGCAGACTCTGCTCGTTCTCAGATTATTGCTGGATCTGATGTACCGCCCTGTTGGAAGCATACTATCGTGCCTTCGGGCTGCCAAAGTCGTTGAGACGGCTCCAAATGATACTCCTGCTGATGGTTTTGCTCTCGGGGCCGCTCGTACGGTATTTCGTGGTGGTCGTGGCGGCCGACGTGGTGGCCGTAATGCTGGTCGTGATGGAGGACGGGACAATGGCGGTCGTGATGGAGGAAGACCGCGCATATGCTTTAACTGTGGTCATCTTGGCCATTTCTATTGGCAATGCACTAAATCACCTACTGCTAATATCACCATTGATGCCCCTGATGATGGGGTCCGATCTATTCATATGACTTCGGACTCATATACAGAGTTCCTTGATTTCCAGGCTCAACGTCGGGGTGAAGCATCTACGTCTGATTCCACAGCCGGATACTCAGCCGCGTGCATAGTGAAACCCAAGCAATGGATAATTGACTCTGGTGCATCCTCTCACATGACTGGTGACGCAGGTATGATACATAATTATGTACCTGTACATCGTGCTTCTGGCATTACTGTTGCCAATGACGGTTCCCTGACAGTCCGAGGCCGTGGAAGTGCCAATCTTTCTTCCGGACTGTCACTCAATTCTGTACTGCTTACTCCTGGGAATCCGTTCAGTTTAATTTCTGTTAGTCAAATTACTCGTGAACTACATTGCTCGGTAACATTTTTTCATGATGGTTGTGTTTTTCAGGACCTGAAAACTGGAAAGACTATCGGTAAGGGGCATGTGGCTGGAGGCTTGTACATGTTTGATGCAACTCCTTCTGTTGTCTGTTCCAGCATAAAACTTGATCTTGTCGAGTTACATTATCGGTTAGGCCATCCATCGTCCCAAGCTCTCCAGAAAATGTACCCATCTTTAGATATTCCCTTTTCTTTTCATTGTGAGCCATGTAGTTTAGCTAAGCATCATCGGGTTCCTTATCCGGTGAGTCCAAATAAAATTGCTTCCGCTCCTTTTGAGTTGGTGCATTCTGATATATGGGGACCTTGTCCGACTGACTCTGTAATGGGTTTTAAGTAATTTGTTACTTTTTTCTATGATTACTCACGTGTCACTTTTGTTTATTTGATGAAAAATCGCTCTGAATTATTTAACATCAGGTGCAACTTTCATGCTGAAATAAAAACACAATTTGGTCTTCCAATCAAAAATTTTCGGAGTGACATTGGCCGTGAGTATTTATCTCGTAATCTCGATAAACATCTGGCCCTTGATGGCATCATCCACCAAACCTCTTGTGCGTACACACCACAACAAAACGGTGTAACCAAATGCAAGAATCGCCATTTATTGGAAACAACACGTGCTCTTATGTTTCAAGCACGTACTCCCAAGCGATTTTGGTCGGATGCGGTTCTTACTGCTTGTTATCTTATTAACCGCATGCCATCGTCTGTTTTCAATGGTAGCTCTCCCTTTTCTAGACTTTTTCCTGGACGAGAACTATTTCCTCTCCCTCTCCGCATCTTTGGCTGCTTATGTTATATTCGGGATACCCGACCAACCCTTTCTAAATTAGATCCTAAGACAATACAATGTATTTTTCTTGGGTATCCTAAAGATCAGAAAGGATATCAGTATTTCTCCCGTCCTAAAGCGATATTTTTTCACTCGGGATGTTACCTTTGTAGAAACAGAATTTCCACCATTCCCACAATCAACGAGTCTGGCTCCTCTGGTCTATCCAGAAAAGGATTTTTCGTTATTTTCTCCTCAAATACAACAGCTTTCCATACGGGTGCCCTCCCTTACTGAGCCAGTCTCCCAGACAGATGGTCCACATACACAGATTCAGCTATTGCCGACATCGCCCACAGAATCATCCTCCTCTAGTTCTACCAGCAGCTCCGGCTCCAATGAGTTGCCTCCATCTGTTCCACCAGCAGCTCCACCAGTTCCGCCAGCAGCTCCGACGGTTCCGTCTCCAAAACATCCTCGTCGTGCCTGTCGTAATCATCCCTTGTATATTGACAGCTATAAAGGACTTACCAGTCACACTCAGTCTCTGGTGGCTACTATTGATGAGATTCAGATCCCCAAGACCGCTGACGAGGGTCTCCGACATCCTGTTTGACGTGCTGCTATGAACGAGGAGATGAAAGCTCTCCAAGAAAATCATACTTGGGACTTAGTCGACTTACCTACTGGTAAACAGGCAGTCGGCTGCAAATGGGTGTTCACGATTAAGGTGAAACCGGATGACACTCTTGATCGACTGAAGGCTCGTCTGGTGGCCAAAGGATATTCTCAAACCTATGATGAGGATTACTTCGAGACATTCTCCCCTGTGGCCAAAATGACATTCGTTCATGTCCTCATGGCCTTGGCCATTCGATATGACTGGCCGTTACTTCAGCTGGATATAAAGAATGCTTTTCTCCACGGAGATCTTGATGAAGAGGTATATGTGATGCAATCTCCCGGCTTCATTGGAAGGGAGGGGTAAAGTGTGTCATCTGAGGAAGGCCCTCTATGGTCTGAAACAATCACCTCGTGCATGGTTTGGTCGATTTACACATGTTATTACTCAATTTGGCATGTGTCAATCAAAGGACCATTCAATCTTCTATCGACACACATCTACTGGAAAAATACTCCTTGGTGGCTACGTTGATGATATTGTAATCACGGGAGATGACAGCCAGGGTATTTCAAGTCTCAAGAAGTTTCTTGGAGAACGATTTCAAACCAAGGATATGGGATCCTTGAACTATTTCTTGGGCATTGAGGTCACACGGGATAAGCGGGACATTATAATGTCTCAAAGAAAGTATGTGCCGGACATACAAAATGATGCAGGCATGATGCAAGCAAAGGGAGCAACCTCACTATGGATCTAGGGGCGAAGTTACTTCCAGACGAAGGGGTCCTGATGACTAATCCAGATCAGTATCGTCGAGTAGTTGGAAAACTCAACTACTTGGCGGTTATGACGCGTCCGGGCATTTCTTTTGCAGTGAGTGTTGCAAGTAGATTTATGGCTTCTCCAAGAATTTCACACTGGCAAACAGTTTTCAGGATTCTGTGTTATCTAGTAAAGAATCCAGGAAAAGGAATTCGAATGGAGAATAATGGACACACTCGCATTGAGTGTTTTACTGATGCTGACTAGGAAGCAAGTCTGACAGATAGACGATCTGCATCTGGCTACTCAATATTTATTGACGAAAATCTAGTGCCATGGAAGAGCAAGAAACAAAGTGTGATAGCACGCTCAAGCTCAGAAGCAGAATATCGAGCTATTGCGCATGGCACGTCAGAGATATTATATACGAAGCATCTCCTATAAGAACTGGAAGAAGACGCAGGGTCTCAAGTGACAGATCTATGGTGTGATAACCAGTCTGCTATTCACATTGACACCAACCCAGTATTTCATGAACGGACGAAGCATATTGAAATTGACATTCATTTTGTTCGTGATGAATATACAAAGGGAGTGATAAAGTTTCAACATGTGAGGACCGGCAACCAGATAGCTGATATCTTCACAAAACCTCTTCTGGGTCTTCGGGTTCAATTTTTATGTAACAAGTTGGGAATGATTGACATCTATGCTCCAGCTTGAGAGAGGGTGTTAAGTGTTATATTAGAGTTATTAGTTAATGGGCTTTAGTCCCACATTGCTTAGAATAATAGGAGAGGAGGCTAGCCTCTCCTATATAAATGTAGTCTCTCATCAATAATAATCATCTCATTATTTCTATTCTACAATATGAAACTCGTTCTCTGGTGTTGATAGCATGCGTAACATGTTGGAGTGATTAGCTTCAATGAATTATGTCGATTTAGCTAGTATCGTGACATGTCAGCACTCTTGAGCTTGGCACTGAAATGGCGTTCTCTTTTGCATTATGCCTGAGATAGACTTGTTCTTGTGTTGTAATCTCGATTTCTAGGTTATGATGGAATGTGGTGAGCATGTGAAACACGATAGGATTAGGGTGTCAGGCATGGAGATTGGACACGTGACCAAGAGAGCAGGTTGCTGCCATGACGGATTTCTGACGGAATTCCGTTTGGATTTCCGATCCTAACAGAGAGCAGTTATCATGCTCTCATGCTCGTCTCTTGTGTTCACATATACCTTAATAATTATCCTAGCTTGTTCACTAGCTAGACATCTTCTCTTGAGGTATCGTGATCTCGTAGTTGTCTTTGGTGACGTGCAAATAGTGACTTGGCAATCATGAACACTCGAGGACTTGATACTTGTATCTCTTTTTATTTCATTATTAGGAAAGGTCCTTTAGTCCCACATCGGTTAATGCAATACAAGTACACCAATACTTATCATATAAACAGGGACCAATATCCTCTCACTAAAACATCCCATCATTCGTTCTTTGTTCTTCTACAAACCTTTACTTTGTAGATATTATGAAGCAATTAAGATAAACACCTGCGAGACTGAATTTGTTATCAAGGAAATAGAATGTGGGGAATATCTCGAATAGAAGATCTACACCAGATGCTTGTTATGATGGTGTGGAGAGGACAATTTGAAACTTCAATCTCAATGATCTCAAGAAGGGAGCCTGATGTAGGATGGTTTGGTCTTGATCAAGACTGAATGATGTCCAAGGATGACAGACTATTTTAAGCATAGCATTCAACCATAAACATGGATTGCAACGATTCGCAAATTTTTGCATAGTGGGGTTGTCCTTCAAATTTTTGGTACATGTTGAGAATCAATAAGGGACTTTTAGTCCCACATCGAAATATCGAGTATGTAGAGGAGCTAGACTCCCTATAAGTAGTGAAGTAGTCCATCAATAAAAATTATCCAACCATTATTTTCTACATGGTATCAGAGCCATAACCCTCTCTCTCTCCACAAAAAAAAACAAAAAAAATTTCCCCCCTTGCCGACCCCCCCCCCCCTCGCCGACACCCCCTCAGACGGCTGCTAAATGCTTTATTTGCACCAACTCTGTTCCTCGCTTACGCCGTTTGGAACTAACAAATGCTTTATTTGTTATTCCTTCTTCACATCGCACCGGTGCTGGCCAAGTTATTCCTTCTATACAGAGACTGCTCATGTCTTCTCTGGTGTCCTGACATGTTCACTTTACATGCGCGCGCCGGTGCTGGCCAAGTTAGTAGCGCATTCGTAAAGTCTGTGGCGTCGAAGAAGACGACGAAGACGAAGAAGACGAAGAAGACGACGAAGTTGGGGTAGTTGCAGACTCCGAAGTTGCCGACTCCGACGTCGAAGACGACAAAGAAGACGACGAATAGGGTTCACAGTTGAAGAAGCCATGGATTCGATCAGTGACAAACTGACGGCCGAAGAGATGAAGGCCTTGGTTGATGATATATTATCAAAGAGATTAACCGAGGCAACCCCACGTGTGATCCATACTGATGTGGATCCGTCACCTTACAAAATGGGGAAGCTGGAGAAGCTTGAGACGAAGTTGGAAGGAACATCCAACTACTTGAAGTGGTCGTGGCAGGCGATGCGGACGCTGAAGGGACGTGGCTTGGTTGGCTATGTCACTGGCCAAGCCAAGGCGCCAGCCGATCACTCCGCAAAGGAGTTTGCTGTTTGGGAGATTGTCAACAACGTAGTGGCTGGGTGGTTGACTGCCTCATTAACCGACCAGGTGTCGAGCAATGTCGAGGCAATGGAGGCTGCTGCTGATATATGGCGGACTCTAAAAGATATGTACTCCAGCTCGGGCAACCCTATGCGGGTCTTTCAACTGCAAGATGAACTCGATAGGGTGGCCCAAGACGAACGTACCATCTCTGAGTACGCAGCCCTGTTGAAGAAGTACTGGTCTGATCTGGATCATTATGATCCTCTTAGGATGGAAGATGCACAAGTCGAATCGGCTTTCGCAAAGTAGTTTCAGACGTTCCTGCCTTATATTTCGCGACAGCGTATGATGAAATTCCTGAAGGGACTACACCCTGTGTTTGAGCAGAGACGGAATATCCTCCTATCCCAACCCACGCTTCCGACCTTGGAAGAAGCTATAGCCGTCATGACACAGGAAGAAGCTCGACTGAAGTTGATGCCCAACAAGGGATCCTACCAGGGGGAGCAAGCCGAGGTTGAAAAGTCTGCCCTTGCTGCCTTCAACCAACCTCCATTTGTGGGTGGTGTTTGCCACAATTGTGGTGACTCCGGACATTACATCCGATTTTGTCCAAAACCCTTGCGAAATCAGTCTAATGATCGAGGACGGGGTCGTGGAGGCCGACGTGGTAGTAGAGGAGGATATGCTGGAAGAAGGGGAGGACACAAAGCAAATCTGGCAGAGAAAGGGGGCGAGAATCAACTGGCTGAAATAACTCCGCTTGAGCGGGAGTTCCTTGAGAAGTTGCGAGGCACAAAGTTGGATTCGGCCGACAGTCCTGGGGCGTCTTCTACCTCGGGGGATCATATCACTTGCTTTGCCCAAACCAGCACCGGTAATCCTGCACGTGCTCTTGCATCTGTCCATCAGCCAGGATGGATTATGGACTCTGGGACATCTCGCCATGTCACGGGATCCCGTGGTGCGTTTCAGGACTATACTCACCTACCATTGCCGGAGAGTATTCAGACCGCTGATGGTACATCCAGCCCTGTAATGGGTAAAGGCACTGTCGTATGTACCCCTTCCATCACTCTAACCAATGTCTTACATGCTCCGTCTTTTCCTGTCAATCTTCTATCAATTAGTGCCATTATACTTGATCTTAACTGTACTGTTTCTTTTGACATTCCTACGGTGACTTTTCAGGAGAAGGGGACAGGACGACGACTTGGGACTGGCACATGGCATAAGGGACTGTGGTATTTAGACAGGACTAGACTGGACAACGCATTGGCATCCTTGGTAGCAGACGCACAACCAGAAGTTTCCTGTCGCAGTGTTGAAGCCGACTTGCTACTCCACCACCAGCGTGTCGGTCATTCCTCTTTTAAAGTTATTAGTCGAATGTATCCGTCCTTATATCAAAGGGCTAATAAAGAGAAGTTATTTTGTAATGCTTGTGAGTTGGAAAAACATACCAGAAGCTCGTATGTGAGCTCGGGGAATAGGAGTTCAGCTGCTTTTGACATGATACATTCGGACGTATGGGACCCTTGTCCTACAACCGGAATTAACGATTTTCGATGGTTCGTCACCTTTATTGACTGTTATACCCGCGTGACATAGGTCTACCTTATGAAGAATAAAAGTGACGTCCTTGAGGCCTTTCGGGATTTTCATCGCCGGGTGGAAACACAATATGGCGCTAAAATTAAGTGTTTCTGGTCTGACAATGGGACGGAGTATACTAATAAGAGGGTTGCTGAGTATTTTTCCACTCATGGAATACTACATCAAACTTCATGTACTTATACTCTGGCACAAAATGGTGTGGCTGAACGAAAGAACACACACCTGCTGGAAGTCGCACGGACGATGATGCTGGCTATGAATGTCCCGAAACACTTATGGGGGCAGGCTATATTGACGGCCTCTTACCTCATCAACAGAATGCCATCTCATGTATTGGACTGGAAGACACCGTTGGAGATGCTTACTGGGGCAACTACATACACTGTTCCACCGAAAGTTTTTGGATGTATGTGCTTTGTCCAAGATAATAGGCCAGGCGTTGGCAAACTGGATCCTAGAGCAGTTAAATGTGTCTTTGTCGGTTACACGGCGACTCAGAAGGGATATGCCTGTTGGAGTCCAGTCGAGCGGAAGATGTTTGTAAGCATGGACGTTACATTCAGAGAACTCGAACCATACTATGGTTCGGATGAAGGTTCAGCATTTGGTGACACACCTAACACAAATGGTGTTAGATGTGAGGGGGAGATAATAAGCCCAAATGTGGTCGTCGGATCGGTTCCGTGTCCGATTGTAGAAAACTGGACGAAAGGGGGAGAGCACAGTGACTCGGATACAGAGAATGAAGAAGAAGATACATATGTTACGCAGGAGGAGCAGCAGACAAGGGAAAAGGAGCTCCAAGTCTACAGAAGGAGACAACAGAAGTCCAGTACTGTGCCTATGTCGTGCCCTGTGCCTACTGTACCAAGTCCTTCGTCTACTCCTGCTCTAACTCTTGAAGATGTTGCCCCCGCACTGAATCACTCGGATTCTGATGCGGATCTCTCCGACTCGGATGGTATGATCTCTCCACCACCTATTGCTCCCTTAAGGAGATCTTCTCGCATCAATGCGGGTAAGGCTCCTGCTCGTTTTGATGATTACGAACATGACATTGCCAACTTCTTATCTTATTCTAACATTTCTTCGAATTATCGAGCCTTCATTGCATCGTTAGACTCTACTTCGTTGCCCAAGTGTTGGCAGGAAGCAAAGAAAGATCCAAGGTGGAAAGCTGCAATGATGGAAGAACTTGGGGCACTGGAGAAAAATAAGACATGGGAGCTGGTTCCATTACCCAAAGGGAAGAAAGCTGTGGGATGCAAATGAGTGTACACAGTGAAAGAGACGCCAGAAGGAAAAGTAGAGCGGTACAAGGCGAGGTTGGTTGCAAAAGGATTCACACAGTCATATGGCACAGACTATGATGAGACGTTTGTCCAAGTAGCAAAAATGAGCACCGTGAGAACTCTGGTCTCCATTGCAGCGAACTATGGGTGGAGCTATACCAGCTGGATGTGAAAAATGCCTTTCTTCATGGGGACCTGCAAGAAGAAGTATACATGGAGCTTCCGCCAGGGTGCTACGCGACGGAATCAGACGGAGGGACGTCGCAAGGAAAGGTGTGTAAACTGAAGAAGTCGCTATACGGGCTCAAGCAATCTCCTCGAGCCTGGTTTGACAGATTCAGAAAGGCTGTTACAGGCATGGGATACCGTCAAACAAATGCAGATCATACGGTCTTCCTCCAACATGCAAGAGGCCACATCACTATACTTGCTGTATATGTGGATGATATAGTGATCACTGGTGATGATGAAGTCGAGATCACTAAGCTGAAGTCAAAACTCGCGAAGGAGTTTGAGGTGAAGGATTTAGGAGCGATGAGGTACTTTCTAGGTATCGAAGTGTGTGAAGGCGAACAGGGAATTGTTCTATCACAAAGAAAATACGCACTAGATCTGCTGAAAGAGACAAGGATGCTGAGATGCAAAGCAGCCGTCACTCCAATTGACCAGAAGTGTAAGTTTGGAGCAGAAGCAGGAGAGCCTGTTGATCGTGAAAGATATCAAAGACTTGTAGGGAGATTGATTTATCTGGGACACACTCGTCCTGATATCTCATTTGCGGTGAGTATAGTGAGTCGTTACATGCATGATCCAAGAAAGGGTCATATGGAAGCAGTATTTCAGATCTTGAGATATCTGAAAGGAACGCCGGGAAAGGGGCTGTTGTTCAAGAAGAATGGACGCATAGAAGTTGAGGGATACTGTGATGCAGACTGGACGAGCTGCATAGACGACGGAAGGTCTACCACGGGATACTATGTTTTTGTATGAGGAAATCTGGTCTCATAGAGAAGCAAGAAACAGTCAGTGGTAGCACGGTCGACAGCTGAAGCAGAATACAGAGCAATGGCTCTGGGAGTGTCAGAGTTGTTGTGGGTGAAAGCGTTGCTGACAGAGTTGAAGCTGGACAAGGGAGCACCATTACGTCTTCTGAGCGATAGTCAAGCTGCAATAAGTATAGCTAACAATCCAGTTCAGCACGACAGAACGAAGCACATCGAGATTGATCGATTCTTCATCAAGGAGAAGCTAGAACAAGGGATACTGAAGATTGACCATGTCCGCTCAGAAGAACAAGTTGCAGACTGTCTAACTAAGGGTCTTAGTTCATTAAGTCTGACGAAGCTATGTAACAAGATGGGGATAATCAATATCTATCGCCCATCTTGAAGGGGAGTGTTGAGAATCAATAAGGGACTTTTAGTCCCACATCGGAATATCGAGTATGTAGAGGAGCTAGACTCCCTATAAGTAGTGAAGTAGTCCATCAATAAAAATTATCCAACCATTATTTTCTACAGTACATAACTAATGTGTCAATAAGTGTTCTATCTAGAGATGGTTTTGGTTTTCCACTTTTTCTCTGTTTATAATTCCATCAAGTACAAGTTATCTTATATCTATATAACGCACATAAAGGCAATCCTTGGATGCGTCATCTTTACTAGAACTGCCAATATCTTCAGTGAATTATGTCTATTTGCTTGGATTCAAGTTCTCTTGTTCAATTCCGAGATCATCTTTAAGATTGAACACTTCAGCTTTCAATCTTTCCCTCAACTCCACTTGCATTCGTTGGTTATCATCAACAAGCCAAAGATGCTACTTCCCTGGCTTATTATTTGTCTTTATCTTTTTTTTAACCAATATACATAAAGCATAGCTTTATCAAACTTTTTGTCATTCTGTGGAACATGAAACATAAGTTGGACTTCCACATTGCTACTTCATTAAACTCAAAGAAGCTCTAATATTATTTTTCATTCATTTCCATTATGATTACTAAAATAAAAATAATGCCTTCCTCTGCAAATAATTAGTATGACGTCCATGTTCTGGTGATAGGATTGTACTAATAACATCAAGTTTACATCTTTTTTCTGGACGATAATACCTATAAAGATAGGAGAACATTTTTAGCACTTTTCCTAGCAACTACAAGTAAATGTCTGAAGGCTAAGAAAATCACTATAGTGTATGAGCAGTGCTAAACTACCATGCGAAAGACCCTCGAACAAAACTAATACAATGAAATGAAGCTAGTTAGACTTACACTGATCTGTTTTAGGTGGCCAGAAAACGTAGACAATGACTGGGTCAAGGACTGCTCATCTCCAATATCGGCATAAATTGCATCAAACCATGGGATTTTAACTGGTTCTTTGGCGAGAACATAAACACCTGTATATCAAAACGTTGAAGACCATGAGCACATTGAAACCTGGAGACTGTTATGAGAAATTGTTCTCAACGGAACTCCAGGAGCTTAACTCCGGAAGCTATAGAAAATCATTGGACTTCCGAATGTAGGAAGACAAGAATAACTTAGAAGCAAAGTGGTGATCCCACCACATTGATGAACTCAACCATCCGACGTGATTATAGTCTTCAAACCTATCTATACAGAAGGTTGTCAAGTCTATAAAACTTAACAATTCTTTTACATTCTGGTAAATAAAATATTTCCAAACGGAAACTATAAATCTGCATTATAAGATGCATAGTTAATGATTTAATGATTTATTTATATGGTTTTACATATAATTTTAAAAACATGAGCCCTTCCTCTAGCGACTTCAGCTCTGCTAGGGTTTCCAAGGAAATCTAGCTTCTTCACCAGGCCTCAGATCTAGGAAGCACTTGCCTTCAAGTGATTCCCGCCTTCCTGCAAATGAAGATCAGGACCCAACATTTTTGGTAGATAAAATATTTCCAAACTAAAGTTATAAATGTCTGTTATAAGATGTAAAGTTAATGATGTAAACAAGCATTGGCTCAAGATGTATAGTTAATGATGTCAACAAACATTGGCTCAAGTAGTCGAGTCTCAGACACGTAACAAGCCGGAAATCGAATCAGAATCAAAGGTTTGAATCACCGGGGTGCAATATACGCTTAAATATTAAAGGGGGAGGAACCAATGTTCTAAATGGCAGTAGGCTGGTGCGCGGTGGAGAGAGTCCGCCTACCGCCTAGGCGGTTGATATATTTTGGACATTTTTACTATTTTACCTCTGTTTTTTTTTTGCATAATATACATATTTTTAGGGTATTCCATGCATAACCAAGTTGTAGAACGAAAATTTATGAAGTTTTAGTTTCATAAAAGTGAACCATAGGCCCATAATACTTGCAAAGCCTTTTGGCCAAAACATCTTGTTAGATATTGGTCCGCCTAGGCGCCCGCCTATGCCGCCTCACCTCTACCTACCTTCATTGGTCGCCTACTCCATGGCCTACCTAAAAGCCGTGCGGAGAGAAACCGTCTACCGCCTAGTAGCCGCCTAGGCAGCCACATCAAGCACCATTTATAACACTGGAAGGAACCGAAAAATTCAAATAGCGGCTGATTGAGAGTCGGGACCTCGAGGGATAACCTCCGTGCTTAATCGAAGCATAGATTGTAATACAATCACCTTCCTGCAAATATATATATATATATATATATATATATATATATATATATATATATATATATAGGATTGGACCTTGGCTCTTTCCAGCATTCAGGTCCCCGACCCCTCGATGCAGCAGGAGTCGCACGCGACCGCGCCTAGGGTTTTCCTAACCCCTCCTCCCCGATCGCCGGACCCACTCGCAGAGGGGAGGAGGAGGCCGGGGAGGAATGCAGGGGGCGGGCGGCCCCCTCTGACAGGCGGCGGCGGATCGGGAGGACCCCCGCTCGTGACAGGCGGCGGAAGCGGGGGGTCGGGCGGCCCCCGCTCGTAAC
The DNA here is from genome assembly GCA_029216955.1 of Iris pallida. Taxonomy (NCBI): domain Eukaryota; kingdom Viridiplantae; phylum Streptophyta; class Magnoliopsida; order Asparagales; family Iridaceae; genus Iris; species Iris pallida. Next base: position 33,546,522 of record JANAVB010003400.1, on the reverse strand, counting down.
AGCGTCAGTTCGGAAGGGCGGGGCGAAGGCGAAGGGGGAGCGGCCGACCCTCCCCAGGCGGTGGCGGAGGGCAGGGCGGCCCGGGTGGCCCCGACTTCGCCGGCGATCAACGGAGATGCTCTTATTTTTAAATTTGGATCGGGATCCGGGGCTCGGGATGGCCGGTTAGAGGACGAGGGTTGGACGACGGTGGTGAGACGGCGTCCGGAAGGGAGAAGAGGGACTCAAAATCAAGTAATGAGTCGGACGGCCCCTGGGAGGAAAGGGAATATGTCTACCATTAGCAGAGGTGGCACGAGACGACAGGGAGGAGGACCGGGGCGTACTGCATCTGGATGGTGGCCGAAGGCGACGGCGGCCAAGAAAGGAAAGAGTACCGCTGTAGATGCCGGGAGTCAGAGGCCTATGTCTGCTACTCCCCGGGCGGCCACAGACGGGCCTCGTCCCAAATCCTGGAAGGATGTTTGTATGCCGGGTGTGAACAAAAGTCCGGTGTCGATGGAGTATGTGCCACCGATGCAGGTAGGAGGAGGCCTCCGAGCATATTTTCCAGCAGAGGAGATAGCGGAGGTTACGGACTTCTGGAAGAACACGTTGGTGATGTATGTGTTGGAAAGTAAACCGTTCTACGGACATATACGGGGATATACAGAGAAGGTATGGCGTCCCAAGAGAAGCATGAAGATCTTCTCCCGTGAGAATGGATTTTACTTGTGAAATTCGGCTTGGAGGAGGATGTGTCCAGGATCATTCAAGGAGGGCCCTGGTCCTTTGATGGGCGGCTCATTATCCTGAAGGAGTAGACACCGGAGTTGAGATGTGAGAAGGAGGTGCTGAATGTGATCCCCATCTAGATTCGCTTTCCTGAGTTCCAGGTGAAATACCGGAGCAACCCTTTGCTGATGAGATTAACTAGCTTGGTCGGTAAGCCGAACAAGGCGGATGAGGCTACGGCTTTCCTTACCAGGCTGATGTACGCCAGGGTATTTGTGGAGATTAAGGCTGGGACGGAGCTTCCGAGTATGCTCGAGTATCAGGTGGCGTCCGGGGAGGTTCTGACGCAGGCCGTGGAGTATGATTGGGTCCCCCAATGTGTTTCCTCTATGCGTGCTTTGGTCACTCTTCTAGTGCTTGCCTGACTAGAGGGACGGAGACAGCTAGGTCCTCGACTGCGCAGATGGAGGTAGCTAAGCCAGAGGTAGCGTCCAGTCCCATCACCAGAGTGGCGGCGACAGCCAGGCCGACGAAGGACTCCCTGATGGAGTGGACCAGGAGGTCAGAGACTGACATCCCGCCGAGACAAGAGGGTTCCCAGGGCGCGATGGTCCCGTTCAGGCCCCAGAGGATTATGGTGACCAGGGGAATGAGTTCTCTGGTTAGCAGACAGGATGTGATAGAGACTTCTATAGTGGAAAAGGTCTATGGCAGGAAAAGGCATGCCCTGTCCCCACGGGAAGATGAGCTCCGGCCAGGGGGGCTAGATGATCAGACCGTGCCCAACCCAGATTGGACCTTGGCTCTTTCCAGGATTCAGGCATATCTTGCTCCCTCCTCGGGGACGGTGATGGGGGAGGATATAGATTTGACGGACAGGATACTTTCTTCGGGTGTTAGTCCAGATGGAGTTCAGGAGGACCCAGCATTAATTAATTAATGTCGGTCCTTGCCTGGAACATTCGTGGAGGGTGTTCCATTGGTAGATGGAGGGAGATTAGTAGTGTTCTGAAGAGGGAGAAGTGTGACATTTCAATTCTGCTTGAGACGAAGATTAGAGGGACGACTATGCTATCTCGCAGGACTCCGGAGAACTGGAGGCAAACTCACAACCTGGATCTCTGCGATACGGCCAGGATCTGGGTTCGGTGGAACAGAGATAGTTGGGAGGGGGAACAGGTGCTGATGTCGAAGCAGCTTATCGGCATATCTTTTATAAACAAAGGAGGATTCCGCTTCATTCTTGGCACAGTTTATGGGCACAATGATAGGCGGCTTCGTGATACCTTGTGGGAGGACATTGTTCGCATAGGATGGATGGCGGAGCACCTGCATCTCCCTCTGCTGCGTATGGGAGACTTCAATGCCATGCTTCATCGGCATGAGAAGGTGGGAGGCCGTCCGGTGCCGAATCCGATCCTATACGACTTCCAGAGGTGTCTCCTCTTGTCTGGGCTGAGGGAACTGGAGGGGATGGACACATCTGGACCTGGCACAATAAGGCGGTACATAACAGGATCGCCTGTCAGCTTGACCAGGCTTTAGGAAATAGCGAATGGTTTCGCTACTTTCCGAATTCCAGGGTAGAAGGGTTAGCGGCGGGGACCAGCGATCACTCTCCTATCCGGGTAGGTCTCTCTGAGAGGCCCACTTGGAAGACTCGGCCATTCCGGTATAACAATGGCTGGTACCTCTCTGCGGGATACGAGGAGGGAGGGCTGCAGCATACTAGGGAGGGCACGGCTCAATTTCGCATGGTTCACAAACTCAAACAGGTCAAGAGAGCTATTCGGGATTGGGTGAAGAAGATGCCGCGGTCTTCCCTGGAGGAAAAGGAGGCCGAGCTCCGAGAGGCCCAGGAAGCTCTGCAGTCTGACATGCTAAGCGGGGAGTTGGCGGCTAGGGAGAGGGACCTGATTGCGGAGGTCAACATTATGAGACTTCAGCAGGAGATTAGTGCGGCCCAGAGGGCCAAGTGTTCTTGGCTCAAGGATAGTGATCGTTGTACCAAGTTCTTATATGATGTGATCCGTTCCAGACAGCACCGGAACAGCATCTCCAGGCTGCTTAATGGCGAGGGCAGGATTGTTGGAGACCCAGTAGAGATCCAGGAGGAGGCAGTCAGGTTCTACTCGGACTTATACCAGCAGACAGATTATTCCATCACGTTCCCAGGGCTTGTCACGAAGCGGCTGGTGACACACCATGGGAATAGTTTGCTGCTGGCCCCTATGAGATTGGAGGAGGTAGAGGCTATTGTGATGAAGGCAGATCCTAATAAGGCTCCAGGGCCGGACGGCTTCTCTTGCGGGTTTTTTAGGCGTCACTGGGGTGAGCTAAAGTTCTCAGTCCTGGAGGCGGTGCAGGAGTTTTTCTTGGAAGGGAAGTTGTTGAAGAAGCTGAATCACACATTCTTGACCTTGGTTCCGAAGGAGGGTGCGACCTCCCTCGCCGACTTCAGGCCTATTGCGCGTTGTAATTATCTATACAAGATAATTACTCACCTCATGTGTCGGCATATGGAGAGGATTATGTAGGGCTTGGTGTCTCGGAATCAAGCGGCTTTCATTAAGGGACGCTCGATTGCTGAGCACAGTCTTCTTGCACATGAAATGGTGAGAGATTTCAACAAGTCGGGGGTGATGAAGGCTTATGTGAAGCTGGATTTGCGAAAAGCCTATGACACGGTCAACAGGGACTTCCTCTGCCACCTTATGCTTGCTATGGGGTTTGATGAGAGATGGGTGGCAAGGGTGAGGGAGTGCATATGCTCTCCCACATTTTCGGTCCTCATTCAGGGTACTCCATATGGATGCTTCTCGAGCAACAGGGGACTGCGGCAGGGGGATCCTCTCTCCCCGTACCTGTTCACTCTGGTGATGGAGTACTTCACTTGTATAATGGACCTGGATGTGCACAGTAGGAAGATTGTTCCTCTTTTCAGGCAGGTCAAGCCGGTGGTGTCTCACTTGATATATGCTGACGACCTCTTGGTGTTTTTGCATCCTTCTTTGAGGGGGATGAGGGCCCTTTCAGATATTATGGAGGAGTTTGGAAGATTGTCCGGTCTGCAGCTGAATAGAGAGAAGAGCAGGGTCTATTTCAGCTCTCAGTGCACCCTCAAGGAGGAACGGGCCTTGCTCTGGGAGTGGAGAAAGGAGAGTTACCGGTGAAGTATCTGGGGGTTCCGTTGACGGTCAATTATGCCAGGGATCAGGATTGTCTTAGCCTGGTGGATTTTGCACAAAGGAGAGTGGAAGGCTGGCAGGCAGTTGGACTGTCCTTTGGTGGCCGTATTGAGCTGGTGAGGTCTGTTATCTCTGGCATCGCTATGTTCTGGTTGCAGTCGATTCAGATTCCGATAGCTACCATAAGGAAGGTGGAGTCCATTTGTGCTAATTTCATCTAGAGAGGAGGTATGCATGCGATCGCTTGGGAACAACTCTGCCGGACCCGGGAGGAAGGAGGAGTGGGGTTGCGACCTCTTCGGGCGGTTAGGGAGGCATCTGGGGTGCAGATGGCGTGGCGGTTCATCAAGGAAGGTTCCCTTTGGGCAGAGTGGCTGGCTAGCAGATATGTGCGACGGATGAATTTCTGGACATGCAGGATTGATAACAATTTTTCGGTCTCATTTAAGGCTATCCTTAGGTGCAGACCGGTTCTACAGTCCGCTATATGTAGGATTATGAAAGATGGGGCGAATACTGATCTCTGGCTGGACCCGTGGATGGGAAATAGCTCCCTTCTGGAGATCTTGGGTGCACAGATAGACAGAGAGGCGAGCAGGGGGGTAAAATATAGTCGGATCATCAGGGATGGGAGCTGGAGGCCTGAGGAGTATCCATTCACGGCTCAGTTTGGAGAAGCGATTCGTCGGATCACTATCGATACTAGCCAGCCTGCGGACTCCTGGAGTTGGATTGATCCTGGTTCGGTTGGAGGGTCAGGGATATTCAGTTTTAAAAGTTGCTATAATCTGGTTCGGACTCCACATGACAGGATTGCGGATTATGACTTTATCTGGGTGAAGGGGATTGCCCGCAAAATGCAGCTTTGTTCATACAAACTAATTATGGGCAGGTTAATGACGCGGGAGAGACTTATCAGGTTTGGGATGCAGATTCCACATCCGAATTGTATACTCTGTACGGGTGACGCGGAATCTATGGGCCGCCTATTCTTTGAGTGTCCGTTGACTTGGCACATCTGGGCGGAGCAGTGCATGCGATCGATGGGTGGAGTTGGTAGTGCCAAAGATATCCGGGGGATCCTCAGCTGGATCATAGACCGCCGAGGCATGGACCCTGGGTGGGCCAAGATGGCTAGAGTTGGACTTGCAGCATCTGTTTGGCATGTCTGGAGGGAGCGCAACAGACGTATCTTTGAGGGACTGGCTACTCCGCTAGTAGGAATTCTACATAATATAGAATTCGATGTATCTGTAATGGCCCCTTAACTGGGGAGGGAGATGTGAGAATAGTGTATTGTAACATCTTTACCACAATTTGTGTGGAATAAAATTTACCCTTATTCGAATTTTATATATATATATATATATATATATATATATATATATATATATATTGAAATGGATGGAGAAATCGAGCGCTACAGGAGGGGGCGATTTGGGCGATCGCGTTCGCGAAGGAAACCCTAGGGGGTCCCTCCTTTGGGACCCCGGGGCTACAGGAGGGGGCTGGCCAACCGGCGATGGCCTGGCCGAGGGCGCGTCGGCCACGGACGGCCCCGACGATTGATCTACGCGCGGAGGCGGTGGCAGCGCGCGATCTCTAGGCGCGTCTGCACGCTCGGGCGGCGGTGGCGGCGTCGCCTGCTCGGGGGGAGGCGGTGGCAGCGCTGGCACGAGTGAGGCACGGACAGCGCCGGCACTGGTACCGGTGGTGGCTGTCCGGACGCCGGCGGTGGCAGATCCAGCGGCTCGATTGGCGGGGGTAGATCGACGGCAACGATCGAGGGAGGATCGGTAGGAAGGTCGGACGTCCCAAACAACGGGGGGAATCGATGGGTTCCTGATTTAACTGGAACACCGAGCTTCCAACCTGGATCTAGATCCGGTTCTCATGGAGGCAAGATGCAGGAGGCGGCTGGACTACGGTTACGAGACGCCGGGGAGCGAAGACTGGAGGCAAAGTGGGGGGCGTGTAGACCCACCAAAAGCCGCGCGTCTGCTGGGAGAACGGTGGCATTGCGACGTCTGCTGGGAGACGCCGGGGAGCGTAGACAGGAGGCGGCTGGACTACGGTTACGAGACGCCGGGGAGCGAAGACTCGGGGCATTACGACGTCGGCTAGGAGAACGGTGGACTGGCGTCCCAAGGTGTCTTCGGCGGAAAAAGGAAAGGACATAATGGTGGACCGGGGGAAACTGGGCCAGGGCCATCTCCGTCTGGTGTTGTCCCTCCCCCATAAGGGACGTCCCCTCGGCCTGCGGGGAGGTCCTGGGCTGAGATTTGCAAACCGGAAGGTCCTAAAAGTCCCACCTCTATGGAGTTTGTGCCGCCAAAGAAGGTGGGGAGTGGTTTCCGGGCCTCGTTCCCAGCAGAGGAGATTGAGAAAGTGACAGCCTTTTGGAAAAACACGCTTGTTTTATGTCCTGGAAAACAAGCCATTCTACGTTCAGATCCGGGGGTATGCGGCGCGTGTCTGGCAGCCTAAAGGCAGTATGGAGTTCTTTGCTAGAGAAAATGACTTCTATTATGTGAAGTTTGGGGTAGCGGAAGATGTCACCAAGATCCTGCAAGGAGGTCTGTGGACGTTCGATGGCAGGCTGATCATACTGAAGGAGTGGACGCCTGAGTTGCGATGCGAGAAGGAAGTCCTGAACGCTATCACTGTCTAGATTCGCTTTCCGGGGTTCCCTGTGCGGTTCTGGAGCATTCCCCTGCTGATGCGACTAGCAAACTTGGTGGACACTCCGATCAAGGCTGATGATGTTACGGCCTTCCAATCGAGGCTGATGTATGCTCGGATATTCGTAGAGATTCGGGCTGGCGGGGCGTTGCTGAGTTTTTTGGAGTACGAAGTACCTTCTAGAGAGGTTCTAACCCAGAAGGTGGAGTACGAATGGGTTCCACCAACCTGTTCACATTGCGCTTGCTTCGGTCACCTGGACAGGTCATGCCCGTCAGGAGGGGCCCTACCAGGGAGGCCCACGCCCTCCTTCCCTACTGAGGAACCAGGTTCTTCACGGACGACGGAGCCTATATCCGGGGAGGACAGAATGGATGATATCATGCAGGAGGGGGACCGTCCGATGGAGGTCGTGAGTGATCCGAGCGTGACTGTGCCAGCCCAGTCAGTTCCCGCTAGTGGAACGATGGTCATCTTCTCGGCGCAGAGGAGTATGGTCACCAGAGGCATGGTGGCTTCGGATAGAGCAGAACGGAGAGCTGGCGGACCATCTGCGAAGAAATTCTACAGTAGGAAGAGACATGTTGGACTACTGCAAGATAGTTCCCCAAGGGAGTGGAGACAACACACGGATAGGGATGAGGCGTTGTGTGTGGACAATCCGGCTTTGGGCCTTGATGCTTACCCAGGATGCGCCCCATAGTGACCATATAGCAGGGGCGGAGGAGGATATGACAGAGACGGATGTGGTACCACCCCCGGGTACCAGTCCTAGTTACATTCAGGGAAATCTCTCCCTTATTAATTGATGGTGGTTATCGCCTGGAATGTGAGGGGGGCGTGTTCGCTGGGTAGATGGAGGGAGATTTGTGGAGTATTAGGCAGAGAGAGGTGGGACATCTCTGTCCTGCTGGAGACCAAGATCAAAGGGGAGCAGACTCTGACTCGTCGGACCCCATCTCTATGGGCCCAAATTCACAACTTAGCTCTTTGTGACATGGCTAGGATCTGGGTCAGATAGAACACCAAGTCTTGGGATAGAGACTTGATCTTGTTGATGGAGCAGCTGATTGCTATCACTTTCACTAACAATGGTAGATTTTGGTTCCTACTGGGCGCGGTTTACGGCCATAATGACAGGCGGCGGCAAGAGACCTTGTGGAGCGACATTACCAGGGTTGCTGTTGTTGCTGAATCCGCTCACCTGCCTCTTCTCATGATGGGAGACTTCAACGCCCTGCTACATAGAGGGGAGAAAATAGGCGGAAGACCGGTTCCTGATCCGGTGATGTCTGATTTTCAGAGTTGTCTTCTTCAGGCTGGGCTCTAGGGGCTAACTCGCTCGAGATTTATCTGGACTTGGCATAACAAGGTTGTCCGCAACAGGGTGGCATGCCAGTTAGATAGAGCCCTGGGCAATTGGGAGTGATTTTGTCGCTTCCCCAACTCTTCGACTGAGGGTATGGCCGCTGGTACGAGTGACCACTCCCCTATCAGGGTTGGTTTCACTGATCGCTCTACGGTGCGGTCTCGTCCCTTCCGGTATAACAATAGCTGGTTCCTATCAGAGGGTTACTCGGAGACTATTACGGAGGGTGTTGCGCATCAGGTTGTGGGGACTGCTCAATATCGGATGGTTCACCTACTCAAGTACACTAAGAAGGCTCTCCGGTCTTGGGTGAAGAGTTTGCCCAAGTCCACTCTTGAAGACAAGGAGGCGGAGCTTCGGGTCGTCCAGCATTCCATGCAATCTGACATGTTAAATGGGGACCTCGCGGCTAGAGAGAAGGAGCTGATTGGGAAAGTCAATACTTTGCAGCTTCAGAAGGAGATTAGTGCGGCTCAGCGCACTAAATGCTCCTAGCTTAAGAATGGCGATCGATGTACCAAGTTCTTCTATGATGTCATTCGCACCAGACAACATCGGAACACCATCTCTCAGCTTCTTGATACCGAGGGTAATCTGATTGGGGAGCCGTCCAAGATCTCAGGAGAGGCGTTCAGGTACTACTCTGAGTTATACTTTCAGACTGACTATCTTTCTGTGTTTCCAGATATAATCACGAAGAGATTGGTGACTCCATATATGGGAATAGCCTCCTGCTGGCCCCTGTCACTATGGAGGAGGTGGAGGTCATTATCAAGAAAGCTGACCCCAATAAAGCTCCAGGCCCGGATGAATTCAGCAGTGGGTTCTACAAACGCCACTGGAATATTCTGAAGGTCCCGATTCTCGAGGCGGTCCAGGAGTTCTTCTCTGAGGGAAAGCTGCTGAAGGAGCTAAACCACACTTTCTTGACTCTGGTACCAAAGAAGGAGGGGGCGACCTCGCTGGCGGACTTTAGGCCTATTGCGTACTGTAATTATCTCTATAAAATAATTACGCACCTTATGTGCCGGCACATGGAGGGGATCATGCAGGACCTAGTCTCTCCGAACCAGGCGGCGTTCATCAAAGAGCGATTTATAGCTGAGCATAGCCTTCTAGCTCATGAGATGGTGAGGGGCTTTAACAAACCTGGTGGGGAGAAGGCATGTGTCAAGCTGGATCTGAGGAAGGCCTACGACATGGTCAACAGGGAGTTCTTATGCCACCTTCTATCTGCTATGGGGTTTGATGATCGTTGGGTTGCGTTGATTCGGAAATGTATATCGTCTTCCACCTTCTCGGTCCTTATCCAGGGTATTCCGCATGGGTTCTTCAAAAGCAACCGTGGTCTCCGGCAAGGTGACCCCCTGTCACCTTACCTGTTCACGCTTGTCATGGAGTACTTTACCTGCTTGATGGATAGGGCAGTCCATTTTGGGAGGCTTGTCCCGCTGCACAGGAGAGTCGAGCCTCCGGTTACCCACCTCATTTATGCCGACGACCTTCTGGTGTTCATACAGCCTTCGTTGGAGGGTATAAACACGTTATCTGAGATTATGGGTGAGCTGGAATCACACTCGGGACTTCAGATGAACAGAGAGAAGAGCAGGGTCTACTTCAGTTCACTTTGCCTTCAGAAGGAGGAGCGCGCTGATGCACTGGGCGTGGAGAGGAGTGAGCTCCCGGTGAAATACCTGGGAGTTCCTCTGACAGTCAATTATGCCCGAGAACAGGATTGCTATAGCCTAGTGGAGTATGCCAGCGGAGAGTTGAAGATTGGCAAGCTGCCGGGTTATCTTTTGGGGGCGTATCGAGTTAGTCCGATCGATTATCTCTGCCCTGGCCCAGTTCTGGCTGCAGTCTATTTTGTTACCCATGGCTACCATTAGGAAAGTTGAAAGGATCTGTGCTGACTTCATCTGGAGTGGGGGCCTTCATGCGATCTCTTGGAAACAGCTCTGTCGGCCAAAGAATGAGGGAGGTATGGGTCTCCGTCCTCTGTTGGCTATCAGGGAAGCCTCGGCCCTGAAATTGGCATGGCGGTTCATCAAAGGGAGATCCCTCTGGACGGAGTGGATGCAGTCTCGCTATGTGAGGAATGGCAACTTCTGGGGGTGTGGTATTGACAACAACCACTCTGTGACCTTCAAACAAATTCTGAGATACAGAGCTGTTCTTCAAACTTCTGTCAGGAGGATCATGTGTGATGGGGCTGGAACCGACCTATGGCTGGATCCTTGGATAGAGCACCAGTCTCTAGTGGACATTATGGACGATCGAGATCACAGGGAGGTTGGCAGAGGTCTGTCTTGTCGGCACATCATCAGAAATGGAACTTGGAGTCCGGAGTCCTATCGTCATACTGAGGGACTTGGTGAGATTATTCGCGGGACTAAGATTGACCCATCCCAGCCTGAGGATATTTGGGTCTGGGATCCGCCTGGCGTGACTGGAGGTACTACCTCGGGGGAGTTCTCCTTCCAGAGTGGCTACAACCTTATACGTAGTGCCAATTCCCTAATTGGTGATTATGACTTCATTTGGTGCAAGGATCTGGCCAGGAAAATGCAGCTATGTATGTATCGCCTGCTCCTTGGTCGTCTTCTGACCAGGGACAGACTTATCTCTTTTGGGATCCAGGTCCCTAATCCGAAGTGTGCACTATGTGATTTGGAGGAAACGATGACCCATCTATTTTTTGACTGTGGAGTTTCATGGTCCATATGGTCTGAGCAAAACCGTATGCTGGGCGGAGGTATCTCTGGCAGGTCAAATGGAGCAATCATCACGGGTATTCGTGATTACAGAGGGCGAGGCATGGTCTGGTTCAAGACTGCTAGGATTCGGTTGGCAGCCGCTATTAGGCATGTTTGGCAGGAGAGGAATCGGCACATATTCGAGGGACTTATCACCCCTCCGGTTGGTATCCTCCATAATTTGGAGTTTGATGTAAAAAAAATGGTCGATTGACGGGTGGGCGACCATCATGTTTGTATGTTGTATGAGTATTGACCTATTTTGGAATAAAATTTACCCTTTTTCCAAATATATATATATATATATATATATATATATATATATATATATATATATATATATATATTGAAATGTATGCAATTTTATGATATATAGGAAAAATACAAATTGCAGTGTACATCTCTAACTCAGATTACAAGCAATCAAACAAGATTAAGCCCCAGAACATACTAAGACCTTGCATTCTACTAGAGTTATTAGTTTGCTTCTTGCAGTTCTTTGGACATCCCTAATAATTCTTTGTTGTAGCCTATGTTGTATTAAGCGTGAGGCGAGGTGAGACGACGAGGCTGTCGCATCGCTTAATGGCGCTTAAGCGGCGCTTAAGCGATACTTACTTAGCGCCTCACTATTTTTTGGCTCCTACATATAAACTATATAGTATATACACATAAATTTCAATATTTTTCCTTACTACCAGTATATGCATGAATAACAATATCAATTATCAATCAAGCAAAGTAACAATAATAAATACTAGAATCAAAATGCAAACTACAAGCACACAATGCATACATACTACATAGTCATCAAAATACCATTAAACATAAAAGTTATCTATAAAGTTCCTACTTAAAGTTTTCCAACTATCAAACTATGTAAATAACAAAAGATTCGGCTCAGTTTATTAAAAATTATAAAAAAATCAAAAAAAAAAAATCAAAAATCATTAAGCAAGGCGCTACAAAGCGACGCCTAAGCGTGCTTAACCGATGATCGCTTTTCTGGAGCAAAATTTCATTAAGCGAGGCGTCCTAAATCTAAATCTCGCTTAAGCGCACTTTTCACAACATAGTAGCCATTGACTTCTAACAGCTTCCTTATTGAAGATTCTCCTATTCCTTTTGAAACGGATATGCCATCTGGGAGAATTTGAGGGCATGTCTTTCAATAATGAATTCTTTAGTATCATTTTTTGCTTTTAGTTTGTATCTCCTTAATAGTATCTAGAAGTTGTTACTTGTTAGTAGAGCCTATTCGCAATGGAAATGAGATAGGCGCCCAAACTTCTGTTGTAACTCACACTGAAAGAAGAGATGCTGAGATGTTTTCTCTGCCTTCAGGCATAGAGCAAGAGGACTATCCTCTACTGATCCAAATATGAGTAACTGGCTTTTAGTAAGAAGTCTATCTTTGATTGCTGAATAAGTGCAATACACTTTGCCACAATACCCAGGATACCAAAGAAATTCATAACAAAAAAAATTGTTTAGGCAATGTTCGAGATACGGATATCTAGTTCTTACGAGTTTGGATTTTGAGATATCGGATGTCGAAGATTGAAATATCGGATACCAATAAATATATTTTATATTTATACTTATATTTATATTTTATATTTATATTTATATATAATTATGTTTTATATTTTATATTTTTATATTTTATATACTAAATGTCCTATCAAATTTAAATTTCAAGATGTCCTAAATGTTCTATATGTCCTAAAAGGCTAAAACTAAGTAAACAACTAACAAAAAGAACATCCAACATATCATCATAACAAATTAACAATTATAAAATTGCAAGTACAAATAAAAAACTAGCAATATTGTATCAATATACAAACCTACTAACCCGATCAAACCCGACCTGAACATAATTAGGGGGGTTAGTCAATTGCGATGTCAGAATCACAAGAGGTGTTTATGTAATCTAGTGTTAGTCAGTTGTGGTTGGAAAATGAGACTTAAGAAACACCAATTAGTTAATTGGGATTTCAAAATCTCTATAATTGTGATTTTTTAACCACTCTTCCAAATTTATATTGATTTATTTCGTATCAACCACACATTTTTGGCATGTGATTTTTTAATCACATCTTTCTCCTCTTCCTCTTTTCTTAGGTAGAAAAATTTAACACTTTTTTTTCTTCTTTTGTCTCTCCATTTTCTAATATTAGGATTCTATCCATCTTTCGTGGATCTCACCGTAAATAAAAACAATCTTGTTCCCTCCGCCGCCTCAACCAACCTGGACGGGCAAAGCCGTCTTGCCACAAGGAACCCCTCCCAGTCTTCTCTTTCTTATGGCCACTGATTCCTCCTCTATTCTCTCCAGTATTCACATGGTTTTTAATGTTGATCATGTCAATCTTTCGCTTACCTTCTTTTCCTTCGAAAAACATGACAAGGTAGTTCATATACAAGAGCGCATATCGGGTACATCAGTTCATCGCCGACAAATCCAACACCCAATGGTCAACAACGAGCTCCACCGACCCATCACTTCTATCCTGGATCTTGCCCTCACAAGATGCATGGAAGTCATTCTTGCCAACATGTCAATTATTATTTGTTCTTTTCTTGTAATTATCATTTGTATGTATGATAGAGTTGTAATGATTTTTTTTAATATTGTCTATATAACAATATACTTAATCATTATGAAATACTTAATTGTGTAACATTTTATATTGATTTTAGTTTATAATGTAAAGATTTGATTAAGATTTCATTGATGCATTTGAATTCAATGCCAAAACTAAGTATAATATAAGTTAGTTTTATTACTTAGAAATTTTTTTTTAATAATAGTAATAAAAATAATATATTCATTATGGTAGAATTTTAATAAATTCGTGAAAGTGATTTAAGAACACATAATGGATGTGGTTTCATAATCGTAGTCCCAATCCCAATCCCAACGGTTGCAAGAATCATTTTGATCATTTTGTTTTGCTGGAAAACACTCTGATTGTGATTGTGATTATGAAATCACAACCACACAATGTTTTCGAAATCCATATTGACCAAGTCCACCCTTTATTTACCTCTAATATCTTATATTTTCATATACCGCGACATGTAGGTCCATATCATATTGGCCGATATATCAAATTTTGACCAATATATCAGCCGATTTTTTCCAAACTGATATATCTAATATATATGCCGATATATGTTATTTTAAGCCTAAATTCGATATATATTTGTAACACCGTGTTTAGCATAGCCTGCAATATCGGCCGATATTGATACGATACGACCGATACGAATCGCTTTTGGCATATTCCGATCCGATACCAACCGCTAGCAAGTGTCCGATACCGACTATAGGGGTCGTTTTTCCGTTCAATTTAACAAATCTCTAAGTTCTAATCCACAAGATAAGTCCATCCCTTAACCAACTCCAACCAACTCAAGAGATAAAATTCTCTTTATTTTGTTTTATACTAACAAACTAAAGAAATCCAAAATAATCGAAAAACCCTATTAAGTCACCAAAATATTTTGAACGTGTCCCAATAATTGAACCTGTGAACAATTTCTATTATATGTTTGTTATAAATAATTGTAATAGTTTGCAGAAAATAATAAATGATTGCAGGGGCGATCATTTTGCTTCTTTGGAAACATCTAGTCCACAAGTTGTTGAAGTACTTAATAGTCCCTGCTGAATATTCTACTTCTTCCACTTCCACAACCCCCAGTACCGCCATGGAGTTTTCTCAGCTTGTCAGAAGCTTCAATGTTGACTAAGTTGTCAAAGCAAAGGCCACTGCCATGGCCGAATTGGAGGGCATCAACATGAGCATAATTCTCGGATTTCACACTTGATTCACCAGGAGGTGAATTTTTCAAAAGCCGAGGAGAATGATGGAGAACAACTTGGATTTTTCGGTTATTTTGGATTTCTTTAGTTTGTTTGTTACTATAAAACAAAATAAAGATAATTTTATCTCGAGTCTGTTGGAGTTGGTTAAGGGATGGACTTATTTTGTGGATAAGAATTTAGAGATTTAGTTTATCTTCTTTTGATTGTTTTGTAGCTTATAGATAGTTTGTAATTTCATAAGTTATGAATCGAAGAATTGAGAATGAGAAATCTATTTTGAGTTTATAATGGTGCGATGTCAAAACCTTAAAGTGGATCTCTCTACCTTAGTTGCTTCTCCGCTTTCGACGTTGACGTCTTCAACGTAGCTTCTCCGCTTCCAATCTCCAACGGTAATCCTAATTATAATTTTCCAATTCTATTATAATTTTTGTGATAAATTTATAATAGTTGTTGTTCACTCTTTAATTAAAGCTTCCGTACTCAAATCTTCTCAAATCCTTAATTTCATACTAATAATTTATTTTTGGGTCTTCATTCTGCATCATTGTGTCAACATAATGGTTTAGTTGTATTGAAGGTTGATAATATTACAATGTGTTGATAAGATTTTGTATCGATGAATTGTAGCCAATGCCATTTGTTGAAGTTTTTGTCAAAGTTGCATATATATAAATTCATAACATTCATCCATATTAATATTATTACATTCAGAACTATTTATTGTGGTTGCACTATGTCTAAAGGCAAGCAAATAAACAATTAGAATATGGTCTCAAACAATCAGAACATTGTCTCATTTAAAATTGTGTCTATTACAAGTAGAATATTATATATCAATTCTTTCTAGCTTCTTAAAATACTTTTTATCATGATTGGTTTTCAGAAACGACAAATCCAACTCCGATATGAAACTATCGGAACTGCCGAAATAAACACTCATAGGAAACAAATGCTAATAGGAAGGCTCCGAAACCGATACTGTGAACCTATTGTTTAGGCCCCTCTAATTAGTGTGTATGTTGTTTTGAAAGAGAAGGCCCTTGTGTTGTTCAGATTCCAGAGCCAATAGTCTTCTTGTCTATCAATAGGAATGATGGCTATCTATTCTTGTAGAGGTGTAGTGAATGTGATTCTAGTTGCTACAGTATTCCATTGTCTATTGGTAATGATACGATCCACAGTCAAGTCTTCATTATAGATGGCGAAGGATTGCAACCCAAATTTGTCTATCAATTTGCCCTGAATAAGACAGGAGTCAAACCACAGTGAAGTACTCATACCATTAATAATAGCTCAGGTCTGTGGTTATTGCAGGTAGAATAGAATCTCTAATTTGAAGAGTGCCCTTCCTACTAGAGGAGTTGTCTTCTTGACTGTCAAGAAATTCCTACCTTTCAATTATTTATTTCTCATCCACACACTCCACTCCATTGTTATTCAGTAGACTCCATGCTCTCTTCATTTGTAAACATGTCGTAAGATAATTGAGATTCTTTATGCCCAGGCCACCCTCTTCCTTAGGTTTTGTAAGTTCCTCCCATCTGATTGCATGTCTGGAGTTGCCTTATATGAAGTTTGTACAGATAGAGTGTAGCATCTTAATCACTAGGATAGTTTAAAGACTTGCAACCAGTACATAGCAATATATAGCAATATTGCCAATCACTGATTTCACAAGCTCAATCATACTAGCATAGGATAGAAGTTTAGCTCTCCACCCATCTCATCTTTTCCTGCATTTGTCAATGAGTTTAGATTCCACTGAGAGTCGATGGCTTTATTGGAGAGGGGTACTCCTAGATAGGTCACACGCAGATGGCCTTCTTCCATCACAAGCAACTGCTTCATAAGAGTCTTGTTCTTACAAAATTTGCTGAAGAATACTTTTCAAGTGCTTATAGCCAAGGTTCAAATATCGATATCCAAATCGGTTTTGGAATACTTCCTCTGAGTATCATTATCGGCACTTTCAGGTCATCAGTTTCTGCTGTTTTAGTAGGTGTATCGTCTTCGTTTCGGAAAACTAAACATGATACGAGGTTTTTTAGAAAACTAAAAAAATATGATATATATAGACATAAGTTTATATTTTATATGTTGTTTCTCGTTCGTTTTAAATTGATATCTTTGTTTGGCTCTACAGCGCTTATCCCACTAGATGAGGCATCTGCTTTGCCACCTTTTGTCTGTTCATTGACTATGAGTGATGTAATCACCCTTAAAGGGAGATCCTGGTCCTGATTTGCATCTTCCTGGCTGTCTTGCATATCTCCATGTTGTCCCTCATCAGTATCAACTTCCATCGTTTGATGCCCCTACCTTCTAGCAATTTCCTCTAGTAGCTCATCTGCATTGGAAGGCGAAGAGATTGCTTCCCCTGCAAGTCCCATCGAGTTGAAGTCTCCTTGCGCTCTGGCTCCACTCCAGTGATGGTAAAGCAGCTTCCATACCAGCCAGATTAGGAGCCTCATTATGCTCTGACTCCCTTCGATCTTGTGGCATGGAAGCAACCTTGATTGTTCCAGCCCCAGTGCTTATGGTTCTTCCAGTCTTGCACTCTTAGGTGTAGTTAACTGCTAATCTGAAAACTAAGAAATTTGGATGAAATCCGATCTGACTAAAAAGCATCCTATATCTTTCTCCGTGAGGAGGGACAATTCCAGCAGAAGGTCAACTTTCTTTTTCAGAATTACACATCTATTTTATGTTAGTCTGTATTCCTTTATTCATGAGATAGTTTTCCCCTAGGGGTTATGAGAAGTGTTAAGTTTTAGTTAAGTTTTAGTATTGGGCTTTAGTCTCACATTGGCTAGAATGATAGTGAGAGGGGTTGGCCTCTCCTATATATACATATGTAACTTTCCCTTAATAATAATATCAGAGCCATAACCCATCCACACCTCTCTCCCTCTCTCTCCACAAAGGAAAAAAAAAATCCCCTAACCATCTCCACCCCCCTCCACCTGCTGCTGCAGCCCCCCCAAGCGCCCCCACCCTCTGGGCCTCGCCAGACCCAGCGCCCAGCGGGCCCACTGCTGCTGCAACTTGCCCCCAGCGCCCCCCCCCCCCTACCCAAGCTCCCCCCCACCCCGCCTGCTGATCCCCCCCCCCTCTAGCCCCCCGCCCCCCTGCTGCAGCCTGTTGCTGCTGCCGCCGCCCCTTGCCCCCCCCCCATCCCTACCACCCCCCGCATGCCCCAACCCCCTCCTACTGCTGCCCTCCGTTTGTCGCCGACTCCATGCACCCCCCCACCCCAAACTCCATGATGCAAGGTCCAAACCCTAACCCTAGATCTTTCCACGCAACTGCCATCCAACATCCTAAAACCCTACCCTAATTCAAGAAAAAAATGTTAAAATTCTCAGAGGGTAAATATTTTGTTATTTGTTGGAACCTCTGACTCTCAACAATTGACTTGAGATTCTCAGAGGGTAAACACTTGGTTTGTTTTCTGGAACCTCTGACTCTCAATATTAATTTCAGGATTTTAACAAAGAGCAGACAAGTTGCTTGTTTTGCATGAATCTTTGTTTCTTTCCTTCCTTGATCTTCATATCAGGATCTCACAGTGGATAACCTGGGTTATCTCTCTATCCTAACTTGTGTTATCCATATTCATCTTTGCTTCCTATGCGCGTGCCGGTTTTGGTCACGTTTCTAGCACATTTGCAAAGTTGATGTAATTATCAAGTTCGAAGGAACAAATCGACAGTTGAATCAGGAATACTGTGTGATGACTAGTACTGGAGCAAATAGCAGTGCTACAGACACTAGTGTCGAGAACGCAATGGCGGGACCAACGGACATTGGCGTCACGATTTTCTCGATTCGTCTTGTCGATCGACGATTGGACGGACCAGAAAGTTACTCGACATGGCGAAAGAATGTCGAGAAAATGCTTCGGGGAATGCGGTTGTCAAAATATCTGACTGACAACCCTCCAGCAGTGACTGATCCCATATTTGAGCAATGGGAGACAGATAATAGTCGAATGTTTACACAGTTGATGAATTCAATGGAACTATTGGTGGAAGACATGGTTCAGAATACAGATTCCGTGAAGGAACTATGGGAGGTCCTGCAGACGAAGTTTGATGGAAAACGCGACTTGCCTCGTATCTACGACTCGGTCGTTGGCGTCTCGAGCAAATCAAGGAGACAAATCTCATAAGGATCACTCCCGCGCCTTTAAAGCCATGACCGATGAAATTGACCGTGTATTACCTCTGACAACGTATATCAATAAAGCAAAGGCTCAACGTGAGCACCTTTATGTCATGGCATATGCTGCCTCTCTCCATCCAGATGCGGATTATGCTCGCTCTAAGACCATTGCTGGATCTGATATTCCATCTCTGATGGAAGCCCACTTTCGTGTCCTTCGGACAGCGAAAGTCGTTGAAACCGCTCCGGGTGATGCTCCAGCCGATCGATCTGCTCTTGGTGCTTTCCGTGTTGGATTTCGTGGTGATCGTGGTGGCCGACGTGGTGGCCGAAATGGTGGCCTTGATGGTGGACGAGGCAATGGCGGTCGAGATGGGGGTAGACCACGCACATGCTTCAACTATGGTCTGCAAGGCCATTTCCAATGGCAGTGTCCTAAGGCTCCTGCCGCCAATGTTATATCAGATACTCCTGATGATGGCATTCGTTCTGTTCAGCTGACTGCAGAGTCATATACAGATTTTCTTGATTTTCAAGCTCAACGTCGCAGTGAAGTATCCACATCTGGATCCACAGCCGGCTACTCAGCGACATGTGTGGTAAAGTCGAAGCAGTGGATGATTTGACTCTGGTACGTCTTCTCACATGACTGGCGACGCAGGTATGATACGCAATTATGTATCGGTGGATCGCATTTCCAATAACTGTTGCCAATGGTGGTTCACTAACAGTCCGTGGACGAGGAAGTGTTCGTCTTTCTTCCGGACTATCACTCGAATCAGTATTACATACACCGAAAAAAACGTTCAATTTGCTTTCAATTAGTCATCTTACTCGCGATTTGCATTACTCAGTAACATTTTCTCTGATGGTTGTGTTTTTCAGGACCTAAAGACTGGGAAGACTATTGGTAAGGGACATGTAGCTGGAGGCTTGTACATGTTTAACGTACTTCTTTTGTTGCCTGTACAGGCGTGAAACTCGATCCTTGAGTTACATTGTGACTCGTGTCATTTAGCTAAGCATCACCGGGTGCCCTATCCAGCGAGTACTAATAAATTTGCATCCGCTCCTTTCGGTGCATTCTGATGTATCGAGACCTTGTACGATTGAATCAATAATAGGTTTCAAATATTTTGTTACATTTGTTGATGATTACTCACGTGTCACTTTTATTTACGTGATGAAAAATCGCTTCGAATTATTTTAAATTTGGTGCAATTTTTATGCCGAAATCAAAACACAATTTGGTGTTCCAATTAAATGATTACGAAATAACAATTGTCGTGAGTATCTATCTCGTGAGTTCAATACTCATTTGTCCGACAATGGCATCATCCATCAAACTTCATGTCCTTACACACTACAACAGAATTGTGTGGTTGAGCGTAAGAATCGTCATCTCTAGGAAACAACACGTGCTAATATGTTTCAAATACGTACTCGCAAAAGGTTTTGGTCGGACGCGGCACTTACCGCTTGCTATCTTATTAATCGTATACCATCATCAGTTTTCAACGGTTCTACCCCTTTTTCACGATTATATCCCAGAAGAGAGCCGTTTCCTCTCCCACTAAAAAATTTTGGTTGCTTGTGCTATGTACGAGATATCCGCCCAACTCTTTCTAAATTAGATCCTAAGACAATCCAATGTATTTTTCTTGGGTATCCTAAAGATCAGAAAGAATATTGGTGTTTCTCTCTTACCTTAAAGCGGTACTTTTTTCTCTCGGGACGTTACTTTCTTTGAAACTGAGTTTCCTCCACTTCCGCAAACTTTTGATCCAATTCCATAAATTTATCCAGAAGAGGATTTCTTGTTGTTTCCTATTCACCCACAACAGCCCCCCCTAAGGGTGTCCTCCCCTACCGAGCCAGTATCCGGTCCGACGGTCCGCAAACACCGGTTCAGTCCGTACCGATGTCACAAGAAAGAACATCGCAGATTGTGCCCACAGAATCACCATCCTCCTCTAGCTCCACCGGTTCGCCTTCGTCTGTCCCGGCAACTTGACCTCGTCGTACCTATCGTGATCATCCATTGTATGTTGACAACTACAAAGGACTTGCCAGCTACACTCAATCCTTGGTAGCTACTATTGATGGGATTAAGATTCCCAATACTGTCGAGGAGGGTCTCAAACATTCCGATTGGCGTGCTGCTATGGAAGAGGAGATGAAAGTACTTCGAAAAAATCATACTTAGGACTTGATAGATTTGCCTACTGGTAAGCAGGCAGTCGGATGCAAATGGGTATTTGCGATCAAGGTAAAATCGAATGGCACTC
The DNA here is from genome assembly GCA_029216955.1 of Iris pallida. Lineage (NCBI taxonomy): Eukaryota > Viridiplantae > Streptophyta > Magnoliopsida > Asparagales > Iridaceae > Iris > Iris pallida. Next base: position 33,525,520 of record JANAVB010003400.1, on the reverse strand, counting down.
TTGATTGTCTAAAGGCTCGTCTAGTGGCTAAAGGATATTCTCAGACCTATGTTGAGGATTATTTTGAGACATTCTCCAGTTGCCACGATGACATCTGTACGCGTACTTTTGGCACTGGTTGTTCGCTATGACTGGCTATTGCTTCAGCTGGATATCAAGAATGCATTTTTTCATGGGAATCTTGAAGAAGAAGTATATGTGGTGCAACCTCCCGGATTTGTTGCAAGGGAGGGTAAAGTATGTCATCTAGGGAAGGCCCTCTATGGTCTCAAACAATCATCTCGTGTGTGATTTGGTCGATTTAAACATGTTGTTACTCAATTTGACATGTGTCAATTAAAGAATGATCATTCGGTATTCTACCGACAGACATCAGCTGGAAGGATTCTACTTGGTGTCTATGTTGACGACATTGTGATCACGGGAGACGATAGTTAGGGTATTGCAGACCTAAAGAAGTTTCTGAGAGAACAATTTCAAACCAAAGATATGGGACCATTGAACTACTTCTTGGGCATTGAAGTCATAAGGGGTAAGTGGAACATTGTAATGTCTCAGAGAAAGTATGTGTTGGACATACTAAATGATGCATGAATGATGCAAGCTAAGGGAGCAAACTCTCCCATGGATCCAGCGGTAATGTGACTTCCAGATTAGGGGGTCCTGATGACCAATCCAGATCAGTATCGTCGAGTGACGAAAAAACTCAACTACTTGGCGGTCATGACACGGCCAGACATCTCTTTCATCGTAAGTGTCCCAAGTAAATTTATGGCTTCTCTAAGAATTCCACACTAGCAAGCAGTTCTCAGAATTCTGTGCTATCTAGTCAAGAATTTGGAAAAATGAATTCGGATGGAGAATCATGGACATACTTAGTGCTTTATCGATGCTAACTGGGGTGCAAGTGTGACAGATATACTGTCTACATCTGGCTATTCGGTATTTATTAGCGGAAATATGGTATCGTGGAAGAGCAAGAAGCATAATGTAATAGCACGGTCAAGTTCAGAAGCAGAATACCGAGCCATTGCCCATGGTACAACACAGGTGTTATATCTTAAGCATCTTCTATAAGAACTGGGAGAAGAAGCAGGATCTAAAGCAACAGATATGTGGTGTGATAACCAGTCAGCTATCCATATTGCTACTAATATTGTATTTCATGAAAGAACGAAGAACATTGAAATGGACATCCACTTTGTCCGTGATGAGTATACAAAGGGGGTAATAAAGTTTCACCAAGTGAGGACCGGTGATCAGATAGCCGATATCTTTACGAAGTCTCTTTTGCGTCCTCGGGTTCAATTTTTGTGTAACAATCTGGACATGATTGACATCTATGCTCCTGCTTGAGGGAGGGTGTTAAATATTAGTTAAGAATTAGTATTGGGCTTTAGTCCCACATTGGCTAGAATAATAGTGAGAGGGGTTAGCCTCTCCTATATATATGTAACTTCCCCCTTAATAATAATCATCCCATTATTCAACTCTACAAGAAGAATAGTAAATCGCATTATATTATTTTACTTATATCTCGGAAAATGAAAATTTTATAGTGAAGATCTGTTTAACTGTAGACAATATACTTTTACCAACATTTTTGACAGCTTTAGGGGGGGAAGATGTCAACCAACTTTATGGGAAGATGTGGGTGACAACCAACTTTATGGGAAGATGTGCACCCACATCTTCCCATAATCTAGTGTGTTCAATATAAAACTTTTTGAACTCGCGAGTCAATTATTGAACACAACCATTTCCATGATATATATATATATATATAATAAAGCAGAAATTCAATGGGATGAGTAAGTACTGTGAGTTTCCATAACCACATTTGGTGCAACTTTATTTACTTCTTTCAAGGCTTAAAGAACAGAAAATGAATAGAGTAATAATGAACATATTTATGATAACAAAATAGGAAAAAAAAAAACTACCTCATTGTCGCAGAATAGCTACCTGTTTTAGCCATCATTGATGCTAGGCCAACTGTTTTTAAGCTAATGGTTTTACCGCCGGTGTTTGGGCCTGTAACAACCAGTACACCAGTTTTTGCAGAAACAACAAAATCTACTGGCACAGGAAGTTCCTTTTCCAACTGAGAAACCTGAAAGAGTAATTTTATTGAGCATGCAATGTATGAAGATATTTACGATACAAGGGAAAGTAATATTGGTAAAATGCAATGTATATACCTGACAAACAAAAGCTAATGTAGAACAGGAAACAAATTTTTGTAAAGGTTTAATATTCACCCTGAGTTTCGTGACTGCAAGATTTAGATTCATATCTTCTGTTGGAAAATATTTACCTTGCAATTTTGCCCTCCGGCTATCCTACAGATTATAATTATTTCATTAGTGTAACATGAATAACAAAAATGATAACTGACTGTATATAGTTAAATAATACGGTTCGTTGAGGAACCGATACTGAAAACAGATAACACACAGATAACACAACTATCTATCATCAAAACGATCTTAAAAATTAAATAATAAAACAAATATGTGAAATAAAACTCACAGCAGTAGCATTAGCAACATCCTTTCTGGCGTTATCTATACTCAAATGGTGCTTCTGAAGTAAGAGAGGATGATAAGCTTTTGCCATATACAATTTCCATTCCTTCTGGGGTCGGCCACATAAAGTAGCCGTGCTTAGATTTTTAACCAAAGGGTGGTATCCTTCATCAGTGTTTCTAACACCTGGTAAATATATGCCTGGAAATGTACCACCATACGCAATACTGTACTTTGCTCGAGCAGTGACCTACATTATAGAAACAGTTTCTTAGAAAAAAAAAGAAATTATCAAAAAGAAATTTTTGGATACAATCATGAAAACGTGAAGGGAGAAGTTGACTGTGTCATATAGCACAAATTCCCTAGTCATGTTTTTACTTTCTTTTAGCTTTCATCTTTTAGTCCTTCAGTGGATGGAAAAGATGAATAGCTTCCTATGTCCCCTGTATAAATAGCCTTGGGCCAGATGAATGAAATCAATCTTTTGTTTTTTCCTTTCTCTCCCTATCGGAACCCTCTAGCCTTTGTGGCATGCCTCCCATCTTCCCTAGCCACTTGCCCTCTATTCTAACCCCCAACTCAAACCGTACCTCCAAGCTGCCGTCATCAGAACCCACTAGCTGCAACCCGTCACCTCCCTCAGTTCTTATCCATAACCCTAACCCAAAATGAACCCTAGATTATTTCCCCTAGGCGTCACCCATTCTTCATCACAAAACCTAGATCCTAGATCTAATCCCCAAATCCCAGCACCTCCAACATGAAAACCCATTCCAATTTCAAAAACCTTTTAAGATCTTTGCATATCTGAGCTTTACGAACCCTGGCTTTCTCATTCTTCTTGGGTTCTTCTCGTCCTCTCTGCTGTCACAATGTTGCTCGTCTGCATTGCTCATTGGTTACAAACGAGAGCTACCCTCTTTCCAGTCTTCCCTGACAATAGTCAACTCACTCTGATCATCCCTGACACAGATAAGTCTCCAACCAGCTGAGAAGGGAGGTTTCTCTCTTCCATGTTTCTTCACTATTATTGTTAGGTTCAAGGCCCACACACCTGTGTGGAACTCGACCACCACACTCAGCTGATTAGAACCTCGGCTCTCCCTACCTTCTTTTTCTTCGAGAGAGTACAGCTTTTCTACAAGAAGTGACCATGAATCCCTTCTCTCAATATATTCAACACTGCTCTTCCTTTACCAAGAGTTTAAGTCTTCTCTGCATGGACCAGTTCCTCACTGTTGGAGGCTTCCTAAAGTGATTCCCCAAAGACAACGGGAGAAGAGCTGCTCAAATTGTATTCAGCGTAGACAACTGTGTTAAAAATATTTTATATGTTGGTCTTTGTAAGCATAAATTTATAAATATTGGCCAACTGTGTTAAAAATATTTTATAAGAGTAGAGTGTATTTCAGCTCTCATTGCACTCGTAAGGAGGAACGGGCGGCGGTGCTGAGAATTGAGATAGGGGAGCTCCCTATCAAATATCTAGGAGTCCATCTGTCTGTCTACTATGCAAGGGATATTGATTGCCATAGCCTAGTGGAGTTCACACAACGCCGAGTAGAGGTTTGGCATGCCCAAAGTTTGACATTTGAAGGTCGTATTGAGCTTGTACAATCAATCATATCTGCTTTAGCCCTTTTCTAGCTTCAGTCCGTTAGTTTACCTACTACCACTATTCGGAAAATTGAGCGCACGTGTGCTAATTTTATTTGGCGAGGTGGGATGCATGCCATAGCCTAGGATCAGTTATGTCGACCTCGGGAGGAGGGGGATCGGGTTGAGACCCCTGTAGGTGCTACGTGAGGTAGCAGGGATGAAAATAACGTGGAAGTTTGTACAAGGGACATCCTTATGGGCGGAGTGAATGAGTAGTAGATATCTGAAGGGAGGTAACTTCTGGACCTACAGGTACAATAACAATGACTCGGTTACTTTCAAGTGTTTACCGTGCCAGCGCGATTCTCTTAAGAAGGCCATGCACCGTGTTATCCGAGACGGGAGGAGTACGGACCTGCGGCTTGATCCATGGATCAATCACAAAAGCCTACTGGAGAGAGTTGGGGATCACATGCTTCAGGAGGCGGGTAGGAGGTTACGAGTACATAGTATATTGCGGCATATGGGCTGGCAGCCAGAACGTTACACATTCACGGCCAGGTTTGCTGAGACTATCTGCGGGGTCCCCATGGACCCCGCAGTATAGGAGGACAGCTGGTTTTGGCATCCGCCTACGGCTGGCTCTAGATCTGGAGAGTTTGATTTTAAATCATGCTATGATTTTTTACGCACATCTCATGCCAGACAGGAGGATTTTGACTTCATATGGGTCAGCAGTTTGGCCCGCAAGATGCAACTATGCAAGTATAGATTGCTGCTAGGATGATTTTGACCATGGGTAAATTTGCTCGGTTTGGAGTTCAACTCAACTCACAAACATGTGTCTTATGCAATCAACAAGTCTGAGACCATGCGTCATCTATTCTTTGCATGTGCGACGTCGTGGTTCCTATGGCAGTCACAAAGCATAAAAGGATTGGGTGGACATATCAATATGAGGGTCGTTACAGACATTATTGCTTGAATTCGGACAAAAAGAAACCGAGGTGGTATGAGGTTTATAGAAGCACGTATCAGACTTGCTCCGTCGGTTTGGCACGTGTGGCGAGAGGGAAACTGGCAGATTTTTGAGGGACTCACTACTACCTTTATAGGAATTTTAAATAATATTGAATTTGATGTATCGACTTTGAGGAGGCCAATTGGGGTCTAAAACTGTGAGAGGTGTATTTGATTTATGGATTACATGAAATTTATCTTTTTCATATATATATATATATAGGCTTAATTGCAACTTGATACCCTCAACTATGTCGATTTTTTACCTTGATATCCAAAACTTTTTTACTCAACAACTTAATACCATCAACTATTAAATATTTTCATCTTCATACCCTAAAATTAAAAAAAAAAATCCCAAAATGCCCTGGCCCACCCCATGGCTGCCCCCTCCTCCGGCCACCCACGTCCACCCCCGAGGGCTGCGCCCTTTCTCTCCATGTGTGTAGTCGTAGGGGTCGTACATGGGAGGGCAAGGGTGACCGGAGGGGGCAAGGGGATAGAGGAGGACAGGGACATTTGTCTTATTTTTTTCAGGATATCAAGTTATCCCAAAAAAAGTTCAGGATATCAGGTTAAAAAACCGACATAGTTGAGGGTATCAAGTTGCAATTAAGCCATATTTTTTTTACATAGTTGAGGGTATCAAGTTGCAATTAAACCGACATAGTTGAGGGTATCAAGTTGCAATTAAACCATATATATATATATATATATATTTTTATATATATATATATATATATATATATATATATATATATATATATATATGAAAAAAGGTACTTGTTATATATATAATGTAAGGAGTCTATAAGGCAGATCATGGTGGAGACTTAAAGTTCTCCATCACTTTTACATCAAAATCTATATTGTGTATCACTCCAATAGTGGGCGTAGTCACCAACTCAAAAATTCTATTGTTTCTCTCCTTCCATATATGCCAGACTGCAGCTGCCAGCCGAATTCTTGCTGTTTTGTACCACTGGAAACTACGATTCCTTTCGGCTATGATATCTGCCACCTCCTCTCTCCAGCTTCGAGGGCCATGAGTCTATAAGCTGTGCTGAGAACATTGATGTTGCCAAACGGATGATGAGAAGGAACATCTAAAGAATAAGTGCTCCATAGATTTATGGTCTTGCTTGCATAACTCGCACAGGGGTGACGGCATCTGCACACCAAATCTCACTAGGCGGTCCCGAGTAAGCAACTTCCCAAGACAAAGTTTGTACAAGCAAAATTACATTTTGGAGGCCACCCCTTTGGTCCACACCATCTGAGCCAGCTCTATGGGAGGGTCAACCTCCCTAAGAGACGCGTACACGATCGATTGGGGAAAGATATGCTTGTAGACACTTACAAAAAAGAGAAGAATCACTGTCTTTTCTTATTAGCGCAAGGCACCACAAATCGAGTACACCAGAGAGATTCTGCACTGAGAATCCCCGAGTACAAAAAGAATTCTGGAAAATGGGACAATGGAGATCGAGCGGCAGTTGCTCCTTTACTCCGTTGACACTCCGATTTACAAAAGTGGGAGAAAACCTAAAAAAATTGCTAACTCTCGGCTCACTGGAAAGAATGGCAGCAATTTAGCTCTGAAATGCTCTTTGTTTTGTTCATTTGAAGAGGCATATGTCCTCTATTTATAGTCGTTTTGCACTAAAACGACTGTTATGCGCACACAGGAGGAGAATACACTGATCTCCCTGTGGGTGCATAATATTGCTTTGGGTGCATCGGATGTAGGCGCATAAGAACTAGATGATCGTGGGTAGATCGTGGGGTTGACGTGGCCGCATGCTTCAGTGCACGACTGCTCGTGGAGACTAACGTGGCCGCATGCCTCGGTCCATGACTGATCGTGGATGTTGACCGAGTCGTAGAGCTGTTCTGACTTGGGCGCATAGTGTAGGATGACAACTATGCGCCCACCTCTGGAAAAATCATATGGGCGCATACAATTTACTACATGTGGGCGCATAGAATTGCTACATGCGGGCGCATAGTCACTTCTTTATGTGGACGCATAGTATGGATGTTTTCATGCTTCTACAAGACCCCCTTCAAAGTTTTTGATACTCGAACGAGTTCGAAATACTTTGAAAGAAGCATGGAAGACTGTCTTCTTATGGCTCTGCGGGCGCATAACAAACCATCTCTTTCGGCGCATAGATGTTGCCAGGCTGTCAAAGATGATTGTTGAGATCTTCCTCAAAAATCTGAACTGACAGATTCATTGGAACGAAATTTGAAGGGGTCCATCCTTTATGTGATGTCTACGCATAGTCCACATCAGCAAAATAGTGGGCGCATAGTGTGCAAAGAACGAGTCTTTGTGTGGGCGCATAGACCATGTGGGCGCATAACTTCTCGTTCGTGCCTATAAATAGGCCTTGAGGAGAGAGAAAGTTCATTCTCCTCTCTTTTTCTCAAAAAACTTTTAAGAGAATTTTTATTTCTTTTCTGCAATAACATGTCTCCCAAGGCTGTCAAGAAGTCCGCGAAGGGCAAGGAGGCTGCACCGGACGGTTCTCCTCCTTCGACAACGTCTCCGCTAGTCCAAGACCCCATTCTAGGTGAGGCTATATTTTAAAACAAAGTCTCGAGCGTTAATTTGCGACGCTCAGACTTCTCTATGCTTGGGCGCATAACCACTGATATGCGCCCAAAGCAATATACCTTTGTTCAGCATTCTTATGTGCCCACAGAAATATGCGCCCACACACTTGTTGTATGTCATGCGCCCACACAGAACACTTCTATGTTTGAAAATTCTTATGCGCCTACAGGCTGTTTGGGCGCATAGAAACTGGGCGCATAGAAATTTTTCAGTACTTAGCTCTTTTTTCTGTAGAATCTAAGTCTAACTTTTTCCTGTCTTTGCAGTTGACATGGTCGTCCTGGAACTTGGTGGAATTCCTCTCAGCTCTGCTCGCCAAGCTCTTGGTTCAAGCCTCGTCACTACCATGATTAGGAATGTTCATGTTAAGATCATCCAGGACCAGCCTTCAGTGCGAATGATCGCTATGCTTGAACAGGATAAGATATTCCTGAAGCAGATGATAAATGATGAGAAGTTCTTGCTCAGAGGGGCGCGGAGCTTTAAGAGACCGTACTTCTTGTTTGGCGGCCTGGGGTTCGAGGACGGCGAGACGATATGCCTAAAAGACCCTCTGGTGGTCAGGTTGAACAACCTAAGGATATGGTTGCCATCCATGGATCGCCAATATCCTCTGTCGGCGTTCACCGATCTAGCTGTACGGAGACAGATGAAATGGGACCTAACCCCTGAACTTCATGGGGTTGTCTTCGGAAAGATGCACTTTAACTCCGGTGATCGGAAGAAAGATACTTTTAAGTGTGTCAAGGGCTCCACGTCCTATTCCACAAGGGGGCTGCACCCTGGTGCCGTAATAAACGATATTCCGACCGACCTTCATCCTTATGCTGCCGACACCCTTTCTAATCTGATGATGTCGAAGAATAGGTCGTATCCAGTAGGGAAGCTGCGGTGGAAGGTTGGAGGTACCTCGTTTTGTTTTGGAATGACCTTACTGAATGGGTGCTTTCAACCTATGAAGCCACCCTGAAGGCTGTCGGCCTTTTTCATGCCATTAGAGCCACTCAATATGGCATAAAGACAAATTGGCCTATATTTGTCTCTTTGGCGGAGTTGTACATCATCACACCTGTACCTTCTTCACTCCGGGCGGGGAGATGGGTCTGGCTCTTCATGAGATGCAGGAGATATCGAAGCTTACCAGGGGAACAGAGCCGTACGAAGAATGTCCCTTGTGATGAAGAACTCTTAGACCTGAGAGAGAAAACTCCAAGATGACGGACGTGTATAAGGAGTTATTCTGTCACTTCCTCATCTGTCACAAGATCACAAAGAAGGGCAGGACTGATGGGGCCAATCCCCATACAGAATCTTGGACGGAATATATTTTTGTTAAAGGAGAAGGAGAAGGTCTGGCCTCCTTTTCAATTTGCAAGCCCCTGACGAAGTCCAAGATAGAGGAATTGATGACAGGTCACGGTATCTTTTTCTTTCTCTGTTTTTTGAGAGAAGTTTTTAATAAAGAATCTTTTGGCTTTCGAAACTCATGAATGTAGTTTGTGAAATATCAGAACTAGAGGTAATGTGGACGTAGTAGGGATATTTCTGGTGGGTATTCTGCTAGGAAATTTGATGTGGACTTATTATCCATTTTATATTCAAGATTCTCGAACATAGACAATAAGTTAAAAGAAACTGCTAATAGAGGTAGTGTGGACACAATACAGAGGATGTTTTATATCTGACCAGAGGTAATACGGACGTGGACGGATATATAATATTAAGTAGGAGTCAGTAAATAATTCAGAGGTAATATGGACGTAATTATCTTTGACGAGTGTTTTGCTCAGAGATTATATGGACGTCGCAAAATATTTCTTAATTATGTGAACTCTGTATATGAAGGTTACACATAATATTTCTTCAGGAACTTGTCGTTGATCGGCATCATAAGCAAGTCACCATCAGGCTTAGTTAGTCGATACATACCGTTAGAATACACCGATTCTATAACGAAAGGACCTTCCCATTTAGGCTAGAATTTTCCTTTTGTCTTGTGCATCATGACCATTGGTCTTCTCACTGCTAAGACCAGATCACCAACTTGAAAGAATCTTTCCTTCACCTTCTTATTAAAGGCTCTAGAAATGCGTGCTTGGTATAGCTCAATACGCTGTTAAGCTAATAAGCATTTTTCATCTAACGCTTCCAACTCTTGTAGTCGCAGACGGTAACTTTCTTCGGCAGTCAACTCACTGGCTAAGGCTACTCGAAGAGAGGAAATCTGGATTTCTAGGGGAAGAACTGCTTCACTTCCATAAACCAGAGAGGTTCAGAGAAGACACGAACTTCTTGAAAAGTTTGATGATAGTCTTATTCAAAGCTTCTGCTAATCCATTAGCTGCTGGATTGTAAGCGGTAGAGGCTACATTCTGAATTCGATTCTTATCGCAGAACCGATAGAATGCATGGCTCACAAATTGTGGACCATTGTCATGGATGATCCTGCGAGGTAGGTCGAAGCGGTAGATGACGTGATGTTTGACGAAACTGATTACGTTTGATGTCTTTACTTCGATGAGCGGTATAGCTTCCGCCCATTTGGAGAAGTAATCGGTTATAGCCAGGATAAACCGATGTCCTCTGGAGGATAACGGGCTGATTGACCGATGACGTCCACCCCAGGCTTCAAAAGGCCAAGATGCTGTCGTCAGGTGTAGAAACTCCGAAGGTTGAATGAAATCAGCGTGGAATTGACAAGCCCTACACTTCTTTGCATATTCAACAGCATCTGCTATCATCATGGGCGAATAATAACCCATTCGTCTGAGACGATCCTGTAATTTGGGGCCTGGTTGGTGTGCACCACAAATTCCGTCGTGAGCCTCACGTAGTGCTTGTTTGGCTTTTGTGTCTGATAAACATCGTAACAATAACCCATCGTAAAAACGTCGGTACAACATTTTGGTAGCTATATCATAGTAAAATCTGAAAGATCGCCGTTGGATAGACACTGCTTCCTTCGGGTCATCAAGGAGGATTCCGTAGACAGCGTAGTCTATGAAAGGAAATCTCCAGTCTTTGATGTCGACATTCGTCTCTGCTGCGTAGCTGTGATGAATATACAAGGCATCTTTCGCACAAAACAACTCTCGACCAGACATTGTGATCGAATGCTGAGTGTTGGTAGGAACAGCCAAGGAAGCAGCCAGACCGGCTAAAGTATCTGCTTCTATATTCTGTAATCTAAGTACGTGCTCGATGAAGAATCCAGCGAAGGTAGAAGCCAACTCAATCGTCGCTTTGTGATATGGGATGAGATCTTCGTGACGAACTTCATAATCCCCTCGAACCTGCCTAACTATTAGCTTAGAATCACCATAAGCTTCAAGATAGTCAACTCCCAGTTGTTTTGCCAGTTGAAGGCCAATCAGTAGGGCGTTATATTCGGCCATATTGTTGGTGCAAGGTTCTACGAGAATGATCCATAACGCAAACATATAACAAGAAAGGCTTTTCGACTATCGGAGCCACTAACACTGGGGGTCTTGTGAGATACTTCTTGATGTCGTCAAATGTGCACTGACATTGTTCAGTCTAGACGAAAGATACTCCTTTCTTCATGAGCTGAGTAAACGATTGACACCTTCCAGAAAGATTTGAAATGAATCGTTTGATGTAGGCTAACCTTCCTTGAAGTCCGCGTAGCTCTTTGAGATTTCTTGGAGGACGCATATCAAGGATAGCTTTAACCTTCTCCGGGTCAAAATGTATACTCTTTGAAGTGATAAGAAAACCAAGGAACTTGCCGCTGGAGACTCCCAAAAAAGACTTGGTTGGATTCATCTTGAGTTGGTGTGTACGCATCAGTTTGAATACCGTTCTCAAACCTTGGAGGTGGTTGCCCTTCAGACGACTTTTAACTGCAATATCATCTACATAGCATTCCACTGTTTTGCGCAAATGATCGCGAAAAATTGTGTTCATAGCTCGCTGGTATGTCGCACCCGCATTTTTCAATCGAATGGCATCACCGTATAGCAGTATACCCCCAACGGTGTTCAAAAAGATGTGTGTTTCTCATCATCGGAAAACATCTTGATCTGGTTGTAGCCTGAGAACCCATCCATGAAGGACATTCGCTCGAAGCCACAAGTATTGTCGATCATTATGTCGGTGATCGGTAGAGGAAACTCATCTTTTGGGCATGCAGAGTTCAAATCACGGTAATCGATACAGACTCGAACTTTACCGTTCTTTTTCATGACCGGAACAATGTTAGCGACCCAGTCAGGGTGTTGTTTTTCACAAATGAAACCACTTGAAATAAGCTTTTTGACTTCACTTTCGATGGCCTCCATGATATCTGGTCGGAAACGCCGTTGCTGCTTCACTGGCTTAGCTTTAGACGAGATATTAGACAGTGCATAGCAACTTTAGGGTCTAAGCCTGGCATGTCTTCATAGCTCCATGCAAAGACGTCGATATATTCTCTTATAAGCTGTATAAGAGATTGTCGTTCTTCACCAGACAGACTTTTGCTGATAAAGATTGGTTTAAGAGATGATTCATCTCCTAAATTAATTTGGACGACTTCGTCTTCAGTAGGTGGTTCACGTTATTCGAAACATAACTCCCACCTGGTGTCCATCTTTTGAGCCCATTGTTCGAGCTCAATTGATTGGACATCTTCTGCAATTTGGTTAACTGACACCATGTTGACGGATAGAGTTGCTTTGAACATGTCTCCAATGCCGGAGTCTGAATCCCAGAGGCAGAAATAAGAAGAATGAGAACAACGATCAACTTCAACGTCTGATCCTTCAAGAGTTGTTGGAGGAGTAACATAACCCAAACCAACACCGTTTTGTTGATAATAGTTCTCGGGTTTGCCGGGAGAAGCAAAGTGACGTATTGGCAATCGTCGTCCTTTACCGTGGTTTAGTCCCTGGTCGCTTTTTATATCATATCCCATGTTCTGGATGATATTCTTGGCCTGCCAACTATATCGGTAAAGCTGCATTTTACTTTAATCATAGTCGGCTTCGGCGTTGTAATTGGGAGTAGTAAAGTCCAGAACGAACTTTCTTTCGCCAATTATTCGACCGACGATGATTAGTTCTTCACCCTTCTTTCTCGCTGGAACGATGAAGTAGCGGATATCCTCTGGCCAGACTATTTCCCGCAGACGGGGTGTCGTGACCGGCATGCAGAGATGTAGTCTTATGCCATGCTCTAAGGCGTACAATGTATCTACGTACTGGTTTACAGACTGGTTGACATCAGAGTAATTCAATGATAAACCTTTACTCAAAAATATGCAAGTTTTTCTTCAAGGATAACATTATCCACTGAAGGTACATTATTTTGAGTATTGATATACTCATTAAGGGCGTCATTATCCGGGACAGGAGTCACAGACTTGGTCAAGTTCAATACGTAGGATAACTCATCAGGATTGGGAGGATGGGCTTCAGCAGGTTTCACCCGAGTTGTTTTGCGGAGAGTGATGGTCAATGGTGCGGCAATATCAGGACGCTTCTTTTTGACCCGGATTGTGAGAGGATTTGAAGTACTTTTTGTAGTAGTACATCCTTTGACTCGGATAACCAGGGGACCGTTACTGGCGGATGAATTAACTTCAGCTTCATCGTCAGCTTCGTTGCCGTCATCCTTGGGATACTAAGATTGATAGAGTACCAAATCTCCATAGTAGGCTTCAATACCCTTAAAAGGATCGACATTGGCAAACTGTCTTCACGATGCCATCATTGTTGACGTACTTAAAGCACTGGTGAAGGGTAGAAGGAACAATCATGTTCTCGTGTATCCACGGACGTCCTAACAAGACGTTATAGGACACATTGGCATCGATTACATAGCAAGCAACCTCTGTCCGGAGATCACCAATCTGGCACTTGAGACGGATCTTGCCCAGAGGATGACTTCATCCAGCATTGAAAGCCATGATAGTTGTATTGGTTGCAGACAGCTTGTGCAAAGGGATCCCTAGAATTTGGAGTAAACTTCTAGGGATGATGCTGAGGGAGGAACCTGGATCAATATGCATCTGATCCACCTTAATCGCCCCGATATACCCTGTATAGTACAGAGGTCTATCATGACGATTATTTTTTAGCAGCATGTCCTCTTGTGAAAAGGTGATGTTGGGAACCACTTCCATAGTGCTATGGCAATGAGGACAAGAGACCGGATCTTCAGCGGGAGCTTGGACTTCAGCGAGATAAGAGTCGGCATGTAGTAATGCCTCACTTAAAGCTTTACGCGTATCTTTGGAAAGCCGCAGTAGATCGAACAATGACAATCTGGCAGGTGTATTGGCCAGTTGTGCCAGTATGTCAAAGTTGTAAGGCCGATCCATGCCTTCAGGAGCTGGTGACTTCAGAGATTTGTCAAATCGCGTCTCCTTCTGCTTAGCTTTGCCGGCATTTGAGGACTTAGACGGGCGAGCTTCTGAACTTGTGGGGACAGCAGGAGCTTGAGAAGGCATTACGTCTTCTTGTGCGGGGTCATAAGTCCGCAGGTAAGTCTTGCCGGATCGTGTCTCACCAGATAGGACTTCATAAATAGGAGAAGACACCATATGGCATGGCTTGTATTTCTTGCCCCTCTTTGCTTTGGAAGACACTACCCCCTGCTTCATTTCTTGCACAAGGTCGGGATGGACCCACATAATCTCACCACGATCCGTCGTGAGTGGCACCAGAGTTGATGTTGAATCGCAAGCTGGCGGCAGGTTGACGACTTCCATTATTGCCTTAGGAATTGGAACTACGCCGTCTGGAACTTCTGTGGAAGGAAAGTCACCAAATTGAAGAAAGATCATTTTAGAAGACACGACCTTGTCTTCAGCTTCGAGGTTGATAACTTGGCTGTCGATGAGCCGTTGTATTTTCCTCTTCAAGACGATGCAATCCTTGGTAGAATGGTGCACGTACTAATGATAGAGGCAATACTTGGGGTCGCTGAGTCGGCTTGCCTCCTCAGGACGTCGTGGTGTAGGCAATACCAGTTTATCACCCTTCATCAACGTGTTGAAAATGGTAATAACATAATCCTCGTCAAAGGAGAAAGTCTCCTTGAGTTTGTCAGGAGCACTCTGAGAATTGGGAGCTCCCTTGGAAGTGTCAACCTTCAAGACTTCTTTTCCTTTACCCCCACGGATAGGGATAGTTTGGGGGTGTTTGTCTTTGTCTTCAGATTTGGGTGTCTTCAACCCCAGTGGTTCCAAATTAGGAACGTCATTTTCAGCAGCATCAGCGGCCCCGATGAAAGCGGGCCATGTATCATACTTATGTATACCCAGACATAACTTCACTGTAGGAAGGAAGTTATGCCGACAAGTATCCATAAGCTCCGAGTCTGGTATACCGAAGGGCATCTTCAAGGCTGGTCGCCTGAAGCGTTCGATAAAAGCAATAACAGTCTCACTCTTCCTCTGCTTGGTCTCGATGAGGGTGGACATACTAACATGTATGCCACTCTCGTAAAACCTATTGAGGAATAGCCTCTCCAAGTCTTTGAAGGAGTTAATGCAACCGTCAGGCAGACTGCAGAACCATTTAAAAGCTACTCCCTGCAATGCGCTGATAAATAACTTTGACAAGAACACATCGTCTCTTGGTAAGTGCAGTGTCTGCGTGTTGAAGTATGTCATGTGTTGGCGAGGAGAAGTCATCCCGTCAAAAGAATTTAGCGTCAATGGCTTGTAGTTAGGAGGACAAGTGGCATTCTCCCATTCAGGAGGATAAGGTTGAGATATTCCCATCTTCTGAAGCTCGTCTTTGTGTGAGATGGTATCGAGACGGGCAACGAGAGAATCAATTGTATCCTGCTGATTGAGCAGATGTTGAGAAACGGCTGTTGTACGGTTGTCAAGTACTGTCGGCGAAGGACCACCCCCAGCATTTACGGGATTTGGAGGAGGTGCAACGGAATGGTACTCCCTTTGTAGTGAAGGAGGGTTGTTGCTATGAATCGGACTAGCGTGTGCTGAGACGTTCGGTTGAAGTGGGGGAACAACCCCAGCAGTTTGGACAGCCATGATGCTGGTAAGCATGTCAGTGACCTTGGCGAATGCCATTTCAAGATTCTCCAGCCGCTTGTTGGTTTGATCACTGGCTTCTTCAGGTCTCTCTCCATCCGTCATGTACGCAGATAGCATGCGAGGATGAATAGAGGAGACAGTACAACTGGTGCTGATGTTGTCTGTCTCTGAGTTGAAAAGGCCTTCGTCTTCAGGCAGGAGAGCTACATAGTCACCGTCGGACTTGAAGAGATCATCGTCATCTGGAAGGCTATCCCCGACGTGGAGGCCGTCTACTTCAGATTCTGAGGGAGTACTACCCCAAGCTTGAGATTCTTAGGGAATACCACCCCCAGCTTGAGAGTCCTCGCCGTCTATAAGGGATCTTGTTCTCGACCGAGTATCCATATAGACTCCTTCAAGTGAAACAGCTCGCTGGCTGTTTGCTGGCAGACTTCTTCTCCTGTTTGCAGAATTAAAAGAAAAGGTTGGACTAGTGGTTCACCTTCTTTGATTGGGGCTCCTATGGGGAGGACCCTATGAAGCCATGTTGGATGAAACAGATAATGGCTCTTCATCATCAGAATGCTGCAGTCGTCAAAACATGGACTGCCTTGGAGGAACTTCCGTTGCTTTGGAGCAGCAACAGTTGATGATAATACTAGTGCACGGACGCTCTTGTAGAGGCACCTCATGAGTCGCAGTGATCTCTCTCGCCTTACACTTATGATTTATCATGTCGCACAAATCGGCGTAAGGGAGCTTTGCCTTAGAACCCATTTCGCATGCATTGCCCCGCTTCGCATATGGGTTTGTAAGGGAAATCGGCACATCCGGACTTAGTTCATGCGCAGGGGCAACCCCCACACCTAAGTTCCGTGATGACCTTGAAGACAGCCCCGTGCTATACGCGTTGGGGTCTGTCTTTTTGCTGTGGGCGCATAGACCCTGGAGCATGCCCTTGGGCGCATGCTTTCCAGAAGTTCTGGCAGCATGCTTGGCCTTCCTGGCTGTGGGCCCATAGAATGGATCATCAGAGCCTGGGCGCATAGTGGTAGACAGCCTACTAAAGACAGAAGTCTTCTGACCAGAGTTATGCGCCCACGCCATCCTTTGGACGCATAGTCTTGGGCGCATGCTTAGGGAAATAGCACTGTTTTTCCCCAATTTTGCCCTCTTCGTTTGCAAGTTTCGCTGAGTTTGCCCAGAGTGTCGAACACTTCGATTCTTGGCATCGTAGTATTTTTCTTTGCCAAGTCTCGAGAGTTGAACACTCTGTTGTTGATTGAACAAGAGAGAAGTCGCTGGGCTAGTAGAGCCCTGAATAGTATGCGCCTTCTTTGCATTGGGAGCTTCTGTAGAAGAGTTATGCGCCCACGTGACAGAGTTCCCCTTCGGTTGCACATCTTCTACGGCACTGGCAGGATATGCAGCACGAGCCTTCGGAAGCCAAGTCTTGCGAGACTTGTTTCGCTTCACTGATTTTGAGGGACTAGAGCCATCCCTCGAGAGCATCTCTTCGAACGCTTGTTGATCGAACTTCACGATCAACATCTTCTGAGTGCTCCCCACTTTAGTGGTATCGGATTGCGTCACCACTTTCTCGTCAGAGGAAAAGGTAGCCCCAGTAGAGTCGCCATTTTTGTAGACACTTACAAAAAAGAGAAGAATCACTGTCTTTTCTTATTAGCGCAAGGCACTACAAAGCGAGTACACCTGAGAGATCATGCATTGAGAATCCCAGAGTACAAAAAGAATTCTGGGAAATGGGACGATGGAGATCGAGCGGCAGTTGCTCCTTTACTCAATTGACACTCCGATTTACAAAAACGGGAGAAAACCTAAGAAAATTGCTAACTCTCGGCTCACTTGCAAGAAGGGCAACAATTTGGCTCTGAAATACTCTCTGTTCTGTTCATTTGAAGAGGCATATGTCCTCTATTTACAGTCGTTTTGCACTGAAACGACTGTTATGTGCACACAGGTGGAGAATACACTGATCTCCCTGTGGGCACATAGTATTGCTTTGGGCGCATAGGATGTAGGCGCATAAAAACTGGATGATCGTGGGTAGATCGTGGGGTTGACGTGGCCGCATGCTTCGGTGCACGACTGCTCGTGGAGACTGGCGTGGCCGCATGCCTCGGCCCATGACTGATCGTAGATGTTGACCGAGTCGTAGAGCTGTTCTGACTTGGGCGCATAGTGTAGGAAGACAACCATGCGCCCACCTCTGAAAAAATCATGTGGGCACATACAATTTACTACATGTGGGCGCATAGAAGTGCTACATGTGGGCGCATAGTCACTTCTTTATGTGGGCGCATAGTATGGATATTTTCATGCTTCTACAATGCTGACTGGTGTCCGTCCATACCCATTGGTCCCCATCCGTACTTTCAGTATCCACCTGGACCGCTTCAATCTCCTGCCGAAACTGTCTCGTCATAGGGTGAAGGTCCGCTCGCCACACACCCTCCAGAAGAATAGCACTCACCCGGGCCCTCCTCCCCGCCGTTGGCATCGCTTGTCTACCAACTCGATCAGCCAAGCTCATATGGTTGATCCAAGGATCCCACCACAGTTCAGTAATCTCTCCACTTGAAAATGATCTGGAGATAAGCCCCTTCAAAGTAGTCCGATGGGAGAGAAAGTTCTTCCAAGTAACGGAGTCATTGTTGTTGGCTCGGATCTCCCAAAAGGACCGGTCCTTCATATACCTCCACTTCATCCATACCGCCCACAAGGAGTCCTGGGCGAGAAATCGCCAAGCTTGGCTAACACCTGTCGTATCGCGCAGAGTCCACAAGGACTGTAGGCTGACAACTCCCTCCTTCCGAGATCTGCATAGAGTCGTCCACCCTATAAAGTGTAGGCCTCCTCTCCAGATAAAGTTGGCACATAGTCTTTCAATTTTACTAATGGTCGCAGACGGCAACATGAGAGTCTGCAACCAGAATCGAGCAATGGCATAGATGACGGATCGAACTAGCTCGATGCGCCCACCAAAGGATAGGCTCTGGGCATGCCACCCCTCCAGTCGTCGCTGAGCGTAGTCAACCAGACTGACATTCGGTCACTCTGGCGTAGTTGATAGATAACGGGATTCCCAAGTATTTAACCGGTAACTCTCCCTTTTCAATACCAAGAAGTAGCGCCTTCTCTTCCTTCTGCTGACAGTGTTTGTTGAAATAGGTCATACTCTTTTCCTTGTTCAGCTGCAGACCAGTCAGAGAGCCAAACCGTTCTATGACCTCGTTCAAAGCCATAATCTCAAGCCGCAAAGGGACCAGAAAGACCAACAGGTCATCCGTATAAATAAGATGGGATACCTGAGGATGCACCCGTTTGTACAGTGGGGTGATCTGGCCTCTATAGACCGCCATGTCCAAGAGCGATGTGAAAAACTCCATGACTAAGGTGAAGAGGTATGGCAATAGCGGGTCCCCTTGCCGAAGTCCTCTTGAACTGCCGAAGAAGCCATACGGCTAACCCCTGACAAGGACGGAGAAAGAGGGAGTGGAAATGCAGACCCGGACCCTATCCACCCAAGTACGGTCAAATCCCATAGCAAGCATAATGTGGCACACGAACTCCCTGTTGACAGAATCATATGCCTTTCTCAGATCCAACTTGACACACACTTTATCTCCTCCCGGTTTGTTGAAGTCCCGGATCAGCTCATGGGCAAGAAGACTGTTATCAGCAATAGACCGCCCCTTCACAAAAGCCGCTTGGTTACTAGACACTAGGCCCTGCATAATCTACTCCATACATCTGCACATCAGGTGAGTGATAACTTTATAGATAAAATTGCAGCAGGAGATAGGATGAAAATCATTAAGAGTCGTCGCTCCTTCCTTCTTAGGAATAAGTGTCAGAAAAGTGTGGTTGAGCTCCTTAAGCAGCTTGCCTTTGTCGAAGAAATCTCGGACAATCTCCAGCACCTCCTCCTTCAGAATATCCCAGTAGACTTTAAAGAACCGACTCCCAAAACCATCTGGGCAAGGAGATTTATTCGGGTCCGCATGACGTACAATAGCTTCAATCTCCTACATAGTCACTGGTGCCAGAAGTACATTGTTACCCCGAGGGGTAACCAGCCTCTTGCAAACAATTTCTGGAAAGTCGGATAGATAGGTAGTTTGATTGTAACGCTCAATATAGTACCTGACTGCTTCTTCCTGTAGTGCAGTAGCGTTAACCACCTCTTGGCCATCAATCCCATATAGCTTAGAGATATGATTACGATGTTGACGAGCCCGGATGATATCATAGAAGAACTTGGAGCACTTGTCGCCATCCCGCAGCCAGCTGCAATTGGCTCGTTGAGCCAGCTCGATCTCTTCCAGTGTACGGAGTGCCCCGACTTCCTTGCACAAGTCCTGCTCCGCCGCTGCTAGGTCGCCATTGAGAATGTCCTCCTGCAAAGCTATCTGTGCCTCTCGAAGTTGGTCCTCCTTATCTGAGAGAAGGGTATGACGTGAACTTTTCGCCCAGAGTTTCAAACCCGCCTTCACCTGCTACAGCCTCTGAACCATGCGGAATTGAGGATTTCCCTCAAGGGGATAGCTCCAACCAGCCTGGAAAACCTCCGCATAACCCGGTATACAGCTCCATTTGTTGTTGTACCTGAACGGACGTGCCTTTTGGGTGACAACCGTCGATAGATGGATGCAAACTGGTGAATGATCACCAGCTGGAAGGCACTCAGCAACCACATCCGAGAACATAGTAAACCACTCCCGATTCTCCAAAGCACGATCGAGTTGGCAAACAACTCGTTTGTGGGTAGCTTTATTATGCCAAGACCAGATATGACCAGTTCTCTCCACCGCCTGCAAACCATATCGCAGAAGACAACTTTGGAAATCTCGCAGGACTCCGTCTGGGACACGCCGACCTCCCACTTTTTCGTGGCTGAAAAGTAGGGTATTGAAGTCTCCCATCAGCAGCAGCGGCACATCGAATTGATTCTTAGCTGCGACACTGATTTGGAGAATCTCCTCCCATAGAGCTTCCCGCAGCCTCCTATCGTTGTTGCCATACACCGCTCTCAAGATGAAAGTCATCCCCCTATTAGTGAAAGACACGACAATAAGCTGATCTGACAGATGAATTACCTGTCCGGCCCAGCTTTTACTGTCCCAACTCACCCAGATACGCGCCACCCCTCCTACCCCCAAGTTATGCACCTGACACCACTGATGTTGGGTCCTCCGTTGTAGCAGTCTAGGAGACTTAATTTTAGTCTCTAGTAGCGCTACAATGGAGCAAGCTTCTCGTCTCAGTACCTCTTTGATGTCCTTCCATCCCCCTATCGCACACGCCCCTTGGACGTTCCAGGCTAAGATAGACATTTAATATTCAGGGGATGCCCCCTCAACATCTTCAGAGCCGCTATTAGGGGAAATAGCGTGCTCCATCATCTGACCATCTGCTGCTGCGCCTTCCGAAGAAATCTCGAGAGGTGGGCTAAACCCGCTGGGATCACCTCCATTGTCACAATGGTCCTTCCATCTGGGGTAGGTAACACACAGGTTAGAGGTGCCCGTAGTCAGAATCCCCATCGCCTCCTGCCCTCCATCCTCTCTGGGTATTACCACCTGACGCTTCCTGCTTGTGCTCTCTGCCGACTGGTTGGGAACGTTCTTCTGTAACCATCTTTCCGCCACGCCCTCTTGGACGGCCTGAAGACTTGTTACGTTTGGACTGGAAACAATAGTCTGTCCGGGATTGAATCCGCGCACGAGAGCAGTAGTGCCCTCTCCGCTCTCTCCCAAGGTCTGGCCATCTCTATTCTGGTCCCGGGTCCCGCCTCAGGGCCCTGGTGGCCAACTGCATCACTCATTTCTCCAAGAGGCTGGATCACCCGGTCCACCCATTGAGAGAAAGGATTAGCCTGAGATGTATCAGCCCCCCCGCACTTGGTTGGACCCCCTCCATCATAGAGGTGGACGCCTCCTGCGGGCAAAGTGCCCCACTACCTGCGCGTAGACCTCTATCTCCAGGAGTATCAGTCACCCCGTGTCCTTCCACATCCCCGACCTCCCGTACCGGACACCCTTTAGAGGGATGCCCAAAACATTTACAATGGCTGCAAACTGGGGGCACAAACTCATACTGCACAGTCTGGCGAAAGACTCCACCGGAAGGCACCTCATACTCAACGAAAGGCGGCAGGTCAGCACTCGCATCTACTTCAATAAAGATTCGCGCATATCCCATACGGGTCCTGTACGCCGTAGCTTCATCGGCCTTGATAGGTTTGCCTATGACACTGACAATCTTCATCATCATGGAGATGCTCCAATGGTTAGCTGGTAAACCCGATAGTCTGATCCAAATTGGAACTGTGAGGAGAACTTTCCGCTCATAAGTCGACTCCGACGTCCATGCCTTCATGATAATAAGCCTGCCATCAAAGGTCCACGGTCCTCCCTGTCGGACCCGCTCAATGTCCTCCTGCAGGCAGAAACGCACGAGATAGAAGCCATTTTCTCGTGAGAAAAACTCCATACCGCCCCTCGCTCTCAAAACTCGTGCCGCATACGCACGGATCTGTCCGTAAAACGGCCTCGAGCCAAGCACATATAGGATGACTGAGTTGCGCCAGTAGTCCGCGGTCTCAGCAAGATCTTCCTCCGTCAGGGTCGCCCGAAGTGTTGTGCCCACCATCTTCGGTTGAACATAAGACATCTATGCTGGCAAGCTATTCGTCCCTCCATTAAACATATCCGCGTAGGATTTCGGGACCCCAGCCTTACGTTGATCTCCAACAACCTGCTTGCCTTTATCCACCGCCGACCATCATTGTTGAGGCATTGGTGGTATGGACACGTTATTAGGTATTTGGCGAGTAACTCCCATCCGGCCTCCTAGCCCCCCCTAGGCCTGCACCACTAATATGTCTCCGTAGCACGTCTCTGGTCACCACCCCTATGATGGTCGCCTCCCGAGGCCTCACCTAGCCGGTGAGTTTCGACATCCCCATTCTTGTTACGCCTTCTGATCATCGTTATCCATCCCGCCTCCTCCTTCGAGTCCGTATTATTAGGATTTCGTCGATCGCCATCACCGACGATGCCTACGCCCTCAACCGGAGCCCGACCCATGCGTCGACCACCCCTAGCCGCCGTTGCCGGCCCGTTTCCGGCAGTTCCGCCGGTCGCCGGACCACTGCCGGCCTTGCCGCAAGCGGGGACGTCGTGCCTGGCCGCTGCGCTGGTTCCCGCGCCGCCCCCGACCTCCACCATCCTGCGTCCAGCCGTCCCGTGCGATCGACGCTCGACCGCGCCGCCAGCACCCGCCTCGCCGCCGTCCGCGCCGCCTGCGCCGTCCTCGACCGGCCCTCCTCCTGGCGCGCCGGGGTCCCACGTGAGGGACCCCTAGGGTTTCCATCTCTAGGTCGCGGGTTCGCGTGCGCCGCCAGCATTGGGAGATTATATATATATATATATATATATATATATATATATATATATATATATATATATATATATAATCTTTGCTAGTAATTTAAATATTAGTGGTTAGTGCTCATAAAACATAAGATAGTGACTTATCAAAGTGGGTTTCACTTGCATATATATATATATATATATGCATATATATATATATATATATATATATATATATATATATATAACCTTTGCTAGTATTTTAAATATTAGTGGTTAGTGCTCATGCAACATAACATAATGACTTACTTATCAAAGTTGGTTTTCACTTGCGAGGTTCCTATGTAAAAGGGCATAGGTTCAAGGCCTAGTGCCCTTGTTTTTTCTATAAAGAACTTCTCAATTTTTATATATATTTTTTAGGAGGGCAGCATTTTGAGTTTTGTCATGGGTGTGGTGTCCCGTCCCAACATCATGTCCCGTTCCTCGTTACGGCGCGGGGAGCGCAGTTAAGAAACACTTTTGCTATCGATTGGTCGGGACTGGTTGAATCAAGATCCTTTCCTCGTATGGAATGCCTTTTTTCGGAATCAAGTCTCATATTCAGCAGGTTGCGCCTCGAGAATGGACTCTGCGGCTGAGTCAGGAGAGACCTCTCGTTGCTCCGTTTTATGCCGCACTTAATTCTTTGGCTTTTGTTTTATGAATGCATTTTTGTAAATATTTTCGATAGATTTCATTGCTTTCGTTCTTCAAACTTCGCATTTCATATTGAACTCGGAAGAGAAGAGTAGAGTGCTGATAGGTTGCTTATGCGATTTCAGATGATCGCGTAGGCGCCGTCTACTGCAATAAGGCCTTCTTCCCTCTCGCCTCAAACAATCAAGGTCAGTGGCTGGACCCTTCTCCCCTTTGGCCCTTTTGTTCTCCAATCAATCGATAGAATGTTAGTTGAAGCTGCAAGGACAGAATGCCTAATTTCAATAAATTGTTGCACGATTTCTCAAGTATACTTGCTATACAACTGTTATGCCATGAAACTGCTACATGCTTTCTATGTACAACTGCTATAGAACTGTCATACCATAAACTGCTACATGCTTAATATGTTATGCCTGTTATAGAACTGTAATAAGCAAAGTTTGAGACATTAAATGATTGTTGCCACAATAAGGCAAATCAACGATGAAAATGGTTAAGTTGCTCACGAATTAAAGATCATGCTTAAATAACTAGTCGAGCCTTCACGGTCACTAGAAAACTTGTGCACAAGGAACGGCTCCCTCGAACGATAACCCGGGACACAGGATCGATTCGGTCTAGGAGGAAGCAACAGATAGTTGTGCTAGATATTAGCGAAACTGGTTATTCGGGGAACTTTAAGCGGAGCTCGCTACTCGCGCTGCCGTCTAAACCCAGCTATAGTCCAGGTTCACATATACAAACCGCATACACTATGCTAGTAGATGTTAACAATTGACAGGGAAGAACATGGTAAGTTTCAGATTGCAACGGCATACTCGGCTGTGGGTAAAGTTATAGCATGTTTTATTATGCCTATCAAATGCATGCATGCAATTCACTAGGATGGCTAGAAAGATCACTGAATATACACATAGCATGTTTCACATAAATTCTTGAACCAAATGAAAGCGTGGTATATAATTAGTCGTTCACCAGTACACGGCAATGTAGTGACCCTCGCTCTCCACAGGTACCTCGGACCAAGAAAGGCGTGCCACCTAACTCAAGGCGATGCTAGTTCATTTTGAAGCCTTGTCCGTGTACCAAGGCTTGTTTCAATCCTTTTGAAGACTCTGCATTTAGTCAAAGAAAGATGGCTCGACTCCCCACGATAGCAAATGTTTGAATATTTTGGTTGTATAAAAGGGGTTGTAATGTATGGAACGACTATCTCATCAGCGTTCATTTTGTAATCGAGTCAAGTTGTAAGCCCGCGTAGCAACTATTATAATAGAGTCTTGTAAATGATGTTTATTATCAATGAAAAGAAAAGTTCCTTCAGTTTCAAATGTGTTGTTCAATTTCTCTGAGTACCCTATTAGATATTGTGTTTCGGATAACCTTATGACATTGCTTTGTGCGAGCATAACTTGTTCGCATAGCATCACGTCGGGGGGACGACTATCGATTCTTCGGAATCGGGGCGTGACATAATGGAATCAAAGCACAGCTTTACGTCCTTTGGCCTTCCATCCTGAGTCTCGAACCCTTGACCTCGTGTCGATGAGATGAGTTGTTCCATACAATGAGTCTATAATATTTTCTGAGACTAATGTGAGTTGCCTTCTATTTTCAGAAGCTGGAGAAGTCGCGTCAGAGAACGAGACGAGCGCTTCAAGTGGCTCGAGTAGTTCGAGGGCCGAACCTTCTGCCAACGCTATGAAGAGGATGTTGCACATGATGGAGGCACAGCAGAAACAACCAGCATCGACAAACGGAGGAGCAACGGCCCTTCGAAGCCATGTTCGAGGCACAATTCAAGGTGAAGCAAAAGCAGCTTGATACTCTTCAACAGATCATTCAGACAGTTGTAGCCAATAGCAACTCCGTCACGACGCATGCTGTCGTCGAACCTACGGCCCGACCCATCGAAGTCGATCCGGAGGAGCCCGTGCACCAACCTGCAACTCCAAAAAGTTACAACTTTGAGGTGTCAGAATTCAAGAAAGCGTGTCGCACATCCTTCAGCGGTACCGAAGGCCCTTATATGGCGATCGACTGGTTAAAAGAGCTCGAAGACCACTTCGAGCTCCTCGGCATTGAAGAATCTAAGCAAGTCACCTGCGCACAACTTCAACTATGTTTTAACGCGCACAACTGGTGGACCGTGCACAAAGGAGCAATCCGACGCGACAACAGCTCAGCCGATCTCTTGGACCACGTTCCGCATATCCTTTGAAGTCGAGTACCTTTCCTCAGCCATTTGTCAAGAAAAAGAAAACGAATTCATGCAGTTGAAACAAGAGAACATGACAGTGCAACAATATGCGGCAGAGTTCAACAAGTTGTTCAAACTTCCTCGTGCGATTCTGCTTTCAGAGGAGATTAGCATTCGAAGATTCGAAGTAGGTCGGCGGACCTCTATCTATGCCTACGTACCGGTGCCGGAACAAGACAACGGGCGAGTCTTTGAATCACACTCTCCGCCTTAAGCGCCAATATCCTCCAGCCACTGCCGGCGGTGTGCACTCTAATCACAAACGCACTAGCTATGCAGGCAACAACGCTCCAAAGCGTCCAAACAATGGCGGCTATCAAGCGCAAAACCTAAGATCTCGTTGCACCAAATGCAACTATACTGGACACCATGTCAGCGAATGTCATACTTTGAACATAGATTGCCACTTTTGTAGGAAAAATGGTCACATCGCTAAAGACTGTTTTGCCTGGAAGCAAAATCAGGATGCCCTGCCGCAACCAAATTATCAGAATCGAGACCCGACACCTTGAGCTCCCAAGCCCGTACAACCGAATGACCAAGATCGTCATCCCAATGCTCAAGGACACATCTATGCCATGACTCGAGATGAGACGTTCGTCTCAGTTACAGTGGTGACAGGTATATTATTTTTCAATAATACGCCTGCTCGTATACTGTTTGATTCCGGTGCTACACAGTTTCATATCGGCGGATTTCGCCACAAAACATAAATTTCCTATAAACCACTAGGCCTTAACCTTAGTGTTAGCATACCGTCGGACACGCAACTACCTGCACACTTCGGCTGTAGAGATGGAATCATCTATATCAGAGGTAAAAAGGTGTATTTCGATGCGATGTTCTAGATATTAAGGACTACGACGTCATACTAGGAATGGTGGCTCGGCGCTTGCAATGCCACCACTGACTGTACAGGAAAGAAGATCACCTCCCGCATACCTGGAATGACCGAATTCTGCTACTCGTGTGGTGAAGCATCGATGACATGCATGGTGGTTTCAACAATTTATGTTTGGAGGATGCTGCATTCTGGCTGTGAGGGATACTTGGCAACCGTTGGCGACATAAGACAGGATGGTGCAAACGCAGGTCAAACCGACGTTGTGGCAGAATTTCTTGACGTGTTCCCGGACCAGCTACCCGGTATGCCACCCAATCGAAAAATCGAATTCACCATCGATACCTTTCCCGACACCCAACCGATTTCCAAGGCTCCGTACAGAATAGCCCCTACAGAACTGAAGGAACTCAAGGTCCAGCTAAAAGAATTGCTCGACAAGGGATTCATTCGGCCTAGTGTTTCGCCATGGGGAGCGCTCGTAATGTTCGTGACGAAGAAGGATGGGTCGATGCGTCTGTGCATTGACTACCGTGAACTAAATAAAGCCACCATCCGGAACAAATATCCACTGCCCCGCATAGACGACTTATTCGATCAGCTACAAGACGCCTCGGTGTTTTCGAAGATTGATCTTCGCTCGGGTTACCATCAACTGAAGATCAAGCCAAACGACGTGTCGAAGTCAGCCTTCCGCACATTATGAGTTTCTGGTAATACCGTTCGGCCTAACTAACGCCCCCGCTGCCTTGATGGATTTAAAAAATCGAGTGTTTCGACCCTTCCTCGACAAGTTCACAGTAGTTTTCATCGATGACATTCTCGTTTACTTTAAGGGCAAGGCGTAACACGCAAAGCATCTGCGGACCGTACTCATGACCCTTCGAGACAACCAGTTGTATGCAAAGCTAAGCAAATGTGAATTCTGGTTTAGCAGCGTATCATTTCTTGGGCA
The DNA here is from genome assembly GCA_029216955.1 of Iris pallida. Classification (NCBI taxonomy): domain Eukaryota; kingdom Viridiplantae; phylum Streptophyta; class Magnoliopsida; order Asparagales; family Iridaceae; genus Iris; species Iris pallida. The sequence continues at coordinate 33,497,602 of JANAVB010003400.1, read as the reverse complement.
TATCATCTCTGTAGAAGGCATTTCAGTTGATCTGAAGAAAGTCGAAGCCGTTGTTTATTGGAAATGACAAGAGTCATCTAGTGAGATTCGAAGCTTCCTCGGCTTGGCGGGATACTATCGACGCTTCGTGAAAGACTTTGCGAAGATCGCATCGCCTTTGACTCGCGTCACTCAAAAGAGAGTCGCGTTCGAGTGACTAGACGACTGCGAATTTGCTTCCAGGAGCTAAAGCAGTGGCTCGTTTCGGCTCCGATACTCGCACTTCTGGATGGGTTAGAGGGTTTTCAAATCTTCAGCGATGCTTCAGGCCAGGGCTTGGGATGTGTGCTCATGCAGCGGGACAAGGTGATCTCTTTCGCCTCCAGACAATTAAAGCCACACGAGAATAACTATCCTACGCATGACTTGGAGTTAGCGGCTATTGTGTTCGCATTGAAACTGTGGCGACACTACTTTTATGATGTGGCGTGCAGGATTTATACGGATCACAATAGTCTCAAGTATTTCTTCACTCAAAAGGAGTTGAACTTACGGTAGAGGCGATGGATCGAGCTAATCAAAGACTATGACTTGACGATCGACTATACGTCGGATAAGGGAAATGTTGTCGTGGACGCACTGAGTCGAAAGTACATAGCCTCGTTACCCATCAACGACAAGCTACTGCGCGACTTAGAGGAGATGAACATCAAACTCCGGATTAGATTCGTGGCGGTGCAACTAGCTCCATTGCACGTGGAGCCGAGTCTATTGGAAAAGATCAAATATGCTCAGAAGGATGATACATACCTGAAGATGTGGGAGCTAATCTCAACGGGTAAGGCAACCGACTTTGCGGAAGACGAGACCGGAGCGTTGCGGGTGAAAGATAGGTTGTACGTTCCGGATGACTCAGAACTTCGAAAGAAGATACTATCGGTGGCGCACTAAGCAAAATATTCCTTGCATCCAGGAAGCACCAAGATGTACAAGGATCTCCGCGCAACATTCTGGTGGCACGGGATGAAAAGAGATGTGGCACTTTTCGTGCCTTAATGTATGGCCTATCAGCAGGTGAAAGCTGAACACTAGACCAGGCAAGGAGATGAAGAACCATGTCATTTCGGAGTGGAAGTGGGAGCACATCAGTATAGATTTTATTGTTGGTTTGCCAAAGACGCCACGGGGGAAGATGTCGTCTGGGTCATCGTCAATTGACTAATCAAGTCAGCGCATTTCATTGCCATCAAAGTTACTTGGAGCGTCGATCGTCTGGCTCAGATTTACCTTGACAAAGTAGTGTGTCTGCACGGAGTTCCAGTATCCATCGTCTTAGATCGGAATGGGCAATTCTTGTCACGCTTCTGGAGTAGCCTTCAGTCGGCTATGGAGACTAAGTTAAAGTTTAGCACCACTTATCACCTAGCTGACGACAAAACAGAGCGAGTGAATCAGATTCTCAAAGGCATGCTACGGCTCTGTGCAATAGACTTGAAGTCAAGCTGGGACGTTCATCTACCGCTAGCAGAATTCGCATACAACAATAGCTACCAATCTAGCATTCAGATGGCGTCGTATGAAGGTTTGTACGAGCGCAAGTGCAGATCATCCATTTGCTGGGATGAAGTAGGGGAGCGACAGATTCTCGGTCCGGAGCTGGTGGAGCGAATCGTGCAGAAGGTCAGGCTAATACGGGATAGACTGAAGGTGGCACAGAGTCGACAAAAAAGCTACGCCGACACCCATCGACGACCCCTCGAGTTCCTGGAAGGCAATTAAGTGTTTCTTAAGGTAACGCCTATACGATGAGTCGCAAGGTTCGGAGCTAAAGGCAAGTTGAGTGCAAGATTTGTGGGTCCCTTCCAAATACTCAAGTGAGTCATCCCAGTAGTTATCAGATTGCATTGCTGCCAGCACCGTCGGATGTACATGATGTCTTCCACGCCTCTTAGTTGCCGAAGTATGTGCATGATCCCAGCCACGAGGTAGATTTTCGTCAATCTGAAGACGAACTTGTCTTATGTGGAGGAACCGGTCCAAGTCTTGGAGCGCAAAGATAAATTTCTTCAAAATCGAGCGATTCCTCTCGTCTGCGTACTCTGGAGGAACTATTCGGTCGAGTCGACCTGGGAACTCGAGTCAGAAATGAAGAAAAATTTTTCTTTATTGTTTTCTTAGAGGTAGGTTCTATTCTTAAGTTTCGAGGACGAAACTTTTTCTTAGTTGGTTATATTGTAGTGCTCCGTCCAATATCGTGCCCCGTTCCTCGTCGCGATGCGGGGAGCGCAGTTAAGAAACACTGTTGCTATCGATTGGTCAGGACCGGTTGAATCAAGATCTTTTCCTCGTGATGGAATGCCTTCTTCAGAATCAAGTCCCATATTCGGCGAGTTGCGCCTCGAGGATGGACTATGCGGCTGAGTCGGAAGAGACCTCTCGTTGCTCTGTTTTTCATGTCGCACTTACTTCTTTGGCTTTTTGTTTTATCAATGCGTTTTCGTGAATGTTTTAGATGGATTTCATTGCTTTCGTTCTTCGAACTTCGCATTTTATATCGAACTCGGAAGAGAAGGGTAGAGTGCTGATGCGTTGCTTGTGCGATTTCAGGTGATCGCGTAGGCGCCGTCTAGCACAATAAGACCTTCTTCCCTCTCGCCTCAAACAATCAAGGTCAGTGGCTGGACCCTTCTCCCCTTTGGCCCTCTTGTTCTCCAATCAATCGATAGAATGTTAGTGGAAGATGCAAGGACACGAATGCCTAATTTCAATGAACTGTTGCACAGTTTCTCACGTATACTCCCTATACAACTGTTATGCCAGGAAACTGCTACATGCTTTCTTATGTACAACTGCGATAGAACTGTCATAACCATAACTACTACATGCTTAATATGTTGTTTGTTATAGAACTGTAATAAGCAAAATTTGAGACATTGAATAATTGTTACCACAATAAGGCAAAACAATGATAAAAATGGTTAAGTTGCTCACGAATTAAAGGTCATGCTTGAATAACAAGTCTAGCCTTCACAGTCATTGGAAAACTTGTGCACAAGGAACGGCTCCCTCAAACGATAACCCGGGACACGGGATCGATTCGGCCTCGGAGGAAGCAAAAGATAGTTGTGCTACTCGCGCTACCGTCTAAACCCAACTATAATTCAGGATGGCTTGTGATGCCAGTGACCTTCACATATACAAACCGCACACACAATGCTAGTAGATGTTAACAATTGACAGGGAAGAACATGGTAAGTTTCACATTGCAACGGCACACTCGGCCGTGGATAAGTTCTAGCGTAGTTTATGTTATTATTACGGCTATCAAATGTTTGCATGTAATTCACTAGGATGGCTAGAAAGATTACTGAATATATACACAGCATATTTCACATAAATTCTTGAACCAAATGAGAGCGTGGTATATAATTACCCATTCACCAGTACACGGCAATGTACTGACCCTTGCTCTCCATAGGTACCCCGGACCATGAAGGGCGTGCCACCTAACTCAAGGCGACGCTAATTAATCTTGAAGCATCATCCGTGTACCAAGGCTTGTTTCAATCCTTTTGAAGACTCTGCATTCAGTCCAAAGAAAGATGGCTCGACACCCCCACGATAGCAGGTGTTTGAATGTTTTGGTTGTATAAAAGGGGATGTAATATATGGAACGACTATCTCATCAGCGTTCATTTTGTAATCGAGTCAACTTGTAAACCCGCGCGGCAACTATTATAATAGTCTTGTAAATGATGTTTATTACCAATGAAAAGAAAAATGTTTCTTCTGTTTCAAATGTGTTGTTCAATTTCTCTGCGTACTCTATTAGATGTTGTGTTTCGGATAACCTAATGAACTTGCCTTGTGTCAGCGCAATTTAGGTTCGCACGACATCATGTCTGAGGGACAACTAACGATTCTTTGGAATCCAATGGACACCTAAAAACTCTGGATCGGCCCTGAATTGAATTCAAACCTAGTTACATAGGTATTTATGAAAATATTGGCTAATTGTTCACTTTTTCTAAATTAACTACACTATGATTTGATACACTACAATGTGGGACAGCAAAAGAAGAATGCTACGTCACAAGAAGATCGTTATCATCGCGTTTGGTATTACATTTTTATTATGTATTTATACTTTATTGAGTCTATGACTTATGTGAATCGGATCACATTTTGGCAACTAGATGTACCAAAAGTCTACTAAAAAAAGAGATGCTTTTCACCTTTTCAACTCACCAATTCACTTTCACATCTCCTCTCTTGAGCTATACATCGTCCCATCTCCAAAGAAATAACTTCCTATGGTCTAATTGCCAAAGTATGAGTCGATTAGAAGTTGTTCAAGTTGTACTAGCTTGGAAAATTACAAGTCTGCTTTCCATTTCAAATTGTGAAGTCATCGTACCTTTCGGATCAAAGCACATGTATGTACGAAGTTAGCAAGCCTTCGAATCAAAGTTTGTGTTTCACTAATAGTGGATTTAACATCGAGAAAGAGTTCTCAATACTGGACTAGTCCTCCACAAGGAAAACCAGTATACATCGCGGTGTTTGTATTTGCTCTTCTAAACTCTATTTACTTTCCATATAAATTTGTTTTATTGCTTGATAATTTATAGTTGGTAGATAGTCTCACTTTTATTGGGGTATTGTTGGCATACACTCTACTCACCACCCCCTCTAGAGTTACCTAAGTTGTCCTCTCTCTCTCTCTCTCTCTCTCTCTCTCTCTCTCTCTATATATATATATATATATATATATATATAGTCCGTTTCGGTACAACAATTGTTGGTACCTCTCTGCTGGTTATGAGGAGGTGGTTATGGGGGGGTTGCAACATACTCAGGAGGGCACGGCTCAGTTTCGCATGGCACAGAAACTCAAACGGTCGAAGAGAGCCATTCGGGACTGGGTTAAAACGCTGCCTCGATCTTCCCTGGAGGATAAGGAGGCTTCTCTTCGGGAGGTTCAGGAAGCCTTGCAGGCAGACATGATGAGCGGTGAGTTTGCGGCCAGGGAGAAGGACCTGATTGCGGAGGTCAACATCCAGAGGCTTCAGCAGGAGATCAACGCGGCCCAACGGGCCAAGTGTTCCTGGCTCAAGGATGGAGACCGATGCAGCAGGTTCTTCTACGATGTGATCCGTACCAGACAGCACAGGAACAGCATCCCCAGGCTCCTTAATGGCGAGGGCAGGCTTGTTGGTGATCCAGTGGAGATTCAGGAGGAGACAGTTAGGTACTACTCAGAGCTATATCATCAGTCAGACTGCTCCACCACGTTCCCAGATCTAGTCACTAAGAGGCTGGTGACTCCATATGGGAACAGCCTGCGCTGGCTCCAGTGTGTATGGAGGAGGTGGAGGTTATTGTGATGAAGGCGGATCCCACCAAGGCCCCCGGGCCTGATGGCTTCTTTAGCGGGTTCTATAAACGGGAATGGGGCTTGCTTAAGCACCCAGTCCTGGAGGCGGTGCAGGAGTTATTCACTGAGGGGAAGTTGCTTAAGGAGCTTAACCACACCTTTCTGACCTTGATTCCAAAGAAGGAGGGCACGACATCCCTCGCCGACTTTAGACCTATTGCGTGTTGTAACCATCTTTATAAGATAATTACACACTTTATGTGCCGGCGCATGGAGGGGATTATGCAGGGACTGATCTCACTTAATCAGGCGGCATTCATCAAGGGTAGATCAATTGCAGAGCACAGCTTGCTGGCCCATGAGATGGTAAGAGAATTCAATAAAGTAGGGGGGATGAAGGCCTGTGTCAAGCTTGACCTGAGGAAAGCTTATGACACGGTCAACAGAGACTTCCTTTGCCACCTTATGCGTGCCATGGGCTTTGTCGAGGTGTGGTTGGCAAGGGTGAGGGGGTGCATCTCCTCCCATACCTTCTCGGTCCTCATCCAGGGTACACCATATGGATTCTTCCGGAGCAACAGGGGCCTTCGGCAGGGAGATCCTCTCTCCCCGTTCCTGTTCACGCTCGTGATGGAGTATTTCACTTGTTTGATAGATTTGACTGTGCATAGTCAGAAGATTGTCCCTCTCTTCAGGCTGGTCAAGCCAGTGGTGTACCACCTGATCTGTGTTGACGACCTCTTGGTGCTCCTACATCCATCTATGCGGGGGATGCGTGCGGTGTCAGAGATTATGGAGGAGTTTGGGCGGTTGTCTGGACTTCAGCTGAATAGGGAGAAGAGCAGGGTTTATTTCAGCTCTCGATGCTCCCTCAAGAAGGAAACGGCCCTTGCTCTGGGAGTGGAGAAAGGTGTCCTACCGGTAAAATACCTAGGGGTACCGTTGACGGTCAATTATGCTAGGGATCTGGATTTCCACAGTATGGTGGAATTTGCACGGAGGAGGGTGGAAGGTTGGCAGGCAGTTGGGCTCTCTTTTGGTGGTCGTATTAAGCTGGTGATGTCTGTTATTTCTGGCATTGCTATGTTCCGGTTGCAGTCGATTAAGATTCCGGTTGCCACCATCCGGAAGGTGGAGAGCTTATGTGCCAATTTCATCTGGCGAGGGGGAATGCATGCGATCTCCTGGGAGCAACTCTGCTGCCCTCGGGAGGAAAGGGGTGGGGTTGAGACCACTGCTTTCGGTTAGAGGCCTCTGGGGTGAAGATTGCTTGGCAGTTCATCAAGGGCGGTTCTCTTTGGGCAGAGTGGATGACCAACAGATATTTGAGGCGGAGGAATTTCTGGGCCTGTCAGATAGATAACAATTTCTCGGTACCATTTAAGGCTATTCTTCGGTGCAAACCGATTCTTCAGTCTGCTATCGGTCGAATCATGAAGGACGGGGCGAACACTGACCTATGGCTCGATCCGTGGAGGGCAATAGGTCCCTTTCGGAGTCCTTTGGTGACCAGATGGGCAGAGAGGCGGGCAGAGGGCTGAAATGCAATCTTATCATCAGAGATGGGACTTGGAGACCTGAGGATTACCAGTACACGGCACATTCCGGAGAGGAGATCCGACAGTCACTATTGATACTAGCCAGCCTGCTAATTCCTAGAGATTGGACCCACCAGATGTTGATGGAGGGACGGGGGTATTCCGCTTCAAAAGCTGTTACAATCTGTTAAGGACCTCTCAGGATAGGATCGCGTAGTACGACTTTATCTGGGGAAAGGGGATTGCTCGCAAAATGCAGTTATGTTCCTACAAGCTGTTATTAGGCAGGTTGCTGACAAAGGACAGACTTCTCCGGTTTAGCATGCAGATCCCTGACCAGAAGTGTGTATTGTGTGGAGTGGAGGACGAATCCATGGGTCGCTTATTCTTTGAGTGTCCTATGGCTTGGTATATTGGGTCAGAGTAGTGTAGGAGGTCGCTGGGAGGAGGTGGCAGTGCTAGAGACATACGGGGGATCCTCACCTGGATCAGGGAACGCCGAGGCATGGAGCATGGTTGGGCCAAGACAGCCAGAGTTCGCCTTGCAGCGTCGGTCTGACACGTTTGGAGGGAACGCAACAGGCGTATCTTTGAGGGGTTGATAACCCCTCCTGTTAGAATTCTACATAATTTAGAATTCGATGTAACTGTAATGGCCCCTTAAACGGGGTGTGAGAGATGGGAGAGCTGTGTACTGTATTACTTATTACTGAGATGTTCGTGGAATAAAATTTACCCTTTTCCCAATATATATATATATATATATATATATATATATATATATATATATATATATATATAGCTGAGATGTCTCTGGCGGCTAGGGTTTCGATCTCCATGAAGGAAACTCCCCCCCCCCAAGGCCCTCGGACCCGCTCGTCGGGGGCGGGGGGAAGCTCGGAAGGAAGGGGGGTCGGGCAGACCCCCCCAGGTGGTGGCGATGGTCCCACCAAGGCGGGAGGGGGCCGGGAAAAAGGAAGGGGGGTCGGGTGGACCCCCAATGTGGTGGCGGCGGCCCCCCAGGCGGGAGGCGGCCGGGGGTGACGACGGCGGGGGGCGGGCGAACCCCCCCATGCGGCGGCGGAGGGCCGGGTGGCCCTGGCGGCGGCTATTGCGGCTGCGCCGACGACGGGTGGACGGACAACAGGGTCGAGTCTGGAACGGGGGGGTCGGGCGTGCCCAATGCTCTGATGTTCGAATTCGGGTCTGGATCTGGGACCAGGGATGGTCGTAGCGACGAGGAAGGCTTGACGACGGTGGTTAGACACCGCCCGGGAGGGAGAAGAGGTGTCCAGGCGCAGGCTATGGTTCGAACGGGCCCTGGTCGGAACGCGAATAGGCCGTCCCACGGCCACGGAGGACCCCGGCGCCCGGGGGGTGGATCGGGAAGCACTGTGACAGGTTGGCGGCCCAAGGTGACTGCGGCAGAGAAAGGAAAAGGTATTGCTGGGGTAGTCGGATGTCAAAGCCCGGCACCTCCCTGTGCTGACACTACCCAAACGACCACAGATGGCCTGAGGCCCAAATCCTGGAAGGATGTTTGCATGCCGGTGGGGTCCAAGAACCCGACGTCGATGGAGTATGTGCCACCGATGAAGGTGGGAGGTGGCCTCCGAGCTTATTTCCCGGCAGACATGATTGCTGAGGTAACGGACTTCTGGAAGAACACGCTGGTGAAGTATGTGCTGGGTAGTAAACCGTTCTATGGACAGATCTGGGGGTATACAGAGCGTGTATGGCGCCCCAAGGGGAGCATGGAGATCTTCTCTAGAGAGAATGGGTTCTACTTTGTGAAGTTCGGCTTGGCGGAGGATGTGACCAGGATTATAGAAGGTGGGCCCTGGTCATTTGATGGGAGGCTCATAATTCTGAAGGAGTGGACACCTGAGTTATGATGTGAGAAGGAGGTTCTGAATATGATACCAGTCTGGATTCGCTTCCCGGAGTTTCCAGTGAAATACTGGAGCATCCTCCTACTCATGAGATTGGCTAGTTTGGTTGGCAAGCCGATTAAGGCGGATGAGGCTACGGCTTTCCGTACTAGACTAATGTACGCTCAGATCTTTGTGGAGATTAAGGTGGGAATGGAGCTCCCGAGAATCCTTGAGTACCAAGTGGCATCCGGAGAGGTCCTTACTCAGGTAGTGGAGTATGATTGGGTTCCCCCAATGTGTTCCCTCTGTGAGTATTTTGGTCATTTACCCAGTGCATGCACGAATGGAGGGAGGGAGACAGCCAGGACCCCGGTGGCAGGAATGGAGGTAGTAGACTCGATGATGGAGTCTAGTCCCGACATCGCAGCGGCGACTGCAGGAAGGCCAGTGGAAGAGGATACACTGATGGAGGTAGCTTGCAGACCGGAGTCGGACCCCCAGCCATTACAGGAGTGTTCACAGGTGGCGATGGTGGAGTACACGGCCCAGAGGAGCATGGTGACCAGGGGTACGGGGGTGTTGCCCCTGTAGTGGAACAGGTGTATAGCAGGAAGAGGCATGCCCCGTCTCCACAGGAGGATGTGTATTCTGAGGGGGGGCTGATGTTCAGACCGAGGCCAACCCTGATTGGGCCGTAACACTATCCAGGATACAAGCACACCTCACCCCGCCTTCCGGGATGGTGGAGGATCTAGATGGGACGGACGAGACACTTCCCTCGGGTGTCAGTCCAGTAGATGTTCAGGAGGACCCCCACATTAATTTATCAATGTCGGTCCTCTCCTGGAACATCCGTGGAGGGTGCTCACTTGGCAGATGGAAGGAGATTTGTGGAGCCTTGAAGCGAGATAAGTGCGACAACTCGATCCTGCTGGAGACGAAGATTAGGGGGACAACGATTCTTGCTCGCAGGACACCTACAAACTGGGGGCAAATCGACAACTTGGATCTATGTGATATGGCTAGGATCTGGGTAAGGTGGAACCGCGACAGTTGGGAGGGAGATCTGGTTCTGAAGACTGAGCAGCTTATTGCCATCTCCTTTGTGAATAAAGGAGGATTCCATTTCATTCTTGGAGCGGTATATGAGCACAATGATAGAAGGCTCCGAGAGTCCCTGTGGGGAGACATAGCACGAGTAGAACGCATGGCGGAGCATCTGCACTTACCACTGCTTCTTATAGGGGACTTCAACGCTATGATTCATCGGCGGGAGAAGGTGGAAGGGCGTCCGGTGTCTGACCAGATCCTCTACGATTTCCAGAGGTGTCTCCTCCAGTCCGGACTGAGGGGACTGGAGAGGACGAGACACATGTGGGAGGTCGCTGGCGGAGGAGGCAATGATAGAGATATCCGGGGAATCATCGCCTGGATCAAGGAACGGCGAGGAATGGAACAGGGTTGGGCCAAGACAGCTAGAGTCCGTCTTGCAGCGTCGGTCTGACACGTTTGGCGAGAACGTAACAGGCGTATCTTCGAGGGACTGATAACCCCTCCTGTAGGAATTCTACATAATTTAGAATTCGATGTATCTGTAATGACACCTTAACCGGGGTAGGAGAGATGGGAGAAAGTGTACTGTAATACTTTTACTGTGATGTTCGTGGAATAAAATTTTACCCTTATTCCAAATATATATATATATATATATATTTCCAAATATATATATATATATATATATATATATATATATATATATATATGAAATGGTAATTTTAGTAAGAAATAAAATTTTTACAAGTATTAGGACTCAAGAAGCCTAACACTTGAGATACACATCACCCACACTACAGAATCCAACCCAACACAGTCAATCAAGGAAGCATGCTTGACTGACTCTTGGTAGACCTTACACTAACCCTCAGTTTAGGACTAGTACTTTGCTCCTTTCTTCTAGCCCTCCACCTTGGGTTTTCAAGTCCTCATGATCCATCTCATAATCCCTATATCGGGAATTTAGAGCTACTTGTCATTTTCTACGGTGAGCTGAAGTTTGTCTCTTTGAGCCTTACATAGGTTCCCCTCTGACTTAAATCGTTCGTTGAAGTCTCGATGTAGGTACCCCTTGGGTTCCAACCTTTGGTGGTGGGTTGCGCTACAGCCTTTGAAGGAAACTCCTCCCTCATAGACACATTTACACTAGTGAAAGGTCAATCTACTCCATGGCCGGAAGAAGTCTCACTGATGGCCCTTGGCAGAGCAGAAATCTCTCCCTCTAGTGGACTAGTAGTCGAAGGGCCTGTTTATCCCACCTGACTCGTGTCAGCCCCTCTCAGCTCCCTATCCACATTAGGCAAGTGGATAGGATAAGTAGCCTTGGAGATAGTGACGGCTCTAGTCTCGACTTGACCTAGGTGATTCTCACAACACGGGGAGCAAGGTTGAGTGAACAGCCCGGGTGCCGAGTCAGGCAAGTGGACAGGATATGAAACCTCTCTCTCACGAAGCACTTCCACAAACTCCTCCCTAACACCCTCACTTGACGGGCCGGGGACACCTCCTCAATATGCCCAATGCATCAACAAGCAGTACACGTCGGATTCCATTCAAAGAAAACTGCCTGCTCTAACCTACAACCATTAGGAAGACAGACAGGGACGGAGGTAGGAAGAGCCAGACATGCAGAGATCTCTATCAGGACACGAGCAAAAGTCAGGCGCTAAAGATGGACCGTGGCGACGACCATGCGAATCGAGACCCTAATGACACTAGAAATATTCATGATGGAAGGCTCGTTCTACAGCTGGAGGAGAAGCTTTGGGAGCTGCGTCCAGACCGAGATGGACGCCAGGAGATCCCACTCCAAGGAAATCGCGAGGGACGATTTCTTGATGATGATCCACTTGTCTAACATCTACGGACCTCCATGGAGCACCATCTCTAGGTCAGATTCCAAGACAAATTGCACAAATAAGAAGCCATTCTTCCGGGAGAAGACTTCAACACTTCCAATATAAGCTCAGACACGGCGAACAAAATCCGTAATGGTATGAAACAAAGGGCGTTGCCCAACAACATACAGCACCAGAGTCATCTTCTATTCCATCGCCGAGATTTCGATGTCCTCAACCGCGATATCAATTGTACGGACACCGTCCACGACCTCGGGCTCCATAAAATGGAGGCTTAGATACGCAACAACCAATAAATAGAAACAAATCGCAGCCTATGAGACGGACTTGGCACTGGAGAAAACCTGAGGGGCAGAATTTGTAGGAGGGAGCTACCTCCGTGGCCTTCACCTTGAAATCTGACAACCCATGTGGCATGTCCATCCATCGAGGGATGGGTCGGCCAGCAAGCCGATCCCTTTGGGTTGACCATCCCGTCGAGGAGTAGAGGTTTGGCCGGCCATCATGCTCATCCCTCACGTAGGAACTTGGCCAATGTCCTCATGGGCTCCACCCGCACCCTGGACGATTTGTTTCTTCTTTTGAACACGTGGGTCCATCCGCCATCACTGACGCCAACGACCAAAGGAGGGGGATGTCTCGAGGAGGCGCTAGATGTGGAATAGGGCCATCGCCGACGTGGAATGGGGCTATCACCGACGGTCGGAGCAAGGGAAGGCACGAGTCCAAGGATAGAAGTAGCTATCAGGTCCCTAGGGGATAACGGGTCCCCAATTGGGACCCGTCATTTCCACTATATATATATATATTTTTTGGAATTGATAATTAGAATCCAAGAATGCTCCACTCGGAATCGAACCCTGCCCTCCCAGGCTATATGCCTCCACACTAGCCACTTGGCCTAGTGGTCATTGGCTCCTATATATATATATATATATATATATATATATATATATATATATTATTTTATATATATATATATGATTAAAAAATTTACTATAAAGTTATTAGGCTTGAATAACAGGGAGTAATTATAAAAAAATTCTAGGGTACAAAATGCATAATATAAATCTACTTTATCGCATTTTAAATGGCTAGAAAAAGACAAAATTGGTTTGAGAGCATTAGTATCTGTATTCAGGGCCAAAATACCATTTACTTCATAACAATTTGCTGACTGAAGTAAGATATAGCAAGAGCAACCTACAACATCAAGTTCAATTATGGTCTGCAACAAATTTTGGATGTGATCAAGGTCTGCCAGCATCTATTAAGAAAAAAAAAAGATAGTCAGAAAGAAATATATTTATAATTTGAAAGAATACAGTTATAATGAGCTTTAACAAACCATATCAGTCAGTTTCGAAAGAACATCTTCTTCAGCCTTTGCTACTAATACTCTTGCTTGTTGCAGTTCATCGTTTAACGGGACAGCAGTTATAGGCTCTACCAAACTGCTAGCACCTGAACCACTAAAATTTATATGATTCATGTCAACATCATGCACCTGATATGATAATAATGATTGCTTGCTACAGAATATACACTCATTTTCTTGAAGTAACAACCTTGAAAAGTATGTCTATCAACTAAAATAGCTTTCAAGCATGGAATAAAGAAAGTATTTGTACAACTTGAACGCACCTGGACAATAGTAGACCTCCAGTTGATGAAATATTGTCACCAAATGTTTTTATACACCATCTACCATTAATATTGCAAACTTCCTGGAGCAGAAAAGGTAAGAGACCAATACTACTGCATTCATCATACTAAAAGAGACATGAATAAAAGAAATTATAAGCATGAATTATCATACCTTGGAGGAAGCTTGATTCTTACCATCCCAAGTAAACTTGTCCATCAACTGACTTAACTGAATAATAATAGTGCATGCCTATTAGTTATTCAAATTATATGGTTAAGCATAACAAGTTATATTATATCAGTTAGGGAAAATGTAACACATGAAACATTCTATATTCGTACTTATGCAGATAGTACTTTCAGATGAAGCATTCATCGTCCGCATCTCAGAACTGGGTTCAAGTTGCTCACACAATCTCAAGCTATATGATTATGTCTCTCTTAAATTTTATTAGAACCTTATTTACTACTAATAGATGTTGCTTGTCTGTTCAATCTTCAAGTGAGCCTGAAAGAGTTCATGTATATCCTAAAAGAAGATATCTTCCACACACATCCTATCAACAACAGTGCGAAGATTAGGAACAGATAGCCAATGCAGAAGGAAAACATAAGATGGACATTTTTTTTGATATCTTAATTTATCATTGTGGTAGATGATTGAATACCTCCATGTGTTGGAAGCACATAAGATTACTATAAGACCAGCAATGCTTTATGGATTAGAGTGTCGGGCAATTAAGAAGAAGTCCAAAAAATTAGTATAGCCGAAATTACAATGCTAAGATGGATGAATGGCAATACACTAAAAGATTTGATAAGAAATGAGTATATCCGTGGGAAATGAAAAGTGGCACCAATTGAGACGAGAGAGAAAATTGTCTTAGGTGGTTTGGACATGTGGTCTTAGGTAGTTTGGACATGTGTAACACATACCAATAGATACTCCCATAAGGAGGAGAAATAATATAGCAGTTAATCGAGCCGCTAGAGGTAGGCCTAAAATAACATGCTTTCAAATTTTAAAAAAAAAAATATGGCTTTTGTTAGCGTTACATAGGAAATGGCCATAACAGCATAGTCACATAATTCGCGAATTATTTGAATAATTCGCAAATAGATAGTTGGTTGAAGATATATACGTGAATAGTTCGCATGTTCGGGAATAATTCGCCAAGGTAGCAAATTATTTACGAATTAAACGTTAATTTTTGAATTGTTCGTGCATAACAAGTATTATTTCTGAAGTTAAGTACGGTTAGTAGTTTTAGCCTATGGTTTAAAGGATAGCTGCATTATCAAGATTGGAACGACAGCTCATAAGTCATAATTATAAAATGGAGGTTTAAATGGCGCATTTAAAGCGGATTTAATTGGTGGTATTTCAAACTTTTTAACCTTGCCGAATTTCCTGAATGTCGAACTTGCGATTATGTTTAAATACCCTGGACTTCTTTAGATAGAAATTAACTACCTTAAACTATTGGGGTTTCTTACGGTGTAAAACATGGTTGTAAAATTACATACTCCTATAAATTTAAAAAAACAAAACAAAAAATTGAAAAAATACCCCAACCCTAGGCATGGTTGGCAGTGGGACTAAGGTGTTTCAATTTATTTTTCAACATTCAACTAACAGCCCAACAGTTCAAGGTATTTAGTTGCTAACAAAGAAAGTTCAGAACATTTAGTTACAAAAATGTGATACTTCTGGATATTTGGTTGCACATAAGCCTTAGGAGTGGGAGTTCAGTGAGTAGGGTTGTCTTTGAAGGTGTGTATGTGCGTGCACGGGTATATGTTTTGTGTTTGTCTGTGGCAACAACACGTGAGATATATTTATCTTTTATATGTGGCAAGAGATACATGCAAGATTTTGTGAAGGATGGCATCAACCAAAACAAGGGAATTCAGAGATTGATAATATTAATACACGAAAAAGTTCTTCGTAATTGCATTTACACGTATTTAGATGTGG
This sequence comes from Iris pallida, assembly GCA_029216955.1. Taxonomy (NCBI): domain Eukaryota; kingdom Viridiplantae; phylum Streptophyta; class Magnoliopsida; order Asparagales; family Iridaceae; genus Iris; species Iris pallida. Next base: position 33,482,297 of record JANAVB010003400.1, on the reverse strand, counting down.
TAAAAAAATGAAATTTCTACAAAATAAGGGAATTTCCGGTGCAAATCAAATACATGGTCTTCTTAAGTATATATTAAATGAAGTTCTCTTTACAATATTGTAGTATACCTTTCTTTCAAGGGACCGAACTTGATCTCGATACTGTTTCAGCTCAAAGCTCTTGATTAGAGACATTTCATGAAATTAGAGACATGACAACAAAATGTTCAGCCAATATATGTTTGTAAGTAATAAAGAATTGTGATATACTTTGAAATAATTAAAGCAATAAGAATAATGACTACCAGTAAAGCATCAAATACAGCAAAGAAATTAGAATGCAGTTAAAATGCACAAGTACATAGGATTACTATTTTAGAAAGAATTCGTTAGGTAGCTATCTGCAGCATTGGCATAACATGAGGGATTTTCTGTACATGAATTCCATTTATGATTCACCAGGAACCACCTACTAGCCTCGTCCCATTTTAAGAACAAGTCCAATATGGTAACAAAACTTAATATGCATACTTCTGCAAATAGGAAAATTACCATTCCTTGAACTTGAGCTTTTCAACATGTTAAAAGCTAAAACTGTAAACACCTCCACACCCCCCCCCCCCCCCCCAAACATATTTTTTTAAATTTTCCTAAATAAACTTAGTAATTAATAACCTAAATAGTTGTGCAACTATATATGTATATGTGTGCATGATTATATATACGCATATGAAAATATGTGCATCATTGTATAAATAATGTAAGTACGTGTACAAATATAGGATACATAAGTTATTTAGTAATCATAGGAGTTGGTATATTTTTTGGGAGTTGTGTGTGTGCGTGTGTTCGTGTGTGCGGGTGTGTGCGTGTGTGCGTGTGTGTTGTGTGTGTGCGTGTGTGCGTGCGCGTGCGTGCGTGTGCTGTGATGGCTCAAGGGTCCCTAGTATTGGCACTATGAGTCGGTATGATGGCTCAAGGAATTTAAGAGTTTCTTGGATCCTCATCTTTTCTCCTTTCACTCACTTAGAGCGTAGTGAGTCGAACTTCGCTCGCCTTCATTACCTTAGCCTGTGTATATATGTATATAGAATCCCAGTCAGTTGCTACCTTAGAAGGGTCCCTAGCATTGGCACTATGAGTCGCTATGATGGCTCCAACAAGGAATTGAAGAGTTTTTTGGATCCTCATCCTTCTTTCACTCACTTAGAGCGTAGTGAGTCGAACTTCGCTCGCCTTCATTACCTTAGCCATGCTTCTTGCCCTCTTTCTTTTCCTCGAATGACTATTCATGTTAGGAATGAAGACTTCAGTAGACCCTTCTTCCTTGCATGGAATCGAACTAGAACTAGAATTAGAATAGCTTTATGAAGAGTAAAGCCATAGCCAACCTATGGGCCTGTGTGTATAATAATGAGACTAATATATATATATATATATATATATATATATATATATATATAGGGAGCAGATCAAAAGCCCCCCTTAGAAATCCCCCTAAAAAACCCCCTCACTCTAATTCGTAATATTAATGTTAATATTAATGTTAATATTAATGTTAATACTAATTTTTTTTTAATATTAATGTTAATGTTAATGTTAATATTAATGTTAATGTTAATATTAATTTTAATGTTAATTTTAGTATTTAATGTTAATATTAACATTAACATTAATATTAACATTAATATTAACATTAAATTACGGATTAGAGTGAGGGGGGTTTTTAGGGGATTTTCTAAGTATATATATATATATATATATATATATATATATATATATATATATATATATACACAAAAAAAAAAAATAATATATATATATATATATACAAAATTTTGGTACTTGATTATTTCTTTAATAAAAGAATTCATTTGAATTATTAGTAAGCCATTTATTAAAACCCATTAGTAATGATTTCAAACCCTTTACGCCCACAAAGCGTTAAACCCATTATATCATTCAAACCCAAACCCATGGGTGAATAGTAACCAAATCCTTCTTTTTCTCACACGTTAACTTTTAGCTCATTTTGAGCTGAAATATTCTCCATTTGGTAAAGGAAACCCATGTATCATCATCCCTTCCTCTTTGGTTTTCTCTTTGAAAACGAAGAGAAGAAAGAAGTTGTTCTTCTTACTTAACCTCCTAGACTTTTTCCAGATATAGACGAGCAGGTTTATCTACAGACCTACGTTCCAGGACCCAACGCAGGAGCACACACTACTGATCACGAGTAGACTGATTCTCCATAGTTCTTGTGAGCCAGGCTCATCATGCTTTTTTTTACTTTCTTTACTTGTTTTCATTTATTACTCTACCAGCAGTGGATTTGTCTCCACCGGACTATTTTATTATCTTTGTTGCACTTGGACATTTAGTTACTTGACTTTTCATAGTTATTTGCTTTCATTTATTAGTCTACTAGCAGTGGATTTGTCTCCACCTGACTATTTTATTATCTTTGTTGCACTTGGACATTTAGTTACTTGAATTTTCATAGTTATCTTATTTGTTGGTGTAGAGAATAATTGTTGTATGTTTTATTGATTGGCTACTCCACAACTTATAGGGAGTCTAGCTCCTCTTCATATTACATTTTTCCAATGTGGGACTAAATCCTTTATTAGTTCTCAACACTCCCCCTCAAGATGGGCGATAGATATTAATCATTCCCATCTTGTTACATAGCTTCGACAGACTTAATGAACTAAGACCCTTAGTCAGACAGTCTGCCACTTGTTCTTCTGAGCGAACATGATCAATCTTCAGTATCCCTTGTTCCAGCTTCTCTTTGATGAAGAATCGATCGATCTCGATGTGCTTCGTTCTGTCGTGCTGAACTGGATTGTTAGCTATACTTATTGCAGCTTGACTATCGCTCAGAAGACGTAATGGTGCTCCCTTGTCCAGCTTCAACTCTGTCAGCAACGCTTTCACCCACAGCAACTCTGACACTTCTAAAGCCATTGCCCTGTATTCTGCTTCAGCTGTAGACCGTGCTACTACAGACTGTTTCTTGCTTCTCCATGAGACCAAGTTTCCTCCTACAAAGACACAATATCCCGTGGTAGACCTTCTATCGTCTATGCAGCTTGCCCAGTCTGCATCGCAGTATCCCTCAACTTCTATACATACATTCTTCTTGAACCATAGCCATTTCCCCGGCGTCCCTTTCAGATATCTCAAGATCTGAAACATTGCATCCATATGATCCGTTCTTGGATCATGCATGTAGCGACTTACTACACTCACCGCAAATAAGATATCAGGGCAAATGTGCCCCAAATAAATCAATCTCCCTACAAGTCGTTGATATCTTTCACGATCAACTGGCTCTCCTGCTTCTGCTCCCAACTTGCACTTCTGGTCAATTGGAGTGACTGCTGCTTTGCATCCCAGCATCCCTGTCTCCTTCAGCAAATCTAGTGCGGATTTTATCTGTGAGAGAACAATTCCTTGTTCGCCTTCACACACCTCGATACCTAGAAAGTACCTCATCGCTCCTAAATCCTTCACCTCAAACTCCTTCGCGAGTTTTGACTTCAGCTTAGCGATCTCGACTTCATCATTACCTGTGATTACTATATCATCCACGTATACAGCAAGTATAGCGATGTGGCCTCTTGCATGCTGAAAAAAGACCGTATGATCTGCATTTGCTTGATGGTATCCCATGCCTATAACAGCCTTTCTGAATCTGTCAAACCAGGCTCGAGGACATTGCTTGAGTCCATATAGCAACTTCTTTAGTTTGCACACTTTTCCATGCGATGTCCCTCCGTCTGATTCTGTAGCGTAGCACCCTGGCGGGAGTTCCATGTACACTTCTTCTTGTAGGTCCCCATGGAGAAAGGCATTCTTCACATCTAACTGGTATAGCTTCCACCCATAGTTTGCTGCAATGGAGCCCAGAGTTCTTACGGTGCTCATTTTTGCTACTGGAGCAAACGTCTCGTCATAGTCGATGCCATATGATTGTGTGTATCATTTTGCAACCAACCTTGCCTTGTATCGTTCCACTTTTTCTTCTGACGTCTCGTTTACTGTGTACACCCATTTGCATCCCACAGTTTTCTTCCCTTTGGGTAATGGAACCAGCTCCCACGTCTTATTTTTCTCCAGTGTCCCAAGTTCTTCCATCATTGCAGCTTTCCACCTTGGATCTTTCTTTGCTTCCTGCCAACTTTTGGACAACGAAGTAGAGTCTAATGATGCAATGAAGGCTCGATAATTCGAAGAAATGTTAGAATAAGATAGGTAGTTGGCAATATCATGTTCATAATCATCAAAACGACTAGGAGCCTTACCCACATTGATGCGAGAAGATCTCCTTAAGGGAGCAATAGGTAGTGGAGAGATCATACCATTAGAGTCAGAGAGATCCGCATCAGAATCAGAATGATTCAGTGCGGGGGCAACATCTTCAAGAGTTGGAGCAGGAGTAGACGAGGGACTTGGTATAGTAGGCACGGGGCACGGTACAGGCACAGTACTGGACTTCTGTTGTCTCCTTCTGTAGACTTGGAGCTCATTTTCCATTGTCTGCACTTGGAGCTCCTTTTCCATTGTCTGTTGCTCCCCCTGTTAACATATGTATCTTCTTCATCTTCTGTATCGGAGTCACTGCTTTCTCCCCCTTTCGTCCAGTTTTCCACGACCGGGCATGGGACCGATCCGACCACCACATATTGGCTTATTTTCTCCCCCTCACATCTAACACCCTCTGTGTTAGGTGTGTCACCAAACGCTGAACCGTCATCCGAACCATAATATGGTTTCAATTCTCTGAATGTAACGTCCATGCTTACAAACATCTTCCGCTCAACTGGGCTCCAACATGCGTATTCCTTCTGAGTTGTCGAGTACCCGACAAAGACACATTTAACCGCTCTAGGATCCAGTTTGTCAACTCCTGGCCTATTATCTTGGACAAAACATACACACCCAAATACTTTCGGTAGAACAGTGTACGTGGTTGCACCAGTAAGCATCTCCAACGGTGTTTTCCAGTCCAATACCTGAGATGGTATTCTGTTGATGAGATAAGATGCCGTTCACACCGTGTTTCGGGACATTCATAGCCAGCATCATCGTCCGTGCGACCTCCAGCAGGTGTCTGTTCTTCCGTTCGGCCACACCATTTTGTGCCGGTGTATAGGCACAGGAAGTTTGGTGTAGTATTCCATGAGTAGATAAATACTCAGCAACCTTCTTATTTGTATATTCCATCCCATTGTCAGACCGTAAGCACTTAATTTTAGTGTCATATTGAGTTTCTATCCGGCGATGAAAGTCTCGAAACGCCTCAAAGACGTCACTTTTATTCTTCATAAGGTAGACCCATGTCACGCGAGTATAACAATCAATAAAAGTGACGAACCATCGAAAACCGTTAATACTGGTTGTAGGACAAGGGCCCCATACGTCCGAATGTATCATATCAAATACAGCTGAACTTCTACTTCCTGAACTCACATACGTGCTTCTGGTATGTTTACCCAACTCACAAACATGACAAAATAACTTCTCTTTATTAGCCCTTTGGTATAAGGACGGATACATTCGACTAATAATTTTAAAAGAAGAATGACCGACACGCTGGTGATGGAGTAGCAATTCATCTTCTACACTGCACCGTGAATCTTCCGGTGGTGTCTGCTACCAGAGATGTCAATGCTTTGTCCAGTCCAGTCCTGTCCAAGTACCACAGCCCCTTATGCCATGTGTCAGTCCCTAGTCGTCGTCCTGTCCCCTTCTCCTGAAAAGTCACCGTAGGAATGTCAAAGGAAACAGTACAGTTAAGATCAAGAATAATGGCACTAATAGAAAGAAGATCGACAGGAAAAGACGGAGCATGTAAGACATTGGTGAGAGTGAGAGAAGGGGTGCATGCGACAGTGCCTTTACCCATGACAAGGCTGGAGTTACCATCAGCAGTCTGAATTCTCTCCGGCGTCGGTAGGTGAGTATAGTCCTGGAACTCACCGCGGGACCCCGTGACATGGCGAGTTGCCCCAAAGTCCATAATCCAACCTGGTTGGTGGACAGCTGCTGCAAGAGCACGCGCAGGAATACCTGTGCTGGTTTGGACAAAGCAAGTGATGTAGTCCCCCGAGGTAGATGACGTCCCATGACTGCCGTCCGAATCCAGCTTCGTGCTGCGTAACCTCGCGAGGAACTCCTTCTCAAGAGAGGTTAACTCAGCCAGGTGATTTTCTCCCCCTTCCTCCGCCAAATTAGCTTTGTGTCCTCCAGAATAATTTTTTCTTCTACCAGCATAACCGTCTCTACCACCTCGACGTCCTCCGCGGCCCCGTCCACGATCACTCGACTGACTGTACAGGGGTTTTGGACAAAATCTGATGTAATGTCCTGAGTCACCACAGTTGTGGCAAACACTGGCCACAGAGGGAGGCTGATTGAAGGCGGCAAGGGCAGACTTGTCAACAGTGGCTTGCTCCCCCTGGAAAGAGCCCTTGTTGGGCATCAACTTCAAGCGAGCCTCTTCTTGTGCCATGGCAGCTATGGCTTCTTCTAAGGTTGGAAGCATGGGCTGTGCTAGGAGTACATTCCTTCTATGCTCAAACACAGGGTTAAGACCCTTCAAGAACTTCATCATCCGTTGTCGCGAAATATAATCCAAGAACTTTTAGAAATATTTCGCAAATGCTGGTTCGACTTGGGCATCTTCCATCTCAAGAGGATCATAGTGATCCAGATCAGACTAGTACTTCTTCAACAGTGCTGCATACTCAGAGATGGTGCGGTCGTCCTGGGCCACCCTATCAAGTTCATCCTGCAGTTGGAAGACCCGCATAGGATTGCCTGAACCTGAGTACATATCCTTCAAAGTCCGCCATATATCAGCAGCAGCCTCCATCGCCTCTACATTGTCCGACACCTAGTCGGTCAAGGAGGCTGTCAACCATCTAGCCACAACATTCTTGACAATTTCCCAAATAGCAAACTCCTTTGAGGAGGAATCATCTGGCGCCTTGGTTTGGCCATTGACGTAGCCAACCAAGCCACGTCCCTTCAGCGTCCGTATGGCCTGCCGTGACCATTTCAAGTAGTTGGACGTTCCTTCCAACTTCGTCTCCAGCTTGTCCAGCTTCCCCATTTTGTAGGGTGACGGATCCATCAGTATGGATCACACGTGGGGTTGCCTCGGTTAATCTTTTTGATAAAATTTCATCAACCAAGGCCTTCATCTCTTCTGCCGTCAGTTTACCACTGATCGAATCCATGGTGTCTTCAACTGTGATCCGTCGTCGTCGTCGTCTTCGTCGGCTTTATGTAAAGTCTTCAACAGAGACCTTACGAATGCGCTGTTAACGTGGTCAACACCGGCGCGCGCATATAGATCCTAATTTGCAGATCGAGAACGAAAAACAAATAAAGCATTTGTAATTCCGGAGGGCGTAATCTAGGAACAGAAGGTGCAAATAAAGCATTTGACAGCCATCCGTCTTCGAATAACCGTCCACATAATCTCTCTCAAATTAGGGTTTTTTTTTGAGAAAAAATGGGGGTTCGACAGCAGTGGGGTCGGAAGAGGGAGGGGGGGCGTCGGGGGGGGGGGGGGGGCAGGTGGGGGGGGTCGGCGGGGGGGCAGCAGGGGGCAGCAGCGGGGGGGGGGGGGGGGGGGTCGGCAGGGGGGTGGGGATCGACAGGGGGGCGTCGGGGGAGGCAGGGGGCAGGGGGGTCGACAGGGGGGGCAGCAGGGGGCAGCGGGGGGGGGGGGGGTCGACAGGGGGGCGTCGGGGGGCAGGGGGCAGGGGGGTCGGCAGGGGGGGAGGTGGCAGGGGGGGAGGCGTCGGTGGGGCAGGGGGCAGGGGGGTCGGCATGGGGGGCGGCAGCAGGGGGCAGCAGGGGGGTCGGCAGGGGGGGTGGGTTTGCCGGGTTGGGGAAGGGGTGAAATTTTTTTTTTTTGGTTATAGCTCTGATACCATGTAGAGAATAATTGTTGTATGTTTTATTGATTGGCTACTCCACTACTTATAGGGAGTCTAGTTCCTCTTCATATTACATTTTCCAATGTGGGACTAAATCCCTTATTAGTTCTCAACAGTTGGTTAAGTTTTTTTATGTGCTTGTGGATAAGATTTTGATCCTACATGTGACTTAGATGTTGTATTAAGTATATCGGGTTGAGTCCTTTATAGACAGCATAAGTGTATACTTGAGAGATTTCTATAGAATGGATTAGCCCATGATTATGTAACAGCTGGCCTAGTCACGTGCTAGTCCCGTGAGTTTTGGAACTGGAACATGATAAAAACTAAACCCATTATTTTGAAACATATTCAGGTTTAGATCGCTCCATCAGTTCGAATGGTGTGTGCATGATACAATGGTGATATTAATGATGAAGTAATATGCACGCTGATAAAAATGTGCAAAAATAAGTTACATGCTCAGGTAGTTCTCATTTTTCTGTTTCATTATGTTCACTTCTATTTATTTCATTACTTCAACTTTGAAGCATTGTTAAATATCTTTCTTTTGCACCTTTAAACTGGGAGGCAGAACACAGTGCTTAGAATGTTGTAATATTCACGGAAGAAACCCAATGTTTGTCATATTCTTAATGTGTCATCAATTCACTGCTAGTCCAGAGCACTGATAATGGGCTGTGTTAGGTAGGTTACAGCCAGTGTAAGACTGTCGGATATCTATTAAATCAATCCTTACATAGTCCAAGTAGAGGATTCTCACAGTAGCAATGTGCTGCGCTAATCCCAACCCTCTGAAATGGTATATTGGCAAGGATGCTTGCTAGGGCACCCCTGTAACCCGTGCAATGTCAAGTGAGGAAGGGCAGGCTAGGGTGTCATGGGAAGCAACCTACTATGCTATTAATTGGCAAGGTTTTGTGGTCTATATGAAGCCACAAGCTGAGTAGCTCTACTGCAAGAGAAAAGGATTTGAAAAGTCCTTGGGAAAAACAAATTGGCTTGTTGATACGTGTGTGTGTTGATACAACATACGGACCACTCGGCAGTGATTGAGTTTTATTAGAGCAAATCTTGATTTTCCACAACACTTCTAACACGGCATAACAAGGTTGGTTGCGGGAGAGAGGGGAGTTGTGGGAGAGGCAAGAACAACTACTTAACATGTATTGTGGAAGTCCCATTTTGGTTCCGGGAGAAAGGGGAGTTGTGGGAGAGACAAGAACAACTACTAAACATGTATTATGGAAGTCCCATTTTGGTTCCTTACATAGAGAAAGGGACTTGGTCACCAAAAAAAAAGATAGTTGCTTCCCCTCAAGCAAGTTCTTCTTTGGTGGCCAAGCCTAAGAGGAAGCTGGGTCCCCCACAACCATGTCGACCCAATGGGAGGCCACAATGGAGCCTGGATCCACATAAATCCAATGGTGATAAATCTAGAGACATTAACAGTAGATAAAAATAATATTTGAGAGCATTATAAACGAAAAAATATGGAGAAAAGAATAATGTTAATCAAGTTGGTAAGGAAACAGAGATAATAACTGAATGTGCAACCAAGTAGGATCTTATGCAGAGTTCTAAAAAATTTGGCGTCTAGGCACCCTTTGACAATAAGTGAGGCTGGTCAAGACGCCTCGGCACCAGGTGGCTTCCTTGCCAGGAAGCAAAACACGGCAGCACTTACAGCAACCTTTAATCCATCTTCAACGGTACAGTAGCTATTTGTGATGTTGTCTAATGAGATCGGAGAGAATTATAGTACACTATGGGAGGAGAAGATGAGGTACGCAGTTCAAATTCTATACTTTTCTTTACATCAAACTCTATTTGTATAGAGTTTCCTATTTTCAAATAACGTGAAGGTTTACGTATATTTGAATTTCTTCTACGGTTGTGTCCGGCATGCAGTAAACGAAAAAGGATATAAAAGAGAGGTCTAAGAAGACAAACTGCACTGTCTTTAACAGAGCCATCATCATCTACCACTTGCAGTATGGACTTGACCAATTGCCGACTTATAATAGCATCCAGTATCTACAGAAGGAAAGGAAAAAAAAAAAAGGTAAATTAGTTACAGAAATGGGAATAGACAAACAAACTAGAAGATGTAACATCACATAAGAGAGTACCACTTGCGCAAGAGGCATGAAATTATTATAACAATCTGTGTCTTCTTTTGCTGCAGTTTCAAGAGCGATTTGCAAGGTGTGAGCAAACTGTAAAAGGGTAGCTACAGCCATTGCTTCTAGGCCACCAACAGGAAAACCTCTAGAGGCATGCTCAATAGCCAATTTCACCTACAATCATCGTCAACCAGAATGTTAACATCTACAGTGACTGCAAAACATAGTCCTAGCAGCATTACAAGTATGTCACATCATTTTTGTTCAAACAAAAGAAGATGTTGGAGTTATCCAATAATTCGGACCACACATGTAAAATTAAAGGGCTAATTAGTGTTTAGACCTTGAATTTTATACTAGTTTAGAGTTTAAGCCCTCACATGTCCAATTGGAGAGTTTAGATCCTGGATTTTTATTTTGTCTTCTTTTTTCCATTATACCCTTCATAACCTATATATGAAAATTTTCATTATCAAACATGAAGGGAGGGTATAATAGGAAAAAAAAAGAAAAAAAAAATCTAGGGTCTAAACTCTCTAATCGGACATGTCTGGGTTTAAACTCTAAACTGGTATAAAACTCAGGTTCTAAACACTAATTAGCCCAAAATTAAATGTGTTGAGCTATTTAATTAATTAAGTCAAATTAAAGTGGTCTAATTAAAAATAGGCTTAAGGGTATAATTATCATGGAAATAATATGTAGATATCGGAGATAAATCTAATTTGATGAGGGGCCAAATTAGAAATATCAAAAACTAAAAAAAAAATTGAAAGAAAGGTAATTTATATTTCCATTGTTTCAAAATACAATACATGCACTAGTCATGGACTCCCATTTGTAACCCCATACTCAGTATACCATGCTCTACATTATGAATAACTTCAATGACGGTGTTGCTTTGCCTCTCAAAAATCATGTTATTTCTCTTCTGTCAAACATGTTAAACCGCAGCCGCCAATCTGGTATATGCCTCCCGATACCACATGTCATCCCGTTGTTTGGACGCTTTGAGATCCCGTACCACCGTTGCCCAGTCTTTGGGACTCCTACTCCTAAGCTTAAGCTTGTCCGCATGTGCTCGCAAGACTGGCCATACCATCGAATACTTGAAAAATATATGTTCCATGCTCTCATTTGCTTGCATACACATGACACAATGTGGTGTCACGGTACCAATGCCAAACCGACCAAATCTATCCCGTGTCAGCAGCATGCCCATCATCAATCGATATAAGCACAGTTGCATCTTTTTCGGAATACCCTTTATCAAGTAATCTCAGCTTGATCCTACTTCTCATAAACCGTCCTTTCTTGATTATATACCACTTTGTATTCAAAATCACCACTCTTGCTACCATCCCATATCCAAACATCTCTAGATAATTATGTATCAATTCGCTCCTTCTGGATGTCCGTCCCATACAGGCATGCAAATCTGTCTACTTCCACCCGCCACCTACTATCCACAATCAGAGTGGCAACCAACTCTCTCCTACCCACCTCCATAGTAGCGTGAGCCCCCACCAATTGGAGTAGCCCCTTGTGCTGGATCCACGGATCCAACCATAAGCCAGTCTGCCCCTCCTTCAGTACTCGTGTGATATATTGTTAAACCGCTCCTCTAAGCCGTAGCATGTGTTTGAAGATGACATATGCATTATTATTGGATCGATAGACCAAGAAGTTCCCGCCCTTTAAGTATCGGTTCCGCATCCATTGAGCCCACAATGAATCACCTTGAATAAACCTCCAAACAAACTTTATCCCTGTCATCTTCCTTAGAGTCAATAAGGCCCTAAGTCCAACGCCTCCTTCAGTAGGAGGCCGACATAAATCCCTCCAAGCAATAACATGCATCCCCCTCGTTATATGAAATCAGCGCACAATTTCTCCATACGTCTTATAGTCGCCAACGGCAGCATGACCGATAGAAGCTAGAAGCCAGTGATAGCAATGCGGACGAAACGCACCAGCTCAATCCTGCCCCCAAAAGACAAGCATTGCCTCGTCATATGAAATCAACACACAATTTCTCCATGCGTCTGATAGTCGCCAACGGCAGCATGATCGATTGAAGCTAGAAGCCAGTGATAGCCATGAGGACGGATCGCACCAGCTCAATCCTACCCCCAAAAGACAAGCATTGCGCCTGCCACCCTTCCACTCTACGTGAGCATACTCAACCATAGTACGATACTCCACATCCTTCGTGTAGGTGACACACAGCGGGAGCCCAAGGTATTTGACAGGCAACTCCCCCTTGTTACCCCAAGCACCCCTGCTCGTTCTTCCTTATTCGGGCACCATTTGTTAAAATACACCCGTGTTATTATCTTTGTTAAGTCTCAACCCAGAGAGCATTCCAAAATCCTCCATGATATATGAAATAGCCGCAAGGCCTGACATAGAGGGCACCAAGAAAACCAACAGATCATCAGCATAAATTAAATGTGAAATATGGGGTTATATCTGACGAAACAACGGAACAATCCTCTGTCGGTGGATGGCTATATCCATCAAATTGGTGAAATACTCATCACCAACGTGAACGGATAAGGAGATAGTGGATCCCCCTGTCGAAGTCCCCGATTACTCTTAAAGAAGCCATGCAGTTCACCCTTGAGTAAGACCGAGAATGTAGGTATAGTAATACATTATCGAACCCGTGCAACCCACTTCTCATCAAACCCCATAGCCAGCATAATATGACATAGAAAATCCATGTTTACTGTGTCATACGCCTTCCGCAAATCCAGTTTAATGCAAGCTTTCTTGCCTCCAATTTTGTTGAATGCACGAACCATCTCATGACCCATTAGACTATTTTCTGCAATAGAGCGGCCTTTTATGAATGGAGCCTGATTTTTCGATACCAACTCCTACATCGGTTTCTCTATACGCTGACACATAAGATGTGTAATTATTTTGTACAAATAATTACAATATGCAATAGGCCTGAAATCAGACAATGTCGTAGCTTCAAGATCTTTGTTATTAATTAGGGTTATGGTCCCCAACTTATACGGCCACAAAAGCGAAGGTATTATCTTTTTTTGGCCAAACTTACAATATATATATATATATATATATATATATATATATATATATTAGGGTTATAGTCCCCAGCTTATACAGCCAAAAAGAGATGAATTTCTCTTCTGCATCCCCATCAACAGAGAGAAACAAAGAAAACATCTTTGTTATTAGGGTCGTTGTAAGTTGGAATCGAACCCCATAAAAGAACGTTCGCTTCAAGTCCCATCAAGCCAAGTAATGAATTCAGGTACGCTTTCGCATTTATTTATGTTCTTCATCTCATGAATCAACGGGTTAAATTTCCATCAAGTGGTATCAGAGCCTCCCTAGCCTCCCTTGTTTGATTCATGAGTTTAAAGTTTTCAGATTCAATTTTTGTTGTTGTCAAGGAACCCTAGATCGTTAGATCTAATTTAATTTAGGGCTTCAATTGATCGATTAATGTTTATTTTACTGCATATGTTTTCCTTTTAAAAGATTATTTATTATTATTTATTTTTAAAACAAAGATCTTCATATTCATTAGTATTTTATAATGGATCATAGCAAGTTGGAATCGAACATCTTTATTATTAAGGGTCGTAGCAAGTTGGAATCGAAACCCATAAAAAAACGTTCGCTTCAAGACCCATCAAGCCAAGTAATGGATTCAGGTACGCTTTTGTATTTATTTATGTTCTTCATCTCATGAATCAACGGATTAAATTTTCATCAAGTGGTATCAGAGCCTCCCTTATTTGATTCATGAGTTTAAAGTTTTTAGATTCAATTTTTGTTGTTGTCAAGGAACCCTAGATCGTTCGATCTAATTTAATTTAGGGTTTCAACTGTTCGATTAAAGCTTATTTTACTGCACATGTTTTCCTTCTAAAAGATTATTTATTTTTAAAACAAAAGACCTTCATATTCATTAGTATTTTATAATGGATTAAGTTTAGATGAAAGAGATTGGGAAGGAAAAAATAATAATAATAATAATAATAATAAATTGACAACATCAGTGTTGTCTTCTTCTTGTTGCCATTAATTTATATTTCAAGGTTGTGAATGGATTGAGAGGCGAGGAAGGGCTTCTTTCCATCCACGTCGAGAAGGCAGTTCCCTGACCACGAGAATCCCGTGCTTCTCTTGTCGCAAACTGCTTGTAAGCTAAAGTTTCAATCTTTTTATTAGTTCTGTTGCTATTTGTATATGTTTTTTTTGTAAAGTTGCCATCTTTGTTTTTTTTCTGGGTGTGGTGATTTTGGTAGCAAAAGGAAAATGAATTTTCAAGCAGAGTAGATGATTCGTGGTTGGGATCATATTGGGAAGATACTTTTGGCTAGGAATAACAATGTCGTGTCTGTTGAAGATATGAACATGGTGTTGGAGTTATTCTCATGTTATATGTACCTGAAGTTTATTTTAGGATTAAATTTTTTTTAATCTATATGTTATTGCCTTCTATATAGCTGCATGATGCTCCATTATCCATGATGTACTCTTATTTGGATTTATTTGGTCTATTTGTTATATGTTCTTCTCTGGATGCATATTTTTAGTAGATTATTACATGAATTTTGTTATGTTGATAATGCTCAATTTTGTTTATGCTTTTAATTACTTTATTTGAGTTATAATCTTGTGAATATGCATGTACAAAAGGATTTAGTCAACATTCAAATTTTTTGTGCCTTTCTGTGACTTGCAATAGTTGTCTAACGTTCTAACTAGACCCATTGAAACAAGATGTCGCCAAAGTGACCTCCCTTGCTTTGGATATTTGTGTGTATATTCATGCGAGTACTAATCGGCCCAAAGGAAGATTAATACTTGGCCGAATTGCACACATACCTATGATGATAAATGTGTGACAATTATAAAATTTACATGTGAATAATAATCCGATCCAAGATATGCTTATTATTTGACATGAGTTATTGTCAACATTTGATCATTACACCAAGAGTACCACTTACCGTTAATATTACTTTCCAAAGACTTGATATTAACGGTGTACTAGGTATCTTGAGATAGGGTTCACCATAATTTGAATTTGTTTGACTATTATTTTTTGGTTATTAATTAGAGCATGTTTGTTGTATTGTTTTGTTCTCTTTACAGCTAATATTGCTACAATATCTGCCAATATGAATTCAATTTCTATGTTTAATGGGACAAACTTTAAAGGCAAAAAGAAAAATGATACAGAAGCTGCTAAGGGTCCAACTCAAAGAAACAACAATATGAGACTAAGGGTTGTTTCTTTTGTGACAAGGCAGGACACATAAAGAAAAAATGTACAAAATATCACGCATGGCATGTAAAGAAAAGTACATTTCTAAACTTGGTCTGTTCTGAGATTAATTTAGCTTTAGTACTTAAAAACACATGGTGGTTAGATTCCGGTGCTACTACCCACATTAGTGCTTCTACATAAGGTTGCCTGAGCTACCGAAAGCCAAGTGATGGTAAAAGACACATCTATGTGGGTAACGACAAGTCGGTAGAAGTGGAAACAATAGGACATTTTAGGTTATTATTAGAAGCGGATATTTTTTGGATTTGATAGACACTCTTATTGTACTGTCTTTTAGACGAAATTTAGTTTCAGTTTTCTTATTAGACAAATTTGGTTATCATTTTTCATAAGTTTAGTCTATCTTTAAATTCAAATATTGTTGGTAACGGTTTCCTTAATATTTATGATAACATATATTTACTTAAAACTATTGCATCTTACAATGAAACGTTGCATGTGGAGTCACGTAGTACTAAACGCAAAATTAACAATAAAAATCCAGCCTCATCCTGGCACAAGCAAATACGTCACATCTCTAGAAATAGAGTTGAACGACTTGTGTCTGATGGGATTTTGGATTTCCTTGACTTCACAGACTTTAATGTCTGTGTTGAATGTATAAAAGGAATACAGACCAAAACAAAGAGATTATGTGCCAATATGTCTACAAAAGTCTTAGAATTGATACATACTGATACTTGTGGACCATTCCCTTCTGCTTCTTGGAATGGTCAAGAATACTTCATAGCATTCATAGACGACCATTCTAGACATGGCTACATATATCTCATTCATGAGAAATCACAGTCTTTGGACGTGTTCAAATCATTTAAAGTTGAAGTTGAGAACCAACTCAACGAAAAATAAAAGTCGTCAGGTCTGACAGCGGTGGAAAATACTACGATAGATCTGATGGATCAGGTGAACAACGTCCAGGACCGTTTGCTAAGTTTCTTGAGAAATGTAGAATTGTCCCATAGTACACCATGTCAAGATCACCTAGCATGAATGGTGTAGCTGAAAGACGAAATAGGACTCTCAAGGATATGATGAGGAGTATGATTAGTCATTCTACCATACCAGAGTCACTCTGGGGTGAACCACTCAAAACAACAGCTTACATTCTGAATTGAGTGCCAACTAAAGCGGCTGCAAAAACACCTTATGAGCTTTGGACACGCAAAAAGCCTAGTTTGAAGCATTTACATATTTGGGTTGCCCAGCTGAGGCAAGACCTTATAGGACATATGAAAAGAAATTTGATCCCAAAACTGTAAGCAGCTACTTTATTGGCTATACTGAGAGATCAAGGGGTTATAAATTTTTACGATACTACACAAAGAAAAAAAAAATTAAGACGAAAAATGCAATATTTTTGACGATGTTGAGTTTGTGGGAAGAAATAAAGTCAGAGGCATTACTTTTTAGGAGGAATAGGTTTTGATTCCTACTATTACTTTTGACGATGCGCAAATTTTTGTACCTGCCATTGATCAAGAAGTGAATTCGGAACATCAACAATACAATGTCGAATTACCTCTACAAGTCAATCTTGAGCTAGCTCAACAAGACAACATAGAGACACCCCCATTCAAGATGAGGTAACTGTTCTTGAGTAACAAACTCAACAACCTCAAGAACCGATGCCATTAAGACAGTCCAGCAGAGAAATAAGAAACGCAATTTCGGATGATTTCTTCATATTTCTCCAGAAACATGAGAAAAACTATGGAATTGGAAGATGATCCAATCAACTTCCGTTAGGCCATGAAAAGTTCTGATTCTCAAAAGTGGATTGATGCAAAGAATGAGGAGTATAAGTCTATGCAAGACAATAAAGTTTGGGAAGTTGTCCCATTACTAAAAGTGCGAAGCCTATTGGTTGCAAATGGATTTTAAAACCAATGACTCGAAGGGTAATGTGGAGATAGTATAAAGAACGTCATGTAGCTAAAGGCTTTACTCAAAAGGAAGTAATTGATTTAAAAGAGACTTCATCTCCGGTTTCTTCAAAAGACTCTTTTAGAACAATCATGGCACTTCTTGTACATTTTGATCTTGAGTTACATCAAATGGATGTTAAAACGGCATTTCACAATGGTAAAATTGATGAAACAATTTATATGGTACAGCCAGAAAACTTTGTGGCGGGAGATCCAAAAAAATATGGTTTGCAAACTGACAAAATCCATTTATGGACTCAAGCAAGCTTCTCGTGAATGGTACTACAAATTTCACCAAGTGGTTCCTCGTTTGATTTTGAGGTAAATATTGTTGAAGATTGTTTGTATCACAAATTTAGTGGGAGTAAACATATTTTTCTGGATTTATATATTGATGACATACTGCTTGCCACAAATGATATAGGCATGTTGCACGACACTAAGAAATTTCTATTAAATAACTTTCAGATGAAAGATCTTGATGACGCGTCTTTCGTATTAGGAATCCAGATGTTCCTAGATCGTTCTTGATGTATTCTTGGAGTATCACAAAGGAACTATATCGATAAAGTGCTTAAAAGATTTGGCATGCAAAAATGCAAACCAGGTGATACCCCTGTCGCTAAAGGAAACATGTTTAGTCTCAATCAGTGCCCTAAAATAGCCTTGAAATTAAAGAAATGCAATTGATTTCTTATTCATCAGATGTAGAAAGTCTAATGTATGCTCAGTGTGTACGCATATGGATATTGGGTACATAGTTGGGATTCTAAGCAGATATTTAAGCAACCCTGGGATGGACCATTGGAAAGCAGTCAAACGGATCATGAGAATTTACATAGAATAAAGGATTACATGCTCACTTATAGGAGATCGGATCATTTGGAGATCACAGGGTATTCCGACTCCAATTTTGCTGGATTCTAAGACAATAGGAAATCCATATCAGGTTATGTTTACCTGTTAGCTGGTGGATCTATATATTGGAAGAGTGTCAAACAGACACTCATAGCTTCTTCCACCATGACAGCAGAGTTTATAGCGAGCTTTGAGATATCTAAATAGAATATGGTTGCAAAATTTTGTCACTGGGCTGCACATACTGGAGGGTGTTGAAAGACCAATCAAATTATATTGTGACAATAAATCAGCAATACTATATTCCAATAACAGGAGCTCATATAAGTCAAAGCATATTGACATAAAGTTCCGAGTTGTGAATCAGAGAATTCAGAATGGTAAAGTGTCCATAGAGGACATTGGGACAAACTCCATGCTAGCGGATCCGAAACAGTGGTCCGGTTGTGTTAAGCCTGCGTTGCTCTGGACCTCTTTGTACTAGCATTGTAGTAGTATAGTGCGTCCAGGTCCTCTTCGGAGGCAGGGTTTTGGGAGATCCTGTGGAAGACAGATATCCTTCTCCTCCCATGTGTGTGCTGTTGTCTGGCACTATTCAAGGAAGGTTGATGTACGTCTACAGGCACTCGTCTTGATCTAGACGAGGCATGCTTCCGCACCTTTTGCTGGTAAGCTGGCTAAGATACAGCTTTGTCTTCTTGAGCAAGAAGTGGCCGGGATGCTGATGAGAGTGCATGTTCCCGAGTCCCTGGCGTTGTATCGCCTTCTCCAGTTGGGACCCAAGTATTTGGCTCTGTTCTTTCCGCTTTTTAGAGCAGGGGAAGGATACAAAGGAGTTGGACGCGAGGCTTCGTTGGTAGAAGCCGGCAGAGCATCCTCCACAGTTGCTGTGTGGTGGGCGCAGCAGCCTTGACCACCCTGGCCTTGCGAGTCTTCCTAGGTTTCGTAAACCTAGGAGAAGGGTTTGATCCTCCAGAGAGCATGCCTTCGTAAGCTTATTGGTCGAACCGGACGACTGCTGGGATGAGCCTAACTTGGAAGTATCAGACTGCGATACTACTTTCTCGTCGGAGGAGAAAGCCGTCCCTAGCAGAGTCGTCAGCCTGTTCGTTATCGTGTTTTGGTAAAATATGTGTTTTGGATTATATGTATATTTCAAAGGGATAAGGAAAGAAGAGACAAGTTGAAACAAGACTCATTTCCTTTCTTTTATATATTGCGATTTTGAACAGTACAACAAAGCCCTAACAGTAAGGCTTTGATAGTACAAAATAGATACTGGAGAAGTGTCCCGATGGAGATCGGGTACTGTAATGACCCCTTTACTCCGTTGACGATATGATACTTAGTAGCTTCTCGAAGTGCTCTCTATGACTCTCATGTGTATGTGGTACCCTCAGCGATGAGGTTGATTTGGTGGATCCAATCAGTTGATGACCTGATCTTCTTTCTCTGATTTCCTCTTCCTCTTCTGATCTCCTTGCACCTCCTCTCTGTTTGCCTTTTAGTGGGCAAGCTATCGAGGAGATAAAATGATGAAGGAGGATCTCCTCGTGGAATATACCATCCAAGTTGTCACAGGTAGGACAAACTCCATGTTAGCAGATCCGCTCACAAAAGGGCTACTACCCAAGGTCTTTCATGAGCACACTGCCCATATGGGTGTTATCTTATTTGAGGATATAGCAGTATAGTGGGAGTTTGTGTTTTATATATTTTGGTGCTATATATTTGGATTTGGACACATTTATGTATAAAATTATTTTGAATATTTTTCTGATCAGATATAAAAAATTCAGTTCATTCTGTTTTAATTTGTTAAAGCATTAATCTCATTAAAGGACCAGTTGATAATAGAAATATGTTGATCACATTGCGTGTAATTTTCATACTACGCATACATGATTTATCTATGTCATTTAGCTATATCGGTACATGTACCATTGATTGTTTAGTTAGCTAAATGTGACAAAGGCCGCTTTGATCCTATATTTATATGATTAATGAACGAGATTGTCCGGATATATCCCAAGGATAAGAGAACAATTTTTGAGCTAATTAAGGTTAACACATTTGTAATGTTACGTATATAGTCCAGTAGGAGATTGTTAGAGTTATCCAATAATTAGGACCACACATGTAAAATTAAATGTGTTGTGCCATATAATTAATTAAGACAAATTAAAGTAGTCTAATTGAAAATAGGCTTAAGGGTATAATGTTATTCCCGAGACAGATCTAGATAGAAGAATTAGTCAAAATAGAACTCTCGTTCTTCCTTGCAATCGCAATTGGAGACAGACAGAATGGATTACAATATGCAGAAGAAAGAGAGAAGAGAAGAAGAATCAATCCTTGCTAGGATGATGAAGATCACCGTTGCTGAAAGCAAAATTCGCCCTCACGCGATCTGCTCCCAGGAACCAACAAGTTCTCAAAGAACTTCTGGAACGCTCGTTGTCACCTCCCAATTGGACTCGCACAAACTCCTTTGGACTCCAATGGCGGCAGCAGCAAAACTCTCTTAGTCTCTCAATTTCAAGCTAAATCCTCAAAGGAGGCACCAAGAGAGTATTTATAGCGTTGGGTGGAAACCCTAACCCTAGTCCTGGCCGCCAACTGATTACGAAAAGATAGGAACAAATTAAATTCAAAACCCACAAAAAACGGATCTAAATTAATCACTCAATCTTTCCATAACCGTTTACGAAAAGATAGGAACGTAGAGAGATTTGACAGAATTAAATTCATATCCCTCAATAGATGGATATGAATAATTAACTCAATCTTCCATAACCATTCAAATCCCCATATCAGTAGAACCATGTACCAGCCCATGCGGTAAGACAACAACACATGCGGCTAGACACCCATGGTTGCGCCTAGTCTGCACATGCGCCCGCGCCTAGACCCGCACATGTGCCCACGCCTGCACCCACGCATGCGGCCATCCATGCATGCACCTCGCGCATAAGACAAGCGCCCGAGTCATGCGACGATGATGGCGTGCTAAGTGCAAAGTATGCCAACAAATCGCCACTTTGCGCCCTTGAACCTGAGTCGAATCCGAGTCCGAATTGCTAATCCCCTATAGGGCTTAGCTCCTAAAGGAATTATCTCATGCGCATGACAAAAAACATAAATGCTTTCCTTGAGGAGTTAATCATTTTCTCCTAGTAAAATACCCCCACATGGCACCCACGTGTGACCCACCACATCCCATGTGCACAGCTTAACTTAAGCAAATCTTTATATTGAGATACCCACTTGATGGTGTAGCCAATGTAGGACTATTCTCTCTAGTCCAAAGTCAAAAACACCAACAATCTCCCACATATCTCAATATATAGGTTGAGTGTTCCCCACAGTAATTGCCCATCATGTGTTAGGATAGATGTCGCTTCGACTTGAATCTTCCCGCATGGGTTAAACAACAGTATGATACAAGAATGGACTATCTTGAATTCTGCACCATAGCTGCAATTCTCCCTACTCACATAGTAACATCAGTTGTGCTTATGGTTGCACATTAAAGGCCCTGTGCCCGTCTGGTTTCAGTCTATGTATATTGGGTGTCTACAAGTTTACCCTCAAAAGGCGGCATGTATCTTTTTCCATACACTCTAGGTGAGTTCTTTTAAAGAGTCATAGCATAGACAAGGTTGTAAAAATCGCTAGTCGGCCGCTAGTCAGTTCGTGGGGACTACGGATTAATCGGACTACTCGGGGACTACTCGGGGACTAGTCGGATTAGTCGGTTTAGATTTTTAATAATATATATATATATATATATATATATATATATATTATATATATATGTAATATGTTATAAAAAATATTTTAAAAAATAATATGTTAATTGTTGAACTTTTAATTATCGCAAACTACAGTGCATTTTCTTATTCATTATTTTGCATAAATTTCTATTTCGATAAATATTTAAATAATATGTTAACAACTTACCATTTTGCACGGAGAGTTACAGCCGCAGTAGCAAACAAAAGCAAAAAAAAGTAACAAGCAAAAATTAAAAAAAAGAGCCACAACAACAGTAGCAAAGAGATAACAAAGCAAAAGTAAAAAAAAAAAGAGTAGGCTAGTAACTTTTTTCAAAAATAGAACAAGGCAGCAACAAAAGTAAATAGTCGACGACGGCTGCCTTGACGAAGTCGACGGCAGCCCAGACTAGTACCAATTTAGCTAATTTTTGGATAGACCAGCCCCTAATCGAGTCGACGGTGGCCGACAAGTGACTAGTCGGGGACTAGCCCCTAGTCGAGTCGGCGGCGGCCGACTAGCGACTAGTCGGGGACTAATCGGCCGCCTAGAGGGATTTTTACAACACTGAGCATAGAGCCTTGCGCTTCCTTGCGGTGCTATGCCGCTATGACGTGACCCAAAGCCGAGGCTACTCCTTATCATGGTGTCATACCACTCTAGCACGAGGTCCCAGCCTCTTTGTAATGCCATACTATCTAACATGAAGCATTGTGCTTCTTTGAGATGTTATGCCGTTGTGACATGGCTCGCGTAGCCAAGGCTTTACCCTTTCTAGGTACCTCTTGGTGGTGTTACACCACTGTAACATGAGGTCACCGGCCTCTTTGTAGTACTGTCTACCACTCTTCATTTTACAGCATTAGGCTACCTGTCTATGTGTGGTGCTATGCCGCTGTGACATAGCCAGAAGCCGAGGTTTTACCCTCTCGTGGTACCTCATGTGACGTCACCCCACTGTAGCATGGAGTACTACGCTCTTTTGTAGTATTGTGCTACCTGTGCTTCCTGTAAAGCACGGTGGACATTCAAAATGCCCGAGAACTCATTAAGGCATCTAAGCTATCCTCCCACAGGGCTTGTTCTACACAAAGAACAAAAAGTAGACAACAGTGGTTCTGGGTCGTAATCCCTCAATGCCTCAAAGGACTACCCACTGTTCCTGATATTCTCTCAGTCAATGGTCATCCCTTGAACCAAAAGCTAGATGTCTAGTGATTTCTCTTTGAACTAATAGCATAAATCTTTATGATAGGATTACAAAACACAATATCAGAATGTCTTCAAATCCATTTTTGTTGTTGTGTCCTCGACCAGCTGGCGCTTGAGACCTTTGATAAACGAATCCGCCAGATTCTCCTGGCTCCGAACATCAACCATGGCAATGAATCGTCTTTTGATAATATCATTCACTGTCTTGTGCCTCAGTTACGCAGTCCTCTTCTTGCCATTGAAGAGATCATTTGATGTCACCGTTGCAGTCGTCTGGTTGTCGCAGTACATCGGTACTGTCGAAATGTGCGCACCAACCCATAGAAGATCATACATGAGCTCCCGAAGCCAATCTGCTTCATCCGCTGCAGCCGCCAGTGCATAGAACTCAGATGCTATAGAAGAATGTGAGAGGATAGTCTGCCTCTTCGACTTTTACGATATAGCAGCTCCACCCATGGAGAAGACGAATCCTCTTGTGGACCTCTTGGTCTCTGCTTCTAAGCACCAACTTGCATCACTGAAGCCTTCCACTACTGTCAAATAACCGTTGTAGTGCAGCGCATACTCCTGAGTCTTCTTGAGATATCTCATCACTCTATTTACAGCTTTTCAGTACTCCACACCTGGATTGTTCATTAACCGACTCAGCATCCCCAAGACGAAAGCTATGTCAGGCCTTGTGGCAGTTGTCGCATATATCAAACTCTCGATGACGCTTTACTCCAGTTGTTTAATGCTTTCCCTTGGATTTGGTTTCAGCTTCTTGTCACACCTATATGGAGTATCTATCCCTGGAAGATCCTGATACCCATAGCGTGTGAGCATCTTCTCAATGTAGTGAGATAGTGACAGTGTCACTCCAGTGTCCATCCGGATGATCTTTATTTCTAGGATAATATCAGCTTCCCCTAAGTCCTTCATGCTGAACTTATGAGAGAAACTTCTTTGTCTCAGTGACACATGCCAAATCTGTGCCCAAGATCAGCATGTCGTTCACGTATAGACAAACGATAACTCCTCTCCCGTCAGCTAACTTTGTGTACACACATTTGTCCGTCTCGCTGACCCTGTAGCCGTTTGAACTTATGACTTTATCAAAAAATTTATGCCACATCTTGGAAGCTTGCTTCAGACCATATAATGATTTCACCAACTTGCAGACTTTGCCTTTCAGGTCCTTGATGACAAATCCTTCTGGTTGTTGCATGTAAATCTCTTCAATCAACTCACCATTCAAGAATGTTGTTTTAACATCTATCTAATGAATAACTAGCTTGTGAATTGCACTCAGAGCAATCAACATCCTGATGGTCGTCTCTGCGCTACTGGAGCATATGTATCAAAGTAGTCGATCCCTTGTTTCTGAGCAAACCCCTTGGCTACCAGTCTTGCTTTGAACTTGTCAACAGTTCCATCGGCCTTTATCTTCTTCTTGAAGATCCATTTACATTCGATTGGTTTAGCTCCGTCAGGCAGATCGACCAACACCCAAGTGTTATTGGAGGTTATTGAGTCATACTCATCTAATAGCCTTATTCATCTCCGACAGTATCTCTGGTCTTCATAGCCTCATCATAGGTAAGCGGATCTGCTTCCACATGATAGGTGACGAAATATCTCTGAAATCATTTTGTCTCCTCACTAGCTTTGGCATAGGCCCTGCGAGTTCTGGTTCGACCATTGTTTCTGCAACAATAACTTTTTTATGGAGTACATCTTCATTTGGAGCTTCAGCCTCCTGTACACCTACACTATTATTCCGAATGTCCGCAAGAACAATATTTTTGTGCCTTGCAAATTTATCTTCAAAGAATTTTGCGTCGCGAGATTCAATTATATGATTTGATTCAATATCAAGAAACCTCCGAGCATCACTCATTTCAGCATAATCCAAGAAGATTGTCTTCGTAGTCCTCGTATCCAGCTTCTGAATCTTCAAGTCTGGAAGCTTCACAAACGCCAAATACCCCCACACTCAAAGTACATTCAAGTTGGGTCTGACTTTAAACCTTAGTTCATGAGGAATGACATTGGAAGTTGCATGTAGCACTCTATTCAGAATGAAAGTAGCCGTAAACGTAGCTTCTCCCCATAAGCAATTTGGAAGCCCCGCAGTCAACAGCATTGAGTTCATCATTTCTGTTAACGTTCTGTTCTTCCTTTCTGCAACACTATTTGATTGAGGAGAATACGGAGCAGTCGTCTCATTGACAATTTCATGTTCTTTGCAGAACAATGCGAATTCAAAGGACCTATACTCTCCGTCCCGATCACTTCTGAGTCTTTTGAGGAGTTGTCCGATTTGACGCTCAACTTCAGCGTTGAAGTCCTTAAATTTCTTGAAAGCTTCATCCTTAGACTTGAGCAGATAGACGAACATGTACTTTGAGAAATCGTCGATGAAAATAATAAAGTACTTCATTCCAACCTTTGTGGACATCTGTTTGAAGTCACAGATATCTGAATGCACAAACTTCAGAAGATCTGTGCTTCAGTTTATCCGCTTGAACGGTTTTCTTGTGATCTTCGTCTGCGCACTGACCTCACACTTCTCCACCTCCTTACCCCATATTTGGAGATAAGCCCTAGACTAGACATTTTGTTAATTCTTTTACAATGAACATGTCCTAGTTTATTATGTCACAACTCAAGAAAGTAATCAAAAGAAGAGACTGCATTGACTTTGTCAGTCGGAGTTATAAGTTGAAGTTTGAACATTCCTTCGATACAGAAAGCTTTCCTGAAGCATGTTCCTTTATAGGATATAACCATTTGACCAACGTTAATGTCCATCCTCAAGCCTGCACTGAGATCAGGTTCTTGGCTATCACCGGTACGTGCTTCACATCCTGAAGCGTCAGCGACTTCTCCAAAGTCAGATTCAGTATCACCGTCTCGATCCCAAGTACTTCATCTTGTGTTTAATTTGCCACCATAACCCTCTCAGATGTAGGCTTGTATATGGTAAACCACTCCTTCTTTGAGCAAACATGGCAAGATGCCATAGTGTCCACCCACCAGTCGGTGTCAACACCAGACATGTCAACCTGTGCAATTATGGCAACCAAGTTTGCCTCCCCTTGCTGTTTCGGTTTTGGCTTGGAATTGCATTCCTTCTTGAAGTGGCCATTCTTGCCACAATTGAAATAAGTTCCATCATCCTTAGGCTTTGGCTTGAACGGAGCCGACTTCACCTTCAGATGGTTGAAATCATTCTTCTTGTTGTGAGAAGTCTTCTGCTTCCCCTTGGAGTCTCCACCTTGCACCAGATTGGCCTTGGCCATCTGATTGGACAGGGTGTTACTTTGATTTGAGCCCTTAGCTCATCTTCAATATGTATCAGTACAAGAGGCGTTCAAGATCCACCTCCATCTTCTTACAGTGCATGTCTGTAATGAAGTTGCTCCACCCAGGCGGGAGCTTGGCGACAATACCCCCGACAATGAAAGCATCGACCAGGGGCATGTCATAATCCTCAAGTTCCTGATGCAACTTGAGAAATTTCTTGACTTGAGGCAACATCTTGTCATCCTCAAATTGTATCTTCTAGACTTTTTCAGTCACATGGATCTTGTTTCTGTTCTCATCAGCCTTGTAGTGCTTCTCCAGAAAACCCCAGACGTCCTTTGCCTGGACTGTCTTGTTGTATGACGCCGCCAAGGAATCCTCCATGGAGTTCAGAATCAGCAACTTGTAGAGGTTATCTCTCCTCCACTTCGTGAGCAAAGTCGTAGCCTCAACGACCCTCCGAGCATTTTCACCCTATGGAATAATAGGCTCCGGATCTGTCAACACGTAATTCACGTTTACGAGTTGAAGATTAAGACTAACCTTCCTCTTTCAGATGTTGTAATGCTCCCCGTCAAACTTCTCAAGTTTGTTAAAACTTGTATCGAGAAGGTTATTCTCTATCGGATCCGAATCTTTGAAATTGTTATTCGCGAAACAGATCTAGATGAAAGAATTAGTCAGAATAGAATTATCGTTCTTCCTTGCTATCGTAGTTGCAACAGACAGAACAGAAGAAAGAGAGAATAAGAAGATGAATCAATCCTTGCTGGGGTGATGAAGATCACCGTTGCTCAAAACAAAATTCGCCCTCATGCGATCTGCTCCTAGGAACCAGCAAGTTCTCAAAGAACTTCTGGAATGCTCGATATCACCTCCTGACTGGACTCGCACGAACTCCTCTAGACTCCAATGGCGGTAGCAGCAAAACTCTCTTAGTTTCTCAATTTTGAAGTAAATTCTCAAAGGAGGCACCAAGAGAGTATTTATAGAGTTTAGTGGAAAACCTAACCCTAATACTGGCCGCCAACTAATTACGGAAAGATGGAAACGAATTAAATAAAAAATTCACAAAAAACGGATCTGAATTAATCACTCAATCTTTCCATAACCATTTATGGAAAGATAGGAACGATATATGGAAAGATTTGACTGAATGAAATTCAAATTCCTCGAAAGATGGATATGAATAATTGACTCAATCTTCCATAACCGTTCAAATTCCCATATCGGCGGAACCATGTACCAACCCATGTGGCTAGACACCAGCACATGCGGCTAGACACGCATGGTCGCGCCTAGTCTGTGCCTGCGCCCGCGCCTGCACCCACGTATGCGGCCATCCATGCATGCATCTCGCGCATAAGACAAGCGCCCAAGCGCCATGCGACGATGCTGACGTGCTAAGTGCGCCGACAAAGCGCCACTTTGCGCCTTTGAGTCCGAATTTGAGTCCGAGTCCTAGTCGCTAATCCCCTTTGGGGCTTAGCTACTAAGGAAATTATCCCATGAGCATAACAAAAAGCATAAATACTTTCCTTGAGGAGTTAATCCTTTTTCCTCCTAGTAAAATACCCCCACATGGCACTACCACACCCCATGTGCACACCTCAACTAAAGCAAAACTTTAGATTGAGATACCCACTTTGTGGTGTAGCCGATATGGGACTATTCTCTAATATATAATTGTCATGGAAATAATGTGTAGATACCGCATATAAATATAATTTGGTGAGGGACCAAATTAGAAATATCAAAATCTTATATATATATATATATATATATATATATATATATATATATATATAGAAAGCTTCTCCTACGGGAACAACTTACGGGACAAACTTACGAGATGAGAAAATACACGTATGATTCTCTTCTAATCTCTTTCACTTAAAAAAAAATTAAATCTCTCCTTTAAAAAACAAAGCTATCTCTATCTTAAAGATTAAGTCTATTCATTTTTAAATAGTGAGAGATTTATTTATCTATATTAAAAAATAGAGATAGATAAGTTAATTTTATATTTTTTAAAAATAGAGATGGATTTTTTTTAAATATACATTTAAAAATTATATTTAAAAATATTAATTTTAATCTTAATCTTAATTTTAATATTATTTCAAATGTTCATTTTTTGGTGTTAATATTATTGTTGATATTAATTTTAATTTTAACATTAATGTTAATTTTAACATTAACATTAACATTCAAAATCTTATATTAAAATTAAAATTAAAATAAAATTAAGATTTAAATTTAAATTAACATTAACACTAAGATTAACTTTAACATTAAAATTAAAATTACTGTTAAAATTAAAAATTGAAATTAATATCAGCATTAATATTAAGATTAACATTAAAATTAATATTTAAAATATAATTTTTAAAGGTATATTTATTTCTAAAGATAGATTGTTTTTATAAAAAATCTCTCTCTATTTTAAAAATGAAATAATTTATATGTCTCTATTTTTTATTTTTAAATTAATCTTTCATTGTTTAAAAATAAATAGATAGATAAGCCTTAGTTTTTTAAGATAGAGAATTGTTTGTTTTTTAAAAGGAGAGATTTAAATTTTTAAGGAGAAAGAAATTCAGAAGAGAGTATATTTCGGCCTGATATTTTTTATTTTTTTTTCTCTTCGTAAGAAATTGGTAACTTTTCCCATAAACTTATATCATATAAGAAGGAGGCTATATATATATATATATATATATATATATATATATATATATATATATATATATATATTCTACTATATAATAGGAAAATTTGATGGTGAAACTTTTGAATTCCAAAAATACCCTTACATATCTATACTAATTAAAAATGGTTCATTAATTTTAATAAGGACAACTTAATAATTATGAAGACTACTCCTTGATCTTCCTAAAGAGTTTTCCTAAATTAACTAAAAGAATTTTAAAATACGTGCAAGGCACGTGCATATATATATATATATATATATATATATATATATATAAAGAATAGCATCTTTGTATCTTTGTTATTAAGGACAGTAACAAGTTGGAAGATCGACCACATAAAAGAACGTCCATTCAAAATACATCAAGCCAAATAATGGATTCAGTTACATTTCTGTAATTATTTATGTTCTTCATCTCATGACTCAAGTCTCAACGGGTTAAATTGGGCTAATTATAAGGGCACAGCCTTTTTTACTCGGGGCTAGCCAGGATTAGGGCTAGCCAGGCTTTGAGGAACTTTTACTCGGGCTGTCCAAAATTTTCATTCAGGGGCTGTCCAAACCCCACACCCCCCCCCCAAACCTGAAAAATCACTCTAATTTCAAATTTTCACTCTCTCTCTTCACAAACCCTAGCTTCTTCTTCTTCTTCTATCTATCTTCTTCTCCACCATTTCCATTCTCATATCTTCATCAAAACCCTAGTTTTTTCTCATCATCATCATCTTCTTCTTCTCCACCATTTCTATCATCACCATCTCCATCAAAACCCTAGTTTTCTTCTCTTTTCCAATTTCGATGGCACCCAAAAAATTAAATAAACCCTAAAATGTATGAAAATAAAGGTTAAATACTTCTTTCCTCACAAAGAATGCATGGAAATAAATTCTAAAATGCATATTTCACTCTATTATCAAGATTGAAATAAACCCTAACATATTTTTTTCATTCGGGAATGTCGACTTTAGGACTGCCAGAAATTGCGGCAGTCCTGAAAGGAACTTACAGCAAGTATCTTTCAGGACTGCCTCAATTTCTGGCAGTGTCTAGGACGCCAGAAATTGTGGCAGTCCTGTTGTAGAGCATGTCCCTTTCAGGACTGCCACAATTCCTGGCAGTCCTCATTACTTCTAGCACTGCCAGGAATTGTGGCAGTCCTCATTACTTTAAGGACTGCCACAATTTCTGGCAGTCCTC